>OY726522.1:90825295-91425295 GCA_963383655.1 Bathymodiolus septemdierum | reverse complement strand
CCGTAGTTGTACTCGGGTTACTATGCTCTACTGGTGGTACTCGTAGTTGTACTCGGGTTACTATACTCTACTGGTGGTATCCGTAGTTGTACTCGGGTTACTATACTCTACTGGTGGTATCCGTAGTTGTACTCGGGTTACTATACTCTACTGGTGGTACCCGTAGTTGTACTCGGGTTACTATACTCTACTGGTAGTACTCGTAGTTGTACTCGGGTTACTATACTCTACTGGTGGTACTCGTAGTTGTACTCGGGTTACTATACTCTACTGGTGGTACCCGTAGTTGTACTCGGGTTACTATACTCTACTGGTAGTACTCGTAGTTGTACTCGGGTTACTATACTCTACTGGTGGTACCCGTAGTTGTACTTGGGTTACTATACTCTACTGGTGGTACTCGTACTTGTACTCGGGTTACTATACTCTACTGGTGGTACTCGTAGTTGTACTCTGGTTACTATACTCTACTGGTGGTACACGTAGTTGTACTCGGGTTACTACACTCTACTGGTGGTACTCGTAGTTGTACTCGGGTTACTATACTCTACTGGTGGTACTCGTAGTTGTACTCTGGTTACTATACTCTACTGGTGGTACACGTAGTTGTACTCGGGTTACTATACTCTACTGGTGGTACCCGTAGTTGTACTCGGGTTACTATACTCTACTGGTGGTACACGTAGTTGTACTCGGGTTACGATACTCTACTGGTGGTACCCGTAGTTGTACTCGGGTTACTATACTCTACTGGTGGTACTCGTAGTTGTACTCGGGTTACTATACTCTACTGGTGGTACTCGTAGTTGTACTCTGGTTACTATACTCTACTGGTGGTACACGTAGCTGTACTCGGGTTACTATACTCTACTGGTGGTGCACGTAGTTGTACTCGGGTTACTATACTCTACTGGTGGTACTCGTAGTTGTACTCGGGTTACTATGCTCTACTGGTGGTACTCGTAGTTGTACTCGTGTTACTATACTCTACTGGTGGTATCCGTAGTTGTACTCGGGTTACTATACTCTACTGGTGGTTCTCGTAGTTGTACTCGGGTTACTATACTCTACTGGTGGTACTCGTAGTTGTACTCGGGTTACTATACTCTACTGGTGGTATCCGTAGTTGTACTCGGGTTACTATACTCTACTGGTGGTTCCCGTAGTTGTACTCGGGTTACTATACTCTACTGGTGGTTCTCGTAGTTGTACTCGGGTTACTATACTCTACTGGTGGTATCCGTAGTTGTACTCGGGTTACTATACTCTACTGGTGGTAACCGTAGTTGTACTCGGGTTACTATGCTCTACTGGTGGTATCCGTAGTTGTACTCGGGTTACTATACTCTACTGGTGGTATCCGTAGTTGTACTCGGGTTACTATACTCTACTGGTGGTACCCGTAGTTGTACTCGGGTTACTATACTCTACTGGTAGTACTCGTAGTTGTACTCGGGTTACTATACTCTACTGGTGGTACTCGTAGTTGTACTCGGGTTACTATACTCTACTGGTGGTACTCGTAGTTGTACTCGTGTTACTATACTCTACTGGTGGTACTCGTAGTTGTACTCGTGTTACTATACTCTACTGGTGGTACTCGTAGTTGTACTCGGGTTACTATACTCTACTGGTGGTACTCGTAGTTGTACTCGGGTTACTATACTCTACTGGTGGTACCCGTAGTTGTACTCTGGTTACTATACTCTACTGGTGGTACTCGTAGTTGTACTCTGGTTACTATACTCTACTGGTGGCACCCGTAGTTGTACTCGGGTTACTATACTCTACTGGTGGTACCCGTAGTTGTACTCGGGTTACTATACTCTACTGGTGGTACTCGTAGTTGTACTCGGGTTACTATAATCTACTGGTGGTACCCGTAGTTGTACTCGGGTTACTATACTCTACTGGTGGTTCTCGTAGTTGTACTCGGGTTACTATACTCTACTGGTGGTACGCGTAGTTGTACTCGGGTTACTATACTCTACTGGTGGTATCCATAGTTGTACTCGGGTTACTATACTCTACTGGTGGTTCTCGTAGTTGTACTCGGGTTACTATTCTCTACTGGTAGTACTCGTAGTTGTACTCGGGTTACTATACTCTACTGGTGGTACTCGTAGTTGTACTCGTGTTACTATACTCTACTGGTTTTACTCGTAGTTGTACTCGGGTTACTATACTCTACTGGTGGTACTCGTAGTTGTACTCGTGTTACTATACTCTACTGGTGGTACTCGTAGTTGTACTCGTGTTACTATACTCTACTGGTGGTACTCGTAGTTGTACTCGGGTTACTATACTCTACTGGTGGTACTCGTAGTTGTACTCGGGTTACTATACTCTACTGGTGGTACTCGTAGTTGTACTCGTGTTACTATACTCTACTGGTGGTACTCGTAGTTGTACTCGTGTTACTATACTCTACTGGTGGTACTCGTAGTTGTACTCGGGTTACTATACTCTACTGGTGGTACTCGTAGTTGTACTCGGGTTACTATACTCTACTGGTGGTACCCGTAGTTGTACTCTGGTTACTATACTCTACTGGTGGTACTCGTAGTTGTACTCTGGTTACTATACTCTACTGGTGGCACCCGTAGTTGTACTCGGGTTACTATACTCTACTGGTGGTACCCGTAGTTGTACTCGGGTTACTATACTCTACTGGTGGTACTCGTAGTTGTACTCGGGTTACTATACTCTACTGGTGGTACCCGTAGTTGTACTCGGGTTACTATACTCTACTGGTGGTTCTCGTAGTTGTACTCGGGTTACTATACTCTACTGGTGGTACTCGTAGTTGTACTCGGGTTACTATACTCTACTGGTGGTATCCGTAGTTGTACTCGGGTTACTATACTCTACTGGTGGTTCTCGTAGTTGTACTCGGGTTACTATACTCTACTGGTGGTACTCGTAGTTGTACTCGGGTTACTATACTCTACTGGTGGTATCCGTAGTTGTACTCGGGTTACTATGCTCTACTGGTGGTTCTCGTAGTTGTACTCGGGTTACTATACTCTACTGGTGGTACCCGTAGGTGTACTCTGGTTACTATACTCTACTGGTGGTACTCGTAGTTGTACTCGGGTTACTATACTCTACTGGTGGTACTCGTAGTTGTACTCGGGTTACTATACTCTACTGGTGGTACCCGTAGTTGTACTTTGGTTACTATACTCTACTGGTGGTACTCGTAGTTGTACTCTGGTTACTATACTCTACTGGTGGCACCCGTAGTTGTACTCGGGTTACTATACTCTACTGGTGGTACCCGTAGTTGTACTCGGGTTACTATACTCTACTGGTGGTACTCGTAGTTGTACTCGGGTTACTATACTCTACTGGTGGTACCCGTAGTTGTACTCGGGTTACTATACTCTACTGGTGGTTCTCGTAGATGTACTCGGGTTACTATACTCTACTGGTGGTACTCGTAGTTGTACTCGGGTTACTATACTCTACTGGTGGTATCCGTAGTTGTACTCGGGTTACTATACTCTACTGGTGGTTCTCGTAGTTGTACTCGGGTTACTATACTCTACTGGTGGTACTCGTAGTTGTACTCGGGTTACTATACTCTACTGGTGGTATCCGTAGTTGTACTCGGGTTACTATACTCTACTGGTGGTTCTCGTAGTTGTACTCGGGTTACTATACTCTACTGGTGGTATCCGTAGTTGTACTCGGGTTACTATACTCTACTGGTGGTACTCGTAGTTGTACTCGTGTTACTATACTCTACTGGTGGTATCCGTAGTTGTACTCGGGTTACTATACTCTACTGGTGGTTCTCGTAGTTGTACTCGGGTTACTATACTCTACTGGTGGTACTCGTAGTTGTACTCGGGTTACTATACTCTACTGGTGGTATCCGTAGTTGTACTCGGGTTACTATACTCTACTGGTGGTTTTCGTAGTTGTACTCGGGTTACTATACTCTACTGGTGGTTCTCGTAGTTGTACTCGGGTTACTATACTCTACTGGTGGTATCCGTAGTTGTACTCGGGTTACTATACTCTACTGGTGGTTCTCGTAGTTGTACTCGGGTTACTATACTCTACTGGTGGTATCCGTAGTTGTACTCGGGTTACTATACTCTACTGGTGGTACCCGTAGTTGTACTCGGGTTACTATACTCTACTGGTGGCACTCGTAGTTGTACTCGGGTTACTATACTCTACTGGTGGTACCCGTAGTTGTACTCGGGTTACTATGCTCTACTGGTGGTACTCGTAGTTGTACTCGGGTTACTATACTCTACTGGTGGTATCCGTAGTTGTACTCGGGTTACTATACTCTACTGGTGGTATCCGTAGTTGTACTCGGGTTACTATACTCTACTGGTAGTACTCGTAGTTGTACTCGGGTTACTATACTCTACTGGTGGTACTCGTAGTTGTACTCGGGTTACTATACTCTACTGGTGGTACCCGTAGTTGTACTCGGGTTACTATACTCTACTGGTAGTACTCGTAGTTGTACTCGGGTTACTATACTCTACTGGTGGTACCCGTAGTTGTACTTGGGTTACTATACTCTACTGGTGGTACTCGTACTTGTACTCGGGTTACTATACTCTACTGGTGGTACTCGTAGTTGTACTCTGGTTACTATACTCTACTGGTGGTACACGTAGTTGTACTCGGGTTACTATACTCTACTGGTGGTACTCGTAGTTGTACTCGGGTTACTATACTCTACTGGTGGTACTCGTAGTTGTACTCTGGTTACTATACTCTACTGGTGGTACACGTAGTTGTACTCGGGTTACTATACTCTACTGGTGGTACCCGTAGTTGTACTCGGGTTACTATACTCTACTGGTGGTACACGTAGTTGTACTCGGGTTACTATACTCTACTGGTGGTATCCATAGTTGTACTCGGGTTACTATACTCTACTGGTGGTTCTCGTAGTTGTACTCGGGTTACTATTCTCTACTGGTAGTACTCGTAGTTGTACTCGGGTTACTATACTCTACTGGTGGTACTCGTAGTTGTACTCGTGTTACTATACTCTACTGGTTTTACTCGTAGTTGTACTCGGGTTACTATACTCTACTGGTGGTACTCGTAGTTGTACTCGTGTTACTATACTCTACTGGTGGTACTCGTAGTTGTACTCGTGTTACTATACTCTACTGGTGGTACTCGTAGTTGTACTCGGGTTACTATACTCTACTGGTGGTACTCGTAGTTGTACTCGGGTTACTATACTCTACTGGTGGTACTCGTAGTTGTACTCGTGTTACTATACTCTACTGGTGGTACTCGTAGTTGTACTCGTGTTACTATACTCTACTGGTGGTACTCGTAGTTGTACTCGGGTTACTATACTCTACTGGTGGTACTCGTAGTTGTACTCGGGTTACTATACTCTACTGGTGGTACCCGTAGTTGTACTCTGGTTACTATACTCTACTGGTGGTACTCGTAGTTGTACTCTGGTTACTATACTCTACTGGTGGCACCCGTAGTTGTACTCGGGTTACTATACTCTACTGGTGGTACCCGTAGTTGTACTCGGGTTACTATACTCTACTGGTGGTTTTCGTAGTTGTACTCGGGTTACTATACTCTACTGGTGGTACCCGTAGTTGTACTCGGGTTACTATACTCTACTGGTGGTTCTCGTAGTTGTACTCGGGTTACTATACTCTACTGGTGGTACTCGTAGTTGTACTCGGGTTACTATACTCTACTGGTGGTATCCGTAGTTGTACTCGGGTTACTATACTCTACTGGTGGTTCTCGTAGTTGTACTCGGGTTACTATACTCTACTGGTGGTACTCGTAGTTGTACTCGGGTTACTATACTCTACTGGTGGTATCCGTAGTTGTACTCGGGTTACTATGCTCTACTGGTGGTTCTCGTAGTTGTACTCGGGTTACTATACTCTACTGGTGGTACCCGTAGTTGTACTCTGGTTACTATACTCTACTGGTGGTACTCGTAGTTGTACTCGGGTTACTATACTCTACTGGTGGTACTCGTAGTTGTACTCGGGTTACTATACTCTACTGGTGGTACCCGTAGTTGTACTTTGGTTACTATACTCTACTGGTGGTACTCGTAGTTGTACTCTGGTTACTATACTCTACTGGTGGCACCCGTAGTTGTACTCGGGTTACTATACTCTACTGGTGGTACCCGTAGTTGTACTCGGGTTACTATACTCTACTGGTGGTACTCGTAGTTGTACTCGGGTTACTATACTCTACTGGTGGTACCCGTAGTTGTACTCGGGTTACTATACTCTACTGGTGGTTCTCGTAGTTGTACTCGGGTTACTATACTCTACTGGTGGTACTCGTAGTTGTACTCGGGTTACTATACTCTACTGGTGGTATCCGTAGTTGTACTCGGGTTACTATACTCTACTGGTGGTTCTCGTAGTTATACTCGGGTTACTATACTCTACTGGTGGTACTCGTAGTTGTACTCGGGTTACTATACTCTACTGGTGGTATCCGTAGTTGTACTCGGGTTACTATACTCTACTGGTGGTTCTCGTAGTTGTACTCGGGTTACTATACTCTACTGGTGGTATCCGTAGTTGTACTCGGGTTACTATACTCTACTGGTGGTACTCGTAGTTGTACTCGTGTTACTATACTCTACTGGTGGTATCCGTAGTTGTACTCGGGTTACTATACTCTACTGGTGGTTCTCGTAGTTGTACTCGGGTTACTATACTCTACTGGTGGTACTCGTAGTTGTACTCGGGTTACTATACTCTACTGGTGGTATCCGTAGTTGTACTCGGGTTACTATACTCTACTGGTGGTTTTCGTAGTTGTACTCTGGTTACTATACTCTACTGGTGGTTCTCGTAGTTGTACTCGGGTTACTATACTCTACTGGTGGTATCCGTAGTTGTACTCGGGTTACTATACTCTACTGGTGGTTCTCGTAGTTGTACTCGTGTTACTATACTCTACTGGTGGTATCCGTAGTTGTACTCGGGTTACTATACTCTACTGGTGGTTCTCGTAGTTGTACTCGGGTTACTATACTCTACTGGTGGTACTCGTAGTTGTACTCGGGTTACTATACTCTACTGGTGGTATCCGTAGTTGTACTCGGGTTACTATACTCTACTGGTGGTTTTCGTAGTTGTACTCGGGTTACTATACTCTACTGGTGGTTCTCGTAGTTGTACTCGGGTTACTATACTCTACTGGTGGTATCCGTAGTTGTACTCGGGTTACTATACTCTACTGGTGGTTCTCGTAGTTGTACTCGGGTTACTATACTCTACTGGTGGTATCCGTAGTTGTACTCGGGTTACTATACTCTACTGGTGGTACCCGTAGTTGTACTCGGGTTACTATACTCTACTGGTGGCACTCGTAGTTGTACTCGGGTTACTATACTCTACTGGTGGTACCCGTAGTTGTACTCGGGTTACTATGCTCTACTGGTGGTACTCGTAGTTGTACTCGGGTTACTATACTCTACTGGTGGTATCCGTAGTTGTACTCGGGTTACTATACTCTACTGGTGGTATCCGTAGTTGTACTCGGGTTACTATACTCTACTGGTGGTACCCGTAGTTGTACTCGGGTTACTATACTCTACTGGTAGTACTCGTAGTTGTACTCGGGTTACTATACTCTACTGGTGGTACTCGTAGTTGTACTCGGGTTACTATACTCTACTGGTGGTATCCGTAGTTGTACTCGGGTTACTATACTCTACTGGTGGTTCTCGTAGTTATACTCGGGTTACTATACTCTACTGGTGGTACTCGTAGTTGTACTCGGGTTACTATACTCTACTGGTGGTATCCGTAGTTGTACTCGGGTTACTATACTCTACTGGTGGTTCTCGTAGTTGTACTCGGGTTACTATACTCTACTGGTGGTATCCGTAGTTGTACTCGGGTTACTATACTCTACTGGTGGTACTCGTAGTTGTACTCGTGTTACTATACTCTACTGGTGGTATCCGTAGTTGTACTCGGGTTACTATACTCTACTGGTGGTTCTCGTAGTTGTACTCGGGTTACTATACTCTACTGGTGGTACTCGTAGTTGTACTCGGGTTACTATACTCTACTGGTGGTATCCGTAGTTGTACTCGGGTTACTATACTCTACTGGTGGTTTTCGTAGTTGTACTCGGGTTACTATACTCTACTGGTGGTTCTCGTAGTTGTACTCGGGTTACTATACTCTACTGGTGGTATCCGTAGTTGTACTCGGGTTACTATACTCTACTGGTGGTTCTCGTAGTTGTACTCGTGTTACTATACTCTACTGGTGGTATCCGTAGTTGTACTCGGGTTACTATACTCTACTGGTGGTTCTCGTAGTTGTACTCGGGTTACTATACTCTACTGGTGGTACTCGTAGTTGTACTCGGGTTACTATACTCTACTGGTGGTATCCGTAGTTGTACTCGGGTTACTATACTCTACTGGTGGTTTTCGTAGTTGTACTCGGGTTACTATACTCTACTGGTGGTTCTCGTAGTTGTACTCGGGTTACTATACTCTACTGGTGGTATCCGTAGTTGTACTCGGGTTACTATACTCTACTGGTGGTTCTCGTAGTTGTACTCGGGTTACTATACTCTACTGGTGGTATCCGTAGTTGTACTCGGGTTACTATACTCTACTGGTGGTACCCGTAGTTGTACTCGGGTTACTATACTCTACTGGTGGCACTCGTAGTTGTACTCGGGTTACTATACTCTACTGGTGGTACCCGTAGTTGTACTCGGGTTACTATGCTCTACTGGTGGTACTCGTAGTTGTACTCGGGTTACTATACTCTACTGGTGGTATCCGTAGTTGTACTCGGGTTACTATACTCTACTGGTGGTATCCGTAGTTGTACTCGGGTTACTATACTCTACTGGTGGTACCCGTAGTTGTACTCGGGTTACTATACTCTACTGGTAGTACTCGTAGTTGTACTCGGGTTACTATACTCTACTGGTGGTACTCGTAGTTGTACTCGGGTTACTATACTCTACTGGTGGTACACGTAGTTGTACTCGGGTTACTATACTCTACTGGTGGTACTCGTAGTTGTACTCGGGTTACTATACTCTACTGGTGGTACCCGTAGTTGTACTCGGGTTACTATACTCTACTGGTAGTACTCGTAGTTGTACTCGTGTTACTATACTCTACTGGTGGTATCCGTAGTTGTACTCGGGTTACTATACTCTACTGGTGGTTCTCGTAGTTGTACTCGGGTTACTATACTCTACTGGTGGTACTCGTAGTTGTACTCGGGTTACTATACTCTACTGGTGGTATCCGTAGTTGTACTCGGGTTACTATACTCTACTGGTGGTTTTCGTAGTTGTACTCGGGTTACTATACTCTACTGGTGGTTCTCGTAGTTGTACTCGGGTTACTATACTCTACTGGTGGTATCCGTAGTTGTACTCGGGTTACTATACTCTACTGGTGGTTCTCGTAGTTGTACTCGTGTTACTATACTCTACTGGTGGTATCCGTAGTTGTACTCGGGTTACTATACTCTACTGGTGGTTCTCGTAGTTGTACTCGGGTTACTATACTCTACTGGTGGTACTCGTAGTTGTACTCGGGTTACTATACTCTACTGGTGGTATCCGTAGTTGTACTCGGGTTACTATACTCTACTGGTGGTTTTCGTAGTTGTACTCGGGTTACTATACTCTACTGGTGGTTCTCGTAGTTGTACTCGGGTTACTATACTCTACTGGTGGTATCCGTAGTTGTACTCGGGTTACTATACTCTACTGGTGGTTCTCGTAGTTGTACTCGGGTTACTATACTCTACTGGTGGTATCCGTAGTTGTACTCGGGTTACTATACTCTACTGGTGGTACCCGTAGTTGTACTCGGGTTACTATACTCTACTGGTGGCACTCGTAGTTGTACTCGGGTTACTATACTCTACTGGTGGTACCCGTAGTTGTACTCGGGTTACTATGCTCTACTGGTGGTACTCGTAGTTGTACTCGGGTTACTATACTCTACTGGTGGTATCCGTAGTTGTACTCGGGTTACTATACTCTACTGGTGGTATCCGTAGTTGTACTCGGGTTACTATACTCTACTGGTGGTACCCGTAGTTGTACTCGGGTTACTATACTCTACTGGTAGTACTCGTAGTTGTACTCGGGTTACTATACTCTACTGGTAGTACTCGTAGTTGTACTCGGGTTACTATACTCTACTGGTGGTACTCGTAGTTGTACTCGGGTTACTATACTCTACTGGTGGTACACGTAGTTGTACTCGGGTTACTATACTCTACTGGTGGTACTCGTAGTTGTACTCGGGTTACTATACTCTACTGGTGGTACCCGTAGTTGTACTCGGGTTACTATACTCTACTGGTAGTACTCGTAGTTGTACTCGGGTTACTATACTCTACTGGTGGTACCCGTAGTTGTACTTGGGTTACTATACTCTACTGGTGGTACTCGTACTTGTACTCGGGTTACTATACTCTACTGGTGGTACTCGTAGTTGTACTCTGGTTACTATACTCTACTGGTGGTACACGTAGTTGTACTCGGGTTACTATACTCTACTGGTGGTACTCGTAGTTGTACTCGGGTTACTATACTCTACTGGTGGTACTCGTAGTTGTACTCTGGTTACTATACTCTACTGGTGGTACACGTAGTTGTACTCGGGTTACTATACTCTACTGGTGGTACCCGTAGTTGTACTCGGGTTACTATACTCTACTGGTGGTACACGTAGTTGTACTCGGGTTACTATACTCTACTGGTGGTACCCGTAGTTGTACTCGGGTTACTATACTCTACTGGTGGTACTCGTAGTTGTACTCGGGTTACTATACTCTACTGGTGGTACTCGTAGTTGTACTCGGGTTACTATACTCTACTGGTGGTACACGTAGTTGTACTCGGGTTACTATACTCTACTGGTGGTACACGTAGTTGTACTCGGGTTACTATACTCTACTGGTGGTACTCGTAGTTGTACTCGGGTTACTATACTCTACTGGTGGTACCCGTAGTTGTACTCGGGTTACTATACTCTACTGGTGGTACTCGTAGTTGTACTCGTGTTACTATACTCTACTGGTGGTATCCGTAGTTGTACTCGGGTTACTATACTCTACTGGTGGTTCTCGTAGTTGTACTCGGGTTACTATACTCTACTGGTGGTACTCGTAGTTGTACTCGGGTTACTATGCTCTACTGGTGGTATCCGTAGTTGTACTCGGGTTACTATACTCTACTGGTGGTTCTCGTAGTTGTACTCGGGTTACTATACTCTACTGGTGGTTCTCGTAGTTGTACTCGGGTTACTATACTCTACTGGTGGTATCCGTAGTTGTACTCGGGTTACTATACTCTACTGGTGGTATCCGTAGTTGTACTCGGGTTACTATGCTCTACTGGTGGTATCCGTAGTTGTACTCGGGTTACTATACTCTACTGGTGGTATCCGTAGTTGTACTCGGGTTACTATACTCTACTGGTGGTACCCGTAGTTGTATTCGGGTTACTATACTCTACTGGTAGTACTCGTAGTTGTACTCGGGTTACTATACTCTACTGGTGGTACTCGTAGTTGTACTCGGGTTACTATACTCTACTGGTGGTACCCGTAGTTGTACTCGGGTTACTATACTCTACTGGTAGTACTCGTAGTTGTACTCGGGTTACTATACTCTACTGGTGGTACCCGTAGTTGTACTCGGGTTACTATACTCTACTGGTGGTACTCGTAGTTGTACTCGGGTTACTATACTCTACTGGTGGTACTCGTAGTTGTACTCTGGTTACTATACTCTACTGGTGGTACACGTAGTTGTACTCGGGTTACTATACTCTACTGGTGGTACTCGTAGTTGTACTCGGGTTACTATACTCTACTGGTGGTACTCGTAGTTGTACTCTGGTTACTATACTCTACTGGTGGTACACGTAGTTGTACTCGGGTTACTATACTCTACTGGTGGTACCCGTAGTTGTACTCGGGTTACTATACTCTACTGGTGGTACACGTAGTTGTACTCGGGTTACTATACTCTACTGGTGGTACCCGTAGTTGTACTCGGGTTACTATACTCTACTGGTGGTACTCGTAGTTGTACTCGGGTTACTATACTCTACTGGTGGTACTCGTAGTTGTACTCTGGTTATTATACTCTACTGGTGGTACACGTAGTTGTACTCGGGTTACTATACTCTACTGGTGGTACTCGTAGTTGTACTCGGGTTACTATACTCTACTGGTGGTACCCGTAGTTGTACTCGGGTTACTATACTCTACTGGTGGTACCCGTAGTTGTACTCGGGTTACTATACTCTACTGGTGGTACCCGTAGTTGTACTCGGGTTACTATACTCTACTGGTGGTACACGTAGTTGTACTCGGGTTACTATACTCTACTGGTGGTACCCGTAGTTGTACTCGGGTTACTATACTCTACTGGTGGTACTCGTAGTTGTACTCGGGTTACTATACTCTACTGGTGGTACTCGTAGTTGTACTCTGGTTACTATTCTCTACTGGTGGTACCCGTAGTTGTACTCGGGTTACTATACTCTACTGGTAGTACTCGTAGTTGTACTCGGGTTACTATACTCTACTGGTGGTACCCGTAGTTGTACTTGGGTTACTATACTCTACTGGTGGTACTCGTACTTGTACTCGGGTTACTATACTCTACTGGTGGTACTCGTAGTTGTACTCTGGTTACTATACTCTACTGGTGGTACACGTAGTTGTACTCGGGTTACTATACTCTACTGGTGGTACTCGTAGTTGTACTCGGGTTACTATACTCTACTGGTGGTACTCGTAGTTGTACTCTGGTTACTATACTCTACTGGTGGTACACGTAGTTGTACTCGGGTTACTATACTCTACTGGTGGTACCCGTAGTTGTACTCGGGTTACTATACTCTACTGGTGGTACACGTAGTTGTACTCGGGTTACTATACTCTACTGGTGGTACCCGTAGTTGTACTCGGGTTACTATACTCTACTGGTGGTACTCGTAGTTGTACTCGGGTTACTATACTCTACTGGTGGTACTCGTAGTTGTACTCGGGTTACTATACTCTACTGGTGGTACACGTAGTTGTACTCGGGTTACTATACTCTACTGGTGGTACACGTAGTTGTACTCGGGTTACTATACTCTACTGGTGGTACTCGTAGTTGTACTCGGGTTACTATACTCTACTGGTGGTACCCGTAGTTGTACTCGGGTTACTATACTCTACTGGTGGTACTCGTAGTTGTACTCGTGTTACTATACTCTACTGGTGGTATCCGTAGTTGTACTCGGGTTACTATACTCTACTGGTGGTTCTCGTAGTTGTACTCGGGTTACTATACTCTACTGGTGGTACTCGTAGTTGTACTCGGGTTACTATGCTCTACTGGTGGTATCCGTAGTTGTACTCGGGTTACTATACTCTACTGGTGGTTCTCGTAGTTGTACTCGGGTTACTATACTCTACTGGTGGTTCTCGTAGTTGTACTCGGGTTACTATACTCTACTGGTGGTATCCGTAGTTGTACTCGGGTTACTATACTCTACTGGTGGTATCCGTAGTTGTACTCGGGTTACTATGCTCTACTGGTGGTATCCGTAGTTGTACTCGGGTTACTATACTCTACTGGTGGTATCCGTAGTTGTACTCGGGTTACTATACTCTACTGGTGGTACCCGTAGTTGTATTCGGGTTACTATACTCTACTGGTAGTACTCGTAGTTGTACTCGGGTTACTATACTCTACTGGTGGTACTCGTAGTTGTACTCGGGTTACTATACTCTACTGGTGGTACCCGTAGTTGTACTCGGGTTACTATACTCTACTGGTAGTACTCGTAGTTGTACTCGGGTTACTATACTCTACTGGTGGTACCCGTAGTTGTACTCGGGTTACTATACTCTACTGGTGGTACTCGTAGTTGTACTCGGGTTACTATACTCTACTGGTGGTACTCGTAGTTGTACTCTGGTTACTATACTCTACTGGTGGTACACGTAGTTGTACTCGGGTTACTATACTCTACTGGTGGTACTCGTAGTTGTACTCGGGTTACTATACTCTACTGGTGGTACTCGTAGTTGTACTCTGGTTACTATACTCTACTGGTGGTACACGTAGTTGTACTCGGGTTACTATACTCTACTGGTGGTACCCGTAGTTGTACTCGGGTTACTATACTCTACTGGTGGTACACGTAGTTGTACTCGGGTTACTATACTCTACTGGTGGTACCCGTAGTTGTACTCGGGTTACTATACTCTACTGGTGGTACTCGTAGTTGTACTCGGGTTACTATACTCTACTGGTGGTACTCGTAGTTGTACTCTGGTTATTATACTCTACTGGTGGTACACGTAGTTGTACTCGGGTTACTATACTCTACTGGTGGTACTCGTAGTTGTACTCGGGTTACTATACTCTACTGGTGGTACCCGTAGTTGTACTCGGGTTACTATACTCTACTGGTGGTACCCGTAGTTGTACTCGGGTTACTATACTCTACTGGTGGTACCCGTAGTTGTACTCGGGTTACTATACTCTACTGGTGGTACACGTAGTTGTACTCGGGTTACTATACTCTACTGGTGGTACCCGTAGTTGTACTCGGGTTACTATACTCTACTGGTGGTACTCGTAGTTGTACTCGGGTTACTATACTCTACTGGTGGTACTCGTAGTTGTACTCTGGTTACTATACTCTACTGGTGGTACACGTAGTTGTACTCGGGTTACTATACTCTACTGGTGGTACACGTAGTTGTACTCGGGTTATTATACTCTACTGGTGGTACTCGTAGTTGTACTCGGGTTACTATACTCTACTGGTGGTACCCGTAGTTGTACTCGGGTTACTATACTCTACTGGTGGTACCCGTAGTTGTACTCGGGTTACTATACTCTACTGGTGGTACACGTAGTTGTACTCTGGTTACTATAATCTACTGGTAGTACTCGTAGTTTTATTCGGGTTACTATACTCTACTGGTGGTACCCGTAGTTGTACTCGGGTTACTATACTCTACTGGTGGTACTCGTAGTTGTACTCTGGTTACTCTAGTTACTAACACAACTAGCGACAAATATCTGTGATCATTTATGACACATGTTTCTAGATAAAAGGCATCATTATAAGTAAGTTGTTCAACAATGAATCTAGTCAACCCTCATTTGTGTTATGCTTTCCTTCCGCATTGTAAATTATGCAATCATTTGCAATTGGTCTTATCAACAATTAAATAAAATTACGTTGATTTGCAGCATTAAAATTTTCAAATATGTTTTTTTTTATGAATTATACATTTTGAAAAAAGAAACCTGTGGCATTTTAGTAATTCAAAATTATGTGGGAATAATAAGATTAAGTTATATACGTGTCAGTATTAAATAATGACAATACAAACATCCTTTATAATTATGATTTATTAATCAATACTTACAGGAACAACATGTACAGGACGATTATTTTTCACGTTATTTTGGTTCCTAAATTATAAGATTCAAGCTGAGTTTTGAAATCTAATTTGACATTTTCTTTGATATTCAATTAAGTTGCTAAAATATACGTGTAGGATTACGATAATACAGTTAATTAATTTTTCCATGTGGTTGATATGCGTAAACCGTATAAGATACTTCCCCGGTCTTACAGCTAATTTAATCAGCCATTAATTAATTAAAACAAGATGTAAAGTCATGCAACAGTATAGTAAAATTAAATCCCACAAATTCTAACGACCTTCATTTTCATACTATGATCGACAAAAAACAACATGTTTGCTTAGATCATTTGTCTGTTACAAGTTCTGCATCTTTAGACCCATCATAACGTGGAGCGTAGTAATCGTGTTGCCATACGATGATTATTGGACTAACAAATTGCCAGGTATCAAAAAGGGGTACATTTAACACAATATAACAAATAATGTATATACTGTCACCAAACATACTATACCATACATGTACGGAGAGAGAGAGAGAGAGAGAGAGAGAGAGAGAGAGAGAGTGAGTTGACGTTGTGGTATGTGCTTTGGTTGGTCGTAAAGCGAATATTGTTCGCAATTGGAAAAATATTGAGAAATGAGTATTATTCAGTGTTTTTGGCTTATTTTTTTTATTCTTGATTTTGGAGAGTCGGCGTGTTGTGTTATTTGTTCGTCATTTTATTGTGACATAGTATGTCATTTTATTGTGACATAGTATGTCATTTTATTGTGACATAGTATGCTTGAATTAAAATAAATTGTATTAATGATGATCTGCATATTATTGCCTTTTGCAATGAGGTTCGCAATTGGTACATATGTGTCAACATGTCTTTTTTTCGGCTTGTTCGTTCAGTCTGGATTTCGCAAAGATGTTTTAGATTATAATATTATCATTAATTTACAGTAAAATCAATTTCCATCAGGATGATCATTACCACATATTATTGAACACATCTATATAATTTGCTTAACGGCTGTAAATATTTCATATACAAATATAATTTAACATGCAGAGATCTAATACGATAGGCATTTCTCATCACTGTTTCAATTGGGATGCTGTTAAAAATATTGTTTTTAAATCGCACACTACATTTATCACTTTTTTGACAAAAATGATATTAGTAAGCTATATGTTATGATCTGATATCCCAGCAGTAGTTAAATCTTTAAACTGCCATTCTTTGCTAAAATTGATTATTTATAAATATACTATCTACTGTTTTTACATTCTGAAATTTAATTTAAAAAAAAATTGATGACTTTTTCTACATCCGGCAACTCTCAGCGGAAATTACATTCTACGGAAATTGATGGCTTATGGATACTAAATATATTGAAGAAGAATGTTTTATTTTATTTTATAGCGATAGAGTCATATTATTAAGCCAACGAAATATTACGTACCCATTAGATAATGTACTACGAACATTCATTAAACATTGATTGCTTATGTTGTGTTTATTTTTCATATCCTGTTTGTTTTTATAAAGAGTTTTCAATTTGATAACTGGATTTTCATACAGGGGAGTCAACATAGTGAGGAAGAATGGGGGAGTCAACATAGTGAGGAGGAACGGGAGTCAACATAGTGAGGAAGAACGGGGGAGTCAACATAGTGAGGAAGAACGGGGGAGTCAACATAGTGAGGAAGAACAGGGGAGTCAACATAGTGAGGAAGAACAGGGGAGTCAACATAGTGAGGAGGAACGGGAGTCAACATAGTGAGGAAGAACAGGGGAGTCAACATAGTGAGGAAGAACAGAAGTTGTTATTGTTGTTATTAATATAAATTACATTTAGCTTGTTTTCATAAAGAAACATGTTTGAAGTTTCATTTACAATCAACATTTAAATATCAATTCTGATTATTGTGATACACATCATATTCATGTTGACAGGACCTTGTCCACTCTCAGATGCTTGTTAAATCCTATTGATATACAAGAAACTAAAACTATTTGTCATTTTATTCAGTCAGCTTTTTCTATTGATTGTAGTTAACTCTGACGAGATATTCTGTCCATTTATGTTTATATAGTACATTATATATATTTCCAATTGGATTTAATATCTTTTCATTGTTCATTATTCATTGTGTGGAAGACATCATTGTATATATACTTGATATTTCCAATAAACAGTCTTAGTCTTATTTTGAAAATATATTGCATTCTTCTATCTCATCTTTAATTTTCATTTTATTTCAGTTTTCATACTTTTATTAGATTGTAAATGCATATTAGGATGCACACGTCCTGTAGTTTACTATAAAATATTAATGGACGGCACATTTCAGCTTCTAGAGTTTTAAGCACTTTCACATGGACTTTCGGCACGTGATTCGTTTATCCTAATAATAGCTTTTGAAATCAAAAACCTATATAGATAATCGTGTATTAGGTATAACCTGGTGACGTTCTATAATTATCTGGTCTTGACAAGCGGTTGGAATATCTTTATTGAGCATGACATTCATTATATCTTAATTTGCATTTAGTATTCAGTTACACACTAACATCATTTTTAAATCATTGAATTATTTATTGACTAATTATTTAAAACAGATCAAATGTTTCAAATAAACAAAATATAAATCCTAAAAGTTTTAGATAAAAACGGATTGGTAAGTGATTGCTGAATGTCTAGTGGCAAATATTTCATGAATATTTAAGACGAGAACAAGACTAGCAATAGATTAAGACAATTCAGAAAGGACAGAAGAATGAGAAGGTATGTGGAATGAATTTTGACTGTCGCTGGACAATTATGGAGAGTTAGGTAATGACGAAAATTGTTGCCTTTTGTCGCGATTATAGTCCATTACTCTTTTTCAAAACCTACAAAAGACTTCTTTGACGTTCAGAAAGTAAGGTAAGCTCCAAACATGACATTGACTATTGTCCATGAACAAGCTTTCCGGATGGAGAGGACATGCCTTATCCGCCACATATAAACATCCTGGTCAGCTCTGTGTATTGAACATTTAAATCAGGAACAAGTCTCAATTGTTTCAGACTAATAACTAATAATATAGTTCACACGGGAAAATTAAATGCATTAATCATTCGAGAAATCTATTCGTAATAGTAATTTTCTTCTCAGTTTGTCTATTAACAGTGTTTTATAGAACACTTTAATAGTTTCAACGTCAATGTAGGGTTAAGGTCAGTGTTATTGACAGAGAACTTGAGATTATAGAGACAACAGAAACAGCTTCCTCTGCATCACTTCTGAATATCTTAATCTAATTTGACACCAATATTAAGCTATCTATCGGACTCTATGACAATAAAGACGACTAAATAAAATGTTCACACCGCACGCGCATGCAGTACATATTTCATACATTTCGCTCGAGCATGCAGTTTGTATTGATTATTTGTACAACGTCAAAGTTCTCTGAGTGCTAAATAATTAAGAAATAATTTTTTTTAAAGTCGGCTCATCATATCTTTCAAAATGTATGTTAACAACTGAATGTCCGCACAATTTCACAAGGAGGCTTGGATCCATACAACAAGCTTAACCCAGTCATGTTTCATTAAAGTTCATGCACGAAAGTAGGAGAATGAATGTAAATGTGAATTCGGTGTATACATTTTGACTCTGTTTATGCAATTTTTCGATTTAATGTTGGAACTGATCTGACGGTGTTTTTTTTCATTATATTTCTACAATTGTTCAGCTATTTGTGACTACCAGACTTATTGAGGATAAATATTTTGACAGATATAACCACCTGATCGGTGAAATCCAGACCTTTGGTAGATGTTTGGAAACCTTAACTCTTGAGGGTGGTAACGGGACCGAACACGCGTCAATGGTAAACAACCTGACTATATAAATATCGCACATTGTTTATAATACATACATATAAACAACTAGACCATTTTAATGGATCGATATAGTAGAACAATCGACAAAATTCGAAAGTGACAAAAATCACAAATATCCACCACCCTAACCTTAATGTGTTGGTATGCATGTACGATCTGAGATTAGAAAAGGTTTATCACACGAACAGTTCTCTCAGTTAAAGATGTTACATGATTAATGGACTTGTAAATATGCAGGAAACTAATTAGGATTGGGTTGGTTGGGACAAGACTATAAGTGTTAAACGTTATATTAAAGTAAAGTAAAACCTGACACCTCTGTTATCATCGTATTGGCTCGAAATAGACAGGATTAGACTTACTCTATTTCCAATGGTTCTTGATATTGTAAGCCCAATTTGAAAACTGGCTTAGACATGATTCCAGATGTCACATAGTACGATTTATGTTCTGTTTGTCGTAATTGACTTATCACCAGGTTCTTAACTAGAGTGACACAACAGGTGCATCTAGTGGAGTAGAAACTGCCTACCATTCCGGAGCACCTGAGATCACTCCTGGATTTAGTGGAGTTTCTGCTGCCTAATCTTTAGTTTTATATGTCGTGTCTTTTAAATCAGTATTTGTCCATTTGTTCTTTTTGTTTGGCCATTGTTTTGTCAGTCCTTCTTCGATTTACGGCATGTGATTACCCATTTTGGTATCTTCAAACTTTTCTCATGAATATTTTACAGAAATTCAAACGCTTTGTAGAATATGCCATCATCTTCTCTTCCTATCCTACATCTCTGATGATGTCTCCAAGAAGATGTATATGATATCGAAGCAATATGACTGCTAATAAACACTGAATATTAAACAATGTGTATAATATCCGGTAACTGATAAATGTCAACTTAGTTGTATCATTAACTTTAGCGGGCGTATTCTTAAAGGTGGAATTTTGAATCCCAAGCGGGAAATTTCCGCTTAATTTGATTTGCTAGTAATTGGAACGGAGCTTAGTAATTTGTTTTTATATGTTCTTATTATAGTTAATTAATTTGAACATTTATCAAAAATGAATTCACAATGTGTAACTTAGCATCCGATAAAAAGCCAAATATTTAAATTTTATCATGAATGATTTAAAAACTATATTAATCCTATCAATTCCTCTCAGCGATAGAAATCAGATAAGCACAAACATTGTCTACATAAATTCAAATGAAAAACGAATGTTCCGTGATACAAAAAACAGCCAAAAAATATAATAATTAAGACAATACCAATATAGAGATTGTCAAAATACAGAGGAATGACATCGGTGGTGTAATGGTTAGCATGCTTGCCTTGTGTACGATGTATTATGGGATCGAGCGCTTGTCAAACCAAAGACGATAAAATTGGTATTTGCTGCTTCCACACTAAGCTCGTAGCATTTACGAGTAAGAGTGGTTAGCCCGAAATCTGGAAAATGCGTCCAAGGAAAGCGCCATGTCTACCATCGGACTGTTGTTTCAGTGACCTAGCACAAGGAATATCCATTTAAGTGTGTTGGTATAGAACAAAGCGGACATCTTCATCATTTCATTTAATGTAGCGTGTTCTCGCATTGATATAGCTCGAGAAATGCTCATTTGGCGTTAAACAACAATCGTCCAATCACTCACTCAATACACAGAGGTGTGGATTGGACAATTACGTCAAAGCCGACATCATAGGATAGATAAACCAGACAAAATACCACCAAAGTCAAAGTTGAAAGAGATCTGAATGTACGAACAATATATATAAATAATAGTGATATTTATTGGCATATACATTGTTTATGTTAAAGGGGCATTATCCGCCAAAATCGTAAATTTTTGTTACCCATAAAAACTATCAGATATGATTGATGCCTTAATAAAACGTATTTCTGTAACTTATGAATGTTATGAAATGTACGCGCATTGAGGGAAAAAGATGCAACTGCTCGTGTTTTGAGATCGATCAAGAAATGGACGCCATCTTATTAATTATCGGCATTGTTTACGGGTTTGCCGAATTGTCATTAAATCAGTACAACAATGCACTTATTTCTTATTTTCTGTGAATCTGCTTTTAGTCGGCGTTAATTACGGACAAAGAACCATGCAAGTTTGCAGTTAATAAGCGACAAAATACAAATTGTTCGTTTTTACCTGTCACTAGTAAGGTCAGTCGCATACGGAGAAAGCGAGGTCAAATTATTTGCTTGCAAGGAAATAATAAATCGATGGTAATTTTCGTTCTCAAAAGGCGAAAAGTGGTACGATAAGCTGTTTAATGTGAAATATTTACCTTTATTTCATCATTTTAAAGCTATTTACCAATTTCCAAAACATATAATTTTTTTGGTCAAAATCGTAGCTAATGCCTCTTTAATATAATTTAATTAATGTAAATAAACGTAAGAGAATACCGAAAGGGCAATCAAAAGGACAATCCAGAGAAACTGACAACATAGGGTACACAAGACGAAGAAAAACAAAACAAAAACATAACACAATATGTGCTGGACACCACTATGCATAAAGAAACATAAATCGCATGGAACTCAGAAAGTAGCGGCAAATAATAGGACAACACAAAACAAACATAAAAAGATGAGAAACAACCCCCCCCCCCCTCCCCCAAACAAATACCAAACAAAAACCAAACAAAATCAAAAACAAAAAAACTAGGGTGATCTCAGATGCTCACGAAGGGTAAACATTTCCTGCTTCATGTAATGTCATTTTGATCGTTTAATTTAAGTAATAAGATAAAATTTAAGGTCTTATTTACATAATGCATAATGTATTGGTGAAATTAACATTGGGAAAAAATACGAATTGTATATAATGAATTTACTCCGTAAAACGTTTAATAAAACAGGGCTATTGAGATCATATCCTTAATTTTTATTTGAACGTGGCACCAAATTACATTCTCGAGCTCTTATTGTTGTTTTTATTATGTCATGGAAAAGGAATTTGATTAAAATTGTAAAACAGAACTTAATAAACACTATTTCAACTACCTGATCTTGACAGCTTATATTCAAACATCCTTTATTAGAAATTAATCAGTTTCTGATTTATTAATGATTTTATTTTCAACAGTGAGAAGACAATATTTGTGTTAGAATAATAGACGCCATTTATTCAAATTTATCAGCCAGATAAATAGATTGTAATGAAGATTAATTGTAGACGAACTCATTGAGTTATACATTTAAAAAAATGCCAGATCACGAAAATCTATTTTACACATCTACGTCGTTTTATTATGCTAGAGAACCTCTTGTCAGTTTGTAAAGGGCAATACAAAATACATATTAACAATAAAATGGGCATGATAATTATGAGGTTATCTTTAAATGAAATCAATGAGTTATGTATTTGCAAGGTCTGTGGAGGACATTATATACAGATATATCATGCTTGGGAGGGGTATTTGCGAAAAATACCAGTCGAGAGACGAAACATTTCCTGAGCCGAATGGCGAGGAAAATTTAGTCTCAAGGCTGGTATTTTTCGCAAATTCCCCTCCCAAACATGATATATCTGTTTAATTACACCGAATATTATTTAGAACACTGGCTAAATAAATAATACTCTTTGTTTGTCGTTTTCAGGACCTAACATGATATATCTGTTTAATTCTACCGAATGATGTTACATAAAACGCACAACTGATAACGTTTTACAAATTTTTTACAAGCGTCTCGGTGAAGGGTAAAAACGGCAAATACGATTTGCAAATACCATGAAAAAAAAGTTAAATCTTATGCAAATACACCTACATGGAGTACAAATTCTGCAAATTCACAATGTAAGGCCTGAATTTGTAAAAAAATATCACGGCTTTTAACCAATCAGAATCCAGCATTCTTATATAAGGTGTAATTATATACAAATATATCCTGTTAGTGAGGGTTATTTGCGAAAAATACCGGTTGAGAGGAAAGGCAAATATCCGGAGCCGCTTTAGCGGCGAGGGATATTTGACTGTCCTCGAAACCGTTATTTTTCGTAAATAACCCTCACTAACAGGATAAATTTGTTTAATTCCGCCGAATATTTAACAGCAAGTAAAGCAGTGGCATGCAAGTAGGTTCAGAACTTCAGACCACCTCGATCATTTGATTTTCAACCGTGACTTAATCAATCTACGAAAACAGGAAAAATCTTTTCAAAGAAGTGACTAGTGTATAAATTCTGGAACAAATTCAAAAATAAAATAAATCACGGTTTTGCTTTAACATACAACACGCTAAAAAAAATAATGCAAATGAATTTGAAATATATATACATTTCAACGATTTCAAACATAACGGCTGACACTGTCGTCATTTTCTTTACTTTAGCGTTGGTTGAAAGAAGAAACCCGAGTAATTCGAATACATCCGTGACGTCATAAACTATTTAAAGAAGGGATTTCGTCTCGAGCGGGATATTTTCCTATAGTACCGGGATATTTTAGGCAAATATCCCGGCAATGGTGGAAAAGCTGAAAAAACGAAGAGTTGGTAAACAAATACCCCTTTCATCAATCAATCAGAAGACAGCATTCTGATATAAGGTGGAATTATATGAGAAATTTGCATGTTATAACTGACTAATATATTATATCATGTTGATATAATTGAAACAGACGATGATATCATGAAGAATGTAAAATCATGCTAGGCTAAAATGGCGGATGCTTGATGCCACGTTCAACAATATTTTATTTGTATCGTTACTACTAGTCTTATTGGTACAAGAAACTGGTGAAACGATGTGGAAATTACCTTACTCATGTTTTCTTTATTGATCATTCTATATCATGTTGTTTTTCCAAAACAAAAATCGTTAGGTACAGTTTAAAGTCATCACTTTCACCACCTACTTTATTGCATGTAGCATAAATGTCTTCCGTGTTGTAATTCATTGTAACATTTAAGACTGAGCATTACTCAAGATGTTGTCACGACATATTAGCAAGAGGTAGAGATTTGAACATTTAGGGCATAGCATTTTTTTTTAATCTAAACTTACATTGTTCATGTTGTAAACTCCAATCGTCTTGCCGTGCGATTTAAGATTGTACATTTCTAGAGGACATGGGTGTCTCGACATATTTCATAGTGCAGCATTTTAAAACGCTGACGTCGTGTATAATTTATGCTTAAATAAAGGTAATAACAAAATTACCGAACTCCGAACAATCTTACAAAGGAAAAGTCAAAATTCATAATTATATAAACAGACAAAATCAGTCAACAACCGGAAAACTGTGAAAACCGTAATGACCCTGACTTGGTACAGGCATTTCTAAAGAAATGGTGGGTTGAATCAGATTTTAAGGTGCCAAACCTCCCGCTCTCATTACGGTTCAAAGGTCCCGGCTGTCACTGTAACAGTATTTAAATACAGGAACAAAATAGGTAAAATAGTTGTCAATGCAGTACCATATTCGGTGACGTAAATTTCAAAAATATTTTTACGTCACACATTGACAAAAAAATTCTTGACATTTTTGACTTCTTTATCTTTATACACTTTCACTATATGAAAATGCATCGCTTATAATTTTTTTCTGCAGCTATAAAACTATATATACTTCATTTCTGTTGAACAATACGTTTAAAATGTTGTACTACAAAATATGACATGTTTCTATATTGGGAACCGCATCGGTGGTGTAATGGTTAGCGTACTCGCCTCGAATGTGGTAGATCGCGGGTTCGAGCGCCGGTCGGGTCAAACCAAAGACTATAAAGAAAGGTATTTGTTGCTTTTCCGCTAAGCACGCAGCATGAAGAAGTAAGAACAAAGACTGGTTGGTTCGGAATCAGAATAATGTGTCCGAGTGGGACGACATGACTGTCCGCGGACTTTTGTTTCAGTGAGCTATCACTATAAAAATCCAACTCAGCGCGTTGGTCTAGAACAAAGCGGATCTCATCATGATCTCATTGAAAATGAACTTGTTCACGCCATGATATAGTTGCAATATTGCTGAGTTGACGCTAAACAACAAATACTTACTCACTCTATATGAAGGGTTCTATAGGGGGTTGAAATAAATTGGAAAAATGAAAGTCGTTACAGGTCAATTGCAATTACCGGTTTTTTTTCGTTGTACACAAATAAATTCGACCACATTAACTGATTTATTCTACAACACAAATCAGTAATACCTTAACATATTATATTTCCCTCTAGATAATTGAACTATGCCTGTGTTTTAATATTCCAGTCTAGAATAGCGTATATAAGGTCATGCTGTTTTTATTATTAATCTTTCCATAACTTACAACTTGTTATTATCCTGATATCCCGGTACATATGTACTTTATATAATACTATATCAAAGCTGGGTTATTCTTGAGATAATTTGATTTGAAAAAACATCCACACTAATGATATGTTAGGTCATTATTCTTCATTCAAGCCCATTTGTAATGTGATGTTTTTTGCAAGGCGGAAAATTATTTGCATTTAACACAAAATTCATCAGGAACGCAAGTAAATACCAAGATTTATTGTTTGTTCTGTTTTCTTTAAACTTTACATAATATACGATTTGTAGATTATGCTAAGAAAAGTTTGATACCATACCTGTATTTTGAAGAAGAACAAACAAAAAAAATGGCCAGCAGAACATACACACAAACAAAGAATGGTCGACAAAATAATGGACAGAAAACTGATGATTGTGCAACATGAACCCACTATAAATGGAGTTGAACTCAGGTGCCTTGGAAAGTTAGGCAGTTCCTGCTTTACTAGTGGCACCCGTCGTGTTATACAGGATATTACAGAAAGAAAAACAAATAGACAATGTAGAAGTTTTCTCTCTTCAGATAGTAACATTCCAAAATAAAAACAATATTCTTACAAAGGACCATAAATACAAATATTAAAGTACCTTTTCTGCATCACTATAATATGTATATTTATATCTGTACAAACGAAGGTCCCTAGGTTTTAAGTGGCCCGAAGACTAAAGTTCCATATTTTAACATCATTTTAAATTGTGGAAATTGACTGGATACAGGTCACTGTTCCTCTATGTGGCTCGCCCATTCTCAGTTAGTGGATTAAGGATCCCTCTCTGCACGGTAAATACCTCTTTTGTAAATTTGGATTATGCGCATTGTAGCTGCCACAAAATATAAACGTCTTTGTTCCTGCCTATCTCGTCACACTTCTATTGGCACTCAAAGTTCGTCAACGGAGCTTTCCATTCTGTATTGTTTGTTGAGGATAATTAGCACAAATTCGAACAAATTTACACCACGAAACGAATTTATGAATAATGCATTCGCTTCAACAACTTCATCAATCAAAGTCAACTTGATTGTTTTATTGTACAATCTATTGTTTTAGAAATCGATGTTTTTTAGCAGAAAACTTAACATGCAGTTATTTGTAACTCATTCACCAGACGAGATTCAATTTCCATCATTTCAAATATCAACACCCTTTAGTGAGAAACTTATACTCTCCCGTAATTTGACATTTGTCTAATACATATATCAAGCCTCACAGGAGAAACTCTTGACTTGGCACCTGATATTGTAGTGGTTACATGTACTTTGCTGATTGGGTGTTGCAGCACTGCATAGCATTTCCTGCATCGTGTAGAATTACAGCAAATTCCATTAAAATAAGATAATTATGACATAATTCGATTTTATGAGACATAGCAAACTTATGTGGGTTGAAAAATGGCATGATATATTAGCGAAGTAAGTAATATTAATAAGAATTCAGTTATTTTATATATGAAATGTTTCGAAATTGTGAAATGATTTACAATACATTTCATTATAAAAATGGTAGGCAATGTTACAAGTTTATAGTTTTGGGTCACAAATGAACATGTCTTATCATATTTTTCGACTTCGGAGAACATATTTGCCGAGTTCAGAGGACACATTTTTCAACAAGTCACCGGCATTTCTATGGACACAAGCTGTGCCCCTCTCCCTGTCGATCATTTCCTATACTGCTATGAAGCAGAATTTATACAAAACTGTATCAGACACCAAAATAATGCTATAACCTTAAATCTTACTTTCAGGTATATTGATGATTGATTGATGATAATTCAAACTTTGTTAAATGGATTCCATTAATATTCTACAGAGACCTTGTGATAGCAACAACGAAAGGATTGTTCTCTCTCATTTCTTGACATTTACCTCGCATTTGACGTCAACTTTCTACCAGACTTTAAGATAAAAGAGACGCCTTTAATGTTGCCATTATATATTTTCCACATCTTGATGTGATATACGAAACCTTTCCCGTGTATGGAGTTTATAAATGACAACTCATACGCTAAGCTATGTGCACAGACTTTTTACAATGCCACAATATTCTGACTACTAAAATGTGAAATCAAGGAATATGTTTAAGAATCGTCTCATCTTACCTTCCAAAACGGTTTTTGGAAGATATACAAACCTTGTTTTAATCCTGTTATTTGCATACAGATAACGAAAATGGAATTGGCTGGTTCAAAATTGACTTTTCACTATTATGTCTCCCGATGGCCTTGTACACTATCTAATATGTTTTAGGCCATGGGCTGTCATCACTTCACTACGAGCGGGGGTTTAGGGCTATAAACTAATTTAATCCCGCCACTTGTCTGTACCAAACCATGAAAGTGATCGGCAGTGTTAGGGGTATCGAGTTTACCTCTTTTCATAGAACACTAAGCATTTGCGATTTAAGTCATGTGATCTGGAACAGTCAGATAAAAGAAACCATGTATGTCAAAAAGTTCACCAACATAAACACAATCTTTTGCAATTGTGTAATAAACAATATTGTAAAAGCTCAGAATATTACCATTTTCATTAGTTTGCCAAATAAATGTTATCGGAATGGAACATATTTATTGTATTTTAATATTGATCCAATAACTTATTATCAGAGCATATTGTTGTATTACTCATTCCGTTTTCATGTATTAAAGTAATGGCTTAGAATTTGAGAATTTCATGATAGGCAATAATTAAAGGGAACTTCTGAAAAAAAAAGATAAAACATAGATTTAAAGGTTGTCATATGATGAAATCGATTTTTTTTCTCCAAATTAAATCAACTAATTACAGTAATAATAGTATGTTATCTATCTTTACTGCTTATTAAAGTGGAATGCAAGTACACTATTAAAATATCTTCATTAATTAGTAACTCTTTATTAAGAAAAACGGATAAGACAATCTTTGATCTTTTGTAATGAAAACTTACGTTTTTCATTTAATAATTTAAAACATATATATTGGTTACACTATCCGTATCATGTCCTAATTATCAAAGATCAGGGTCGTAGTTGAGGTTTAATAGTGTGCACGCCATAAATCTTGAGAGGGGGAGGGGGTTTTGGATTTTTCTTTGACGAGATGCAAAATGGTGCGATCTGGGCCCATTTCAGGGTTTCATATAACATAGAATCAAGCACAATTTTAATGACTTTGATAGACAAGAATTTCTTAAAATTGTCCAAAATCTGCCCTTCGTGTCTTAGCAGATGCGAACACCTCCATTGCTTTGTACAAGTCCACTTCAAAATCTCGGTTAATATGCATCAATCCAAGGGAAGATAGCCTTTCATTCTTCATGGTCAACCTGATATAAGTTTTCAAACGTCTCAGTACACTAAATGACATTTCAGCAGTAGCGCTTGCTACTGGCATGGTTAACAAAACACATAGTTTTATTAATATTGTATCTATAGAAGGATAGAGAACTGGATTTGCAGAATCAAGAGTGGTACAAGGTGTTGTTGGCAAATCATTACGCTTAGGAATGACCCAGTGGAATAGCTATCTGGCTACTTCTCTCCTGAAATCCTCTAATGACAAATAAATGTCAGTCTGATATGCCTCGTATATTGTAGCAACATGATCATCAGTTAATTTGTCTACAGCACGAGGCAGTAGATGCTGTGCATGGAAGCGGTTTTCCGATTTAAGGAGACGTGATTCAAGTTCGTAATCAAATTGTCCAAAAATGGATAGTACAAAGATATTCGCCAATACTGTTTTGGCATTTCCGCGGGGTGATTGGCTCTGGTAGTTTGTTTACCACATCGCCTGGGCATACTATCAGATATATCAAAAGATTTGGCCGAGTTAAGTGCAGACTGATACAACTCATCCTAAACCGATTCGTCCTGTCGTTCAGCTCTTAGCATTTCAATCACGGTCTTGGATTCTTTGATTGCTTCAAGAAAGTCGCTTTCCTTATCTTGGAGGAATGTTGACAGATAAACAGTGCTATGTAAAATATGCTACGCTACTACCAAAGCTATGATAAACTGAAACCGCATGATGGATGCAAGAAACTTTGTCATAGCCTTGGTTTTGTAAGCGTTCTAACGCATGGACCACAACTGGATATTGACGTCTTAAAGGTATACAATGCGTCCGCTTGACTTGTCCAACACATAATTACCATACAACAGTTACTACTACGTCTTATTAGCGATATATTATACTGATTTAATTAGACTGCTAAAAGTAACAATACATTTTTTTTCATTCTTTTTTAACCTGTCGATGTACACGCCATGGGTTGACAGCGTATATGCAGCTACGCATCTGAAGATAAATGCTGTTCCATTGATTTATATCGTAAATACTCCTGTCTAGCGAAGGGAATTTACTTCCTTGATCCTTTCGTACTGCACACATCTGCAAGGTTGAACATACAGAGTGTACATACACAATACAACATAAACTTGTTCGATGAGTCACGAAGTCCATCGGACTTGGAAAATGTTGACCTCAGTTATCACTAGGACATAGCGAATGTTCGTTATATATTATCACTAGGACATAACGAATGGTCGTTATATAGCGATAAGGGTTAAGGTTATGGTGCTTAATATCACTTTCAACAATACTTGAATTATATCCCGGGACAAACCACAAGCTTGCCACATGTCACGTTATCACACAATGTAGTATCGTATTTGCTATAGCCATTATTCGTTATAATAGCAATATAAGGAAAACAATATTGTTGACATATCGTAGTAGTTACAAGTGTAATTAATTTAGTGAACTGGGGTATCACATAACATTACACCGAGAGCATGTTTCCACAGCCGATAACTCGAGTTCTATGAGATGTATGTTCCATTAGTGTGGGAGTTTGTAGCTATTTCGTATGCAAATGATTGACAATGTATTTTTTCAATCCGATTTTAACATCAACTCAATTCCATCATTCCTAAAATATTGAGCGTCTTAAATATCTGTTCAGCTATTGCGCAAAATGCATTTCTATGCATAAAATGTATATTTACCCAAATTATACGCTATAATACGACACCTTGCACAGCAGTTGAAGCGGAAAATATGAAAACATGGAAGAGACAAGCGAAATGGTAAAAGAAATATATGGAAAGATGGAGTACATCTATAAAAGCATGGTTTCTTTGATATATGATTACTTACTTAATACAAAACCATATTACTTTTCAATGTAATAATTAACTATTAAATGGGATGAAATGAGGATAGCATAATAGTTAAATACTGTAGTTCCCGAAACGAAAAATGTAACTGACCACCCAAAACACCTGAGTTCACCCCTGGTTTTTAGTGGGGTTCGTGTTACTCGATCTTTAGTTTTATGTGTATGTTTTGTAGATCGTTGTTTGTCCTTTTGTACTTTTTCATTTGGCCATTGTGTTGTCTGTTCTTCTTCGATTTACGGATTCTGATTGCCCTTTTGGTATCTTCAAACTCTTCTTATAACTAAGATATCGGTAACAGTGACATTTAGTATCAATAGTTCAAGGCAATTCAAAACTCACAATATATAAACAAATACTGTTAATAACAATTTGTATATTTCACTTAATATGCATTGGTTGTTATGAAATATTATGGCTTATTCCAGAATGAAGAGTTTGTATTGGCAAAACAATAATCTACGCGATACAAAGTAACCTTGATGTGACATTTACTGTTACATGTTATTACGAAGGGCATATGCAGGGTTTATACATAGTAATCATCCATAGCATACAGTGGTATATCCATGCTCGAGTAAGCCAGGTGTTGTTTTTGTTGATTGTGTTTTTACCTGTCGCATAAACTACCGAAATGTGAAAGAGGTTGGGCACCTTGTTTACGTCCATTATATAATATTGACTACCATTCTGTCAATTGTTGCTTTATTTAGTATTCCATTTTACTAACGTCTTTTGCGTGATATTTTTTCTATATTACAAACTGTCCTGCAAACGTATGTTATTTCTAGGTTGTCATTCAGTGTATATCTGCAACATCGAGACATCGATTATGTTTTTCTCAATATTTTTGTTCAAAGCCCTATCCACCTCATCCTTTTTGTGGCAATCTAATCATACGCCCATAGACAACATTTAAAATTTTCATTATTATGTACACCTATATTGTTTATAAACACAATAGCTGAAATATTGGCTCCCCAGCCATGGTGGCGTTTTACAACAATCAATCGCAATCCTGTTTTATATGTAATAGTGTGACGTCATGCCAAACTGATGATAATGCACTACTCCAAATGTTTCATGAATAAATCAGGTATGTTCATGGTATATGCATTGTTAAATTTAGACTGGTAATATCAGAAAGAGCATTTCTAATTATTACTTCTATCACTGGTATTTGAAATTGTTCTCAGGAACTAATAGGACAACATCAGTGATGTAATGGTTAGCGACAGATCGTGGGGCCGAGCCCCAGTCCCACCAAATCAAAGACTATAAAACTTGTATTTGTTGCTTTCATGATAAACGCTCAGAATAAAGAAATCAGGGCATATTAATGACTAGCTCGGAATCGTGATACTGTGTCCGAGTAGAGCGATTTTAATACCTGTAGACTGTTCAATCAATGAACTAACACTATAAAGATGTGGAAAAAAAAACAACCAAGTATGTTGATCTAGTGCAATTTTGTACAAAACGGATATCATCAAGAAATCATCGACAACAATCACTCACTCACCCATTACGAAATGTAGCATTTGAAGCTGTAAATGATATCAATAATAAATGATTTTTTGTTCCAATGGATAATTGATCGATCACATAAAAACGATTATCAAATCCTCTGTCATGTGATCAGTTACAAGGTAAATTGTTTCACACTGCTTCGTTTTTTTCCCACGGTTATGTGCAGTTGGGGCGTCTGCGAAATGCAAAACAAATGTTACACAATGGAAAGAAAACACTATGTCTTTTTCATTTTGATTGAGTAATATATTGCACTGGACTACATCTTTTCGCAATTTGTGGCAATAATTACGTGTCACTATGTATACTTCCTGGCATCATGTTATATTCCCCGGCAAGTAATTTTTCAAAATTAGCACTTCGAGGTCTTGGTCTATTTTTGTAACAAAAATCAACTTTTGAAGATCTATGTTCGATTCTTAATATTATATTTGTCCCTTGACCTATTTTTTCTAAGCTATCGTTAGAATCACAATTTTTGGATTTTCGTCTTGAACACTTTTGTACAGCAAGATGCAAGCCAGCTCGGAATTTAGGACTTAGCCATATATAAATCATTGGATTATAACAACTGTTACTCATAGCCAGCCAATGACTGAAGATCCAGACACTTGGCATAAACTTCTGGTCATATATAGTATGATCATGGTCACCGACTAAAGTTATCACATGGAATGGAAACCAACACAAAGCATAAAATATCACAACTGTCGCCATCATCTTTATTAACTGAAAATATAAATAGTAAATAGTTTATTATTCATAATTGTAATATATGCATTACGTATATTATGCGATATCATAAATTTAACTACGGGTGAAATCAGGCGAGACTATTGCGAGACGCTTAGTAGTTCGTCTTATATTTGTTATTACATACATTTATGATAGTTGTTGTGTATTTGGTTAGCTTACTTGTAAATTATATTAAATATATTTGAGATATAAGCTACTTGCGAGTAAAATGTCAATCAATAGTTGAAATGTCGATCGGGACGAGACCTACTAAATACAAATACGCCCTTTCCATGATGTACTTTATGCTATGTTTATGGTATTCACCATTGTAAATCAACTGGAACAATAAAGCATTGAATACAGCTAGAAACTATAAATTAAAATGTCAACCCATTTATACTGTTGTAATATTTTAATGATCTAATTGATGTCTGGTAAATGCTTTAAGAATATTTCAAACTTGACATGATCAATTGTATTTATTGAATATATGTTATTTTAACTGATTAAATTACTGAAAAAGTGCATGTGATATCACATGTATATCGTATGCACACTAATCACAAATCCCATATTAATAAGAATAAATATTCCCTCGCGTATAATTTGCTCATATAGACATCAAGGCCATCAATAATAATAATAATCCCAATATACGTTTATATATGTAACCTTTCTAATGGTGTCTGGCCGCATTATTCAAATTGAAATGTGAATCATTGCAATGACAACACAGTAAAACAGGTGTCCACAATCAGCTATATGTACATGTAAGAACAAAAAGTACCTATATGTTTAATGAGCTTTTAAATTTAAAAGTCCGTCCTCATAGTATCAACTTCTAAACGTTATATTTATGTTATAGTTTACCGTATATAGCAATGGAAAGTTTTAAGTTCATGTACATTGAATCATATATTAACATGTAACATGTTTGTGCTTAAAAATTATCAAATGTGAAAATGATTAATAACAATCTACAAACAGGTCGACCAAACAGGGTAACAAAAAAAAAAAAAAAAATTCAGCGAAAAATCACAAATAATCTGAATTCAGAATGGTTCAATCTTCTACAGAATGCTTCCACATTGAACATGTTCAAAACGATCAGTACATGGAGTGCCAAAAAAATCCAAAGCACTGGCACCAGCTAATAACATGCTATTACATGGACATGATCCTGTTCTTACCACCTGAGTATGTATCTTGGTATGTCATGCATTTTGCGTACCACACGTTCTTCCCGGCAATAATGTTTCACAAGAGCAATGACAATAATTGTATTAACAGATACGTAACGACCACATTTATCTGATATTTATTATTTTCATTATATTGCATTGTCAAGAATAAGTTGTGAATATTTATGTGAATGTGTTTTTAAGTAGAATCCATTATTTCTTGACAAAGTTACAAGAATATTTGTCATATTCCTCTTAGCCCATAAGACATATGTGCTACATCAGTCATTCCAAAACATAAGTACTAGCTAAACTACCTTAGCAATGCAGATATACAAACCAACCCACCCATTTACCATAAATGTACATTGTTAGCTACATTTGTATCTACGTGTCTACGCGTGAACATTGAGATTGTACCACTCTGCAGTACGTCTGTACAGGGTGAGGCGAAGCCGTGAGCTGCACACAGATGTCGAACGTTGATACAATCGTAATGTCCACTGGTAGAGGCATTGACACTAAAAAAAATAAAGAAACGCAACATGTGAAAAAATATAATTTACTTCAAATTGTTAACATCATTTTAAATACAGAAATAAGCATTACATTACACTGAAATTTGGCACACTGGTTGTTCAGACATTAATGTTCATTAAAATGTCAAAATATCACATTAAAGTCCATAGCGTTCAGAAGACGTCACTTCAAAGTCAATATCTGTTATGTCCACCATTAGCCTGTAGTACAGCATGGACAAATCGGCAGCTCAAGATCGCTACATCCGAATACTTCACCTGAGAAACGGACAGCAAGAGATACAGCATCAAATGTCTCAGGTCTCCGACGAATATCGGCACAAACAGTCAGAAACCGTCTTCGTGTAAACGTCCTTACTTTGGCGCAGTACTGAGACGTCGGCATCGACTTGCAAGATTTATGCTGCAAAAAAAAATGGCTGTACACATGTCTACAGACGCCAGAATGAGCGGTTCGCAAGGAACTGCGTCCTTGAGGTCGACAATTTCGGCAGAGGAAGTGTGATGATGTGGGGTGCCATATCCTACGCCGAAGAACTCAACTGGTGCACATCCACGGCAACCTTAGCGCCGCTCGATACAGAGATAAGGTTTTGACACCACACATGCTGTCCGCAATGAACCGCCGTAGGGAAGTTTTTCAGCACGACAACGCTCGGCCGCACACAGCTCGTGCTACTGTTGACGATCTAGCCAACCAGAGCGCAACAGTGCTCCCCTGGCCCTTTAGATCACTAGATTTGAACCCAATAGAACATTTGTGGATGACTTGGATCGACTCGTGCGTAGTCGTCAACCAGCGCCGCAAACGCTGCAAGAACTGAAGTAGGCTCTTGAGCAATAATGGGGGAGAATTTCGCAAGACCGTATTCGTCGATTAATCGAGTCTATGCCGAGACGGATTCGTGCTGTGCTACAGGCTAATGGTGCGCACGACAGATATTGACTTTGAAATGATGTCATCTGAACGTTATGGACTTTAATGTGATAAATGTTGACATTTTAATGAACTTTAATGTCTGAACAACAAGCGTGCCAAATTTCAGTGTAATGTAATGCTTATTTCTGTGTTTAAAATGATGTTGAAAATTTGACGTAAATTATATATTTTCACATGTTGCGTTTCTTTTTTTGGAGAGTATATATATTGTGTCCTTAATATTACCTTGTTAACCATTATTTTCCCCATTAAAGTCATTATAAACTGTTATCATGCAACTTTGACTGAATTCCGGCGACTTGCTTGTTTAAATGTCATGTCTAGTCAGGTGACATATAGACATATACAAATATAAGCGTAGATATCGAACTTAGTGCACACGACGCGTTTCTGGGATATCATTCACTAGGTACGCTCATAATAACAAGGCTGGAAAACAAAATAATTTAAAGGTCTTAGGAGCAAGTAAATCAAAGAGCCTCAGCATGATCCCTGAGGGAGGAAACCTTAGTTTTATTTATAATTACATTGCTTAGGAACCGGAAATCTAAGCAATAAATATTGCTAATAAACAATACCAGTGACTAAGCACTGTATATTGAGCGGATGATACCCTCGGTGACTGAGAGTCCGCCATCAGAGGTATCGACACAGTGATAGTTCTAAAAACATGGATATCGAATTTAATGGGCACAACGCGTGTCAGAAATAACATTCATCATGTATGCTCATACTAAAAAGGATTGGATAGTTTTGCATCGTTCCTATGAACCCTCTTCCTATTGATTTTTATAACATTTCCTTAATTATCCAAGCTAAGAAATAGCTACTCATATCAATATAGCATAACCGGAAACGTCTTCGTTGATCACATTATTTCCTTGCACGACTTGAAACATATTAGGTTTGACATTCTGAAGAGACTGAAACGTCTGTGTTTTACTATTCATTTATATTTCTGTAGGGTCACGATGTTTTTGTCGAGACTAAATCATCAAACAATAATATTCTTGACAATAAATCTCCGTTTATAGAAAGTGTCACACAGAGAGTAAAAAAAAACAACAATTGGATGGTAAGAGATTTTAATCTCATCATAGAAACATCGAGTTCTTTGCTATCTTGATATCATTCCTTGAAATTGGTATTCCGAAACACTTACATGATTTGTAACTTCAAAATGCAACGAGTATTCCAATTAATACCAAATTAAAAACAAACATGGTAAGTCATGAACTAGATAGCTATACAGTAGGCAATGATGTAGACACATAAGTAACATAATCCTAGATTGCATCGTAACCTTTAAGCATATTCCTCTCCGCAATGTTTGTTCTACTTTATAAGATGTCATTTGTAATCTTTAAGTTCGCACATATTTACATTCATTCCATGTATCACCAAATTCAATTATCTTATTTATGAAATATGTAATACATTATGACATAAAAATTATAGTATGTGGTTTCAAACATCAATTTCGAAATAACTCAATCACAACGTTGTGATAAATTAGCAGAATACCGTGTTCGAATCCATTAAATATTCAAAATATAATACATTTTCTCTTCAAGACAAACTTCTGTTACCTACATCAGAAATAATTTGCGATTAAATCTTTAGATTTGAACATTTTGGTTAAGGTGAAGAATAAATACACAGTGCCACTCTTTATTAGTTTGCTAAAATGTAATCATTCTGTGAGTTTCTGTTTGTTATATAGATTTTTAATGGTATTATAATTTTAATTATTGTTTGGTGTTTAACACAGGTTTCGGTAATATATCGGCAATATCATAGCGTGCAGTTTTAATTAAACACATTAAAAGGGAACAATGTACTATTAGTTAACATATGTATAAATATATAAAGTAATAATACCAAATAAAGAAAGATGTAAGAAACTACAAGTCGGAATAAAAGTCTACGTTTTACTAGATGAAATAAAGGCCAATGCGACATGTTTCAAACATCAAGATACCGTTCTCCACATTCAATGCATACGGGTCGCAACACACGGGAAGCTTGTTGCCGCATTTAGTCTGCTTTCTATGATAGAAGTAAGAGGACACTGTGGGTATGATCGTTGTACCCCCGGGGCTCTAAATATATCATGAAATGTATAGCATCAATTGGAAAAAAGTCAGTCAATCAGATCAGGGCAGATATACATTTATTAATAGCGTTAATTATTGTATAGTTACAGGATGTATTCATAGAGACTTTTCATTTGCCCTTACGTGTATGATACCCAGAATGCAAAGTCATTTCCGATGTACTTCCATTAGTCATGATGTTCAATTAAAACATGTGTGAATTTTGCATGTTGCATTCTTTCACTTTGATTGCAAATATGTTTTCAAAAATAGCATATACATCGTATATATATAGAAAATTTAATAACATCCATAATATGTAAGTCAAATGAGAAATAAAAACCAATTTATGATAGCATTACTCTTTAAAAAACAGGTTAACCTTATTATATAGTATATCATTGAATTATAGATAGATAATAAAATAAAAAGTAAAAAATACCGGAACAATTCCAAAATCAAATATCAATATCGTATGTATGCGCAAAATCCTTGATACAACCACTCCAATAAACAAAAAGAGGGCTAAGCTAGTTATATGAACCCAAACCGCACATTAAAAGGTAATTTTAATCGTATTATTTTGCAATACCGCTTTCCTGCATTAAATGTGCGATCGTAAAGTTCTCCAATACTATGAGAAAGGGGGCAAATACGAACACAAACAATATAAACAAAACAAATGAAAAATCATACAAATTGGGAGTGAGGTCTGGTATTCACATTATAGGGTTAATAATTTCTGTTCAATTTTTGTATTGTAGCCCTGGTCGTGAATAAGTGCCCTTAGCTCCCTTAGTAAGCAAAGAAAACAGTGGATCACAAGTTGACATTGGAAATATGTATGTATTAATTGCAGACATGTTTTTTTTATCACTTTTATTAAGTAATCAATCACAAAATAGAATAAAAAACATAACATTGTTCTATGAATAGGAAATATCACTTAGGTTCTACTTATGTTTTTGTATGACAAACCAGTTTGAGAGATACCAAAGGGGTAGCCAGGAGCTGTAATACACAGAAGGAAAGACAATGAAATGACCAAAGGAAAAGGGAAAAAAGACAAATATTGGTCGCCTTACATTGTAAAACTGCATACAAACTAAAGATTCGGCGGTGCGAACACAACTCAAAATCGGGGAAGAACACATTTGTACCGGAAGGATAAGCAGGTCTTTTTCCAATAGTGGAACCCGTCGTGTTACTCTAGTTAAATATTTATCACACATTGAAATACTATTTATGTAATCTACGTCTAATATAAAAATAAGTTGATGAGAATCCACAGTCCTATAAAACAACTTTGAAATATCCAAATACTTGGATCTTGAAATTTTTTTCTAGATTATGCAAGAGTATTTCATCTTGATTGTTGTTGCTACGGAAATTGCATATTTTCACATGGATTTTGATGCAGTTGGTAGGAAGTATACAAATGTATTTATTACAAAGTATTTCTGTCAGAACAATAATTCAAATTTTCTGAATATTGCGAACGGACACATGCCAACTCTTTCTGACATCTATTCGGAAATAATAAAACATGATTTCCTGATATGAAAATTAAAATCTCTGTAATAGCCCTTGATAAACATGGTATTTGATTGTATGTTGCTACCTATTATATGCCTGATCGTTGTTTGTTGTAGACTTGATTAACAATATAATACTGATTTCGTTGTAAATTATGTAATAGTTTTAATTTGTAGTTTTCGTGAGTAGTAGTCAATATTATCCCTGTTAAAACAACCGATTTACTGCTTACTCCCAAAGGTGCTTTAATTATTTGGCTATTGAATATTATGAAGGTTATTCCAGAAACGCGACCTGGGAATCAAATTAGATATTTACATGTTTATTACTGAATGCATAATTCCCCAACTAAAAGAGAAAATAAATGGAAATTGAGCAAGTCTACTATCTATTCAAAATATAGCATGTTCATCATTCGAAAAGCACATCCGTACTGGTCGTTAGCGTTTCTAGTTTTGATATTCTGATTTGAAACAGTTGGGCAAAATTGTTGGAAATGACCTGTCATTGATATAAATATATCCAACAACTCAGATCGTCATCTGAGAGAAATTGCTGAAGTAACCAAAGATAGACAAAACTGCACATTTTGTACGCACTAGAATGCCATTCCGGGTATTATAATGATGTTAGAGATTTTTTTTTATGATCATGCAAATTAGATTTATTTGGAGCAATGATAATTATAAAAATAATATTCTCTGACACCGCTTGGTGAAAATCAAACTCGTCTTGGATAATATGTCAGACAGTTGCAACCATAATCCTATATGGACGCTGTGCAAACAAGTAAAACGTTCCTAAATGTTAAATTATCTACAGTTTAAAATAGAACTAGTTTCAACTGTAAGTAATGACATATTGAACTTCATTTGTCGAAAAATCATTTAACGTTTTATCTTATGAATCCATGGTACTACATGTTGTTAGGCAATGATGTTTGCAAAATGATGTTTGACAGACGCCACCTCCTTCAACATTGGATGAAGTTTCAAAATGAAGCTTTCAAACGCCTATTTCTTATAAGAAGCAGGAACTGATTATCTTTCGCAAGCACCAGGGGTCGCCCCCGGTTTATTGGTGAGGTCCATGTTGCTCATCATTTTCGTTTTCTGTTTTGTATTTTTGCTCTTTGCTTGTCTTCGTCCTGTGCCTGGGTACCAAATGTTGCCAGTGTTCATTCATTATTGCCCCTTCTGTTTTCTCCAACATTTAATTGTGTCAATTACCTAAGAACCATCTGAACATGCTTAAGAATAAAATTAAGTTAGCAAGCAATGTGTAGGACATTGTTGGTATTACCTAACTTGTTAGGAATTGCTGTTTTTCAAAATATACAATTACAGTTATCTCACGGGTGACATAATTGCTAATTTAAAAATTGAACAATTGGTTATAAATTGGACAGCGATTTATCATCGTATGGCAATGGAATACACATCAAGTTGCTGTTTCTTTAAAGTAAGATGTGCTGGTTTTCTTCAACATAAAGACAACAAATAATATAACAATGTAAGTTGGATGATTTTCAATAAAATATGTAGAATATACTAGTACGGTCTGTAATATAGCATGTTTGAGTCCACCAAAAAGGATTCCTGTTTATTGGCATTTGTTTTCTAACTTTAAAGATTGGTACTTTCGTCGGCATCATTTTTGGACTTGTACCTCGAATTTGACGACAGTGGTCAACTCAGTACTAAAATTTATGATAAACGGGACGACTTCAATTTTAAAATCAAAAATTTTCCAAACATGTGCAGCAATATACCAGCTTCTCCTGCATATGGTGTTTGCATCTCGCAATTGATTCGCTATGCAAGGGCCAGTAGCAATTATTCTGATTTCCTGAAACGTCATCTTCATCTGAGAAACAGACTACTGGACCAGGGCTATTAAAAGATTCGCCTTATTCGATCTCTTAAAAAGTTTATATTCTGATACCAAGATCTGGTCGAAATATATTCCGTCTCTGCAGAAACGATAATAAACGATGCATTTTCATATAGTGAAAATGTATAAAGATAAGGAAGTCAAGAAAAATGTCAAAAATATTTTTTTATCAATGTGTGACGTAAAAGTTTCTTTGACATTTACTTCACTGAATATGGTACTGCTTTGATAACTATTTTACCTATTTTGTTCCTGTATTTAAATACTGTTATAGTGACAGCCGGAACCTTTGAACCGTAATGAAAGCGGGAGGTTTGGCGCTTTAAAATCTGATTCAGCCCACCATTTCTTTAGAAATGCCTGTACCAAGTCAGGGTCATTACGGTTTTCACAGTTTTCCGGTTGTTGACTGATCTTGTCTGTTTATATAATTATGAGTTTTGACTTTCCCTTTGTAAGATTGTTCGGAGTTCGGTAGTTTTGTTATTACCCTTATTGATGAGTTTGGTAGACATTTACTGACGGTTTTTCATATAAAAATAAACATCTAGTGGATGTTGAATTGATATTGAATTATTTAATGTTTACTGATGCATGTATAAACTTGTTGTGGTTGTGGCTGTAAAACCAAATAAATGTCTTTGCATGAGTGAAACAGTTATGCCGGTAACTTCAAAGAAACAAAACATTTATTGGCACATTCACTGTTGACTGCTTTTGCGCTTTACATCTGTAAACTTCAAGAGATTTAATATTTCCTGTTCTTTTCAAGAATTTATGTAATAACATCAAGTATATATTAATGTTGTTAACACACAGCATATCTAATTCAGCTGTGTATAATTAGAGAGTACAACCCAACTTACAAAGGAATAAAACAAAAATGGATACAGCTATCGCGGGGAAAATTTAAGAAATAAATCATGGAAACCAGAATGTGTTTTGAATATTAACATGAATTAGCGGATATTAGTATTTTATCCCGAGCCAGGGTCGAGGGATAAAATTTACTAATATCCGCCAACCCATGCTAAAACACAAAACACATTCTGGCTTCCATGATTTATTCCGATTCTAATATGTCTAAAAGTACAAATACGGTAGTATACTTTGATTGGAAGACGGTAATTTATATTTACGTCTGCGGAAAAAGTCGCACACAATTTATGCAGGCAATGGAAAAGTCTGTCACATTCACCGGCGCATGTGCGAATGAGATTATACCATCGATAAATCGCTCGTGTTTCTACAAAACGAAAGAAGGACATCAAGTTAGAATTTTCTATTATTATGTACGTCAGAATACCATCGTTGTAACACATTTACTAGTTTCTGCATTTGTATTTCAATTCGGGGAATGGCGTATAGCGAAAAGATGATAGCCTATATCGCGAAAAGCAATTGAGAATAATTAATTGTAAGATTAATGAATTTGATTGTTAGAAATAATAGTATTATCGCCTTGATTTAGCTTCGTTTCCTCATTTCTTTTTCCTACAAACCTTTGATTGAAGTTTCAACATCCGGGTTACAGTAACACATTGTAATGATAAGTGTTACGTAAATGAAAAAAAGGATGCTAACCGACCGAGATATACTTGTTTTACTTCGAGTGTATACTGCTGTTTTCCGTGAGTATATTGTTCCTTTTGTACCTGTGTGTTTTTACCGTTATGTTTACATGTGGGTGGAATGTTAACCGGTGTATATGTTCGTGCTGTCCGACATTTGTTGTCGCCTTTATGTTTGCATTACTGTTGTTAGGATCATTATTTTATATCTACTCGACTATCGCTTAGAACAATCTGTCTTTGTCAAAGTATTTAGACGTCTTTATATCGCGTAGAACAATCTGTCTTCGTCATAGTATTTACACGTCTTTATATCGCTTAAAACAATCTGTCTTTGTCATTGCAGTTAGACATCTGTATATCGCTTAGAACAATCTGTCTTCGTCATAGTAATTAGACGTCTTTATATCGCTTAGAACAATCTGTCTTCGTCATATTATTTAGAAGTCTTTATAACGCTTAGAACAATCTGTCTTCGTCATAGTAAATAGACGTCTTTATATCGCTTAGAACAATCTGTCTTCGTCATAGTATATAGACGTCTGTATATCGCTTAGAACAATATGTCTTTGTTATAGTATTTAGACGTCTTTATATCGCTTAGAACACTCTGTCTTTATCATAGTATTTAGACGACTTTATATCGCTTAGAACAATATGTCTTCATCATAGTATATAGACGTCTTTATATCGCTTAGAACAATATGTCGTCGTCATAGTATATAGACGTCTTTATATCGCTTAGAACAATATGTCTTTGTTATAGTATTTAGACGTCTTTATATCGCTTAGCACACTCTGTCTTTATCATAGTATTTAGACGTTTTCATATCGCTTAGAACAATCTGTCTTCGTCATAGTATTTAGACGTTTTTATATCGCTTAGAACAATCTGTCTTCGTCCTATTATTTAGACGTTTTTATATCGCTTAGAACAATGTGTCTTCGTCATATTATTTAGACGTCTTTATATCGCTTGGAATACGCGGTCTTCGTCATTGTACTTAAGAGTCTTTGTATCGCTTAGAACAATATGTCTTCGTCATAGTATGTAGACGTTTTTATATCGCTTGGAATACTCGGTCTTCGTCATTGTACTTAGGCGTATTTGTATAGCTTAGAACAATCTGTCATCGTCATATTATTTAGGGGTCTTTATATCGCTTGAAACACCCTGCCTACCTCACGGTATTTAGACGTCTTTATATCGCTTGGAATACGCGGTCTTCGTCATTGTACTTAGGCGTATTTGTATAGCTTAGAACAATCTGTCATCGTCATATTATTTAGAGGTCTTTATATCGCTTGAAACAATCTGTCTACCTCACGGTATTTAGACGTCTTTGTATAGCTTAGAACAATCTGTCTTCGTCATAGTATTTAGACGTTTTTACATCGCTTGGAATACTCGCTCTTCGTCATATTATTTTGATGTTTTTTTTTATATCGCTTGGAACACTCTGTCTACCACACGGTATTTAGACGTCTTTATTTCGCTTGGAATACTCGGTCTTCGTTATTGTATTTAGACGTCTTTGCATCGTAAGCCACTTAAAGAGTAGAGGTAACGGCGTAGAGTGGTATTAGTGCTGCTAGAAAATTCCCTATTAAAAATATTTAACGAATATGAAAATCACTTTATTGTTCAAATACTTGAGAAGTAATATGTTGACGTGTTTGTCGGTCTCGACATTCGATATAACGTAGGATCAGACTTGCTAATACTACCTTAATTATATATATATGCCTTTGAAGTGTTAAGAAATAATTGCCAGAAGTTACTACATGCCAATTTAGTGTTGTGAGACGTGCTTTGACATAAGTGACAGATAAGAATTACTGATAAGTATCTGTGAAGGAGTGATAGGAATAAAAAGATATATTAGAAGGGCAAATGGAAATAATATCCTTAATTGTCCGCACTATTAAGCTTGAAATACTATTAATTGAACATTCTTGCCAAGATATTTTATGCTCTTTCTTAATAAGGATCACAGGCGATGATTCTGGTAAATTACCAGAACAATGGCTTAAATTGCTGCATAAGAATAGACATGAAATATATATAATGTACATATTGTAGACCAAATGTATGGCTTGATGCCTCAACTATTTATATTTAAAAAAATATATATCTTAAGACTGTCTATTTCAGATCGCAATATGAAGGATTTGATGACAAATATGCATTATAACCGTGTATACCATAACCCGATATACATGGCTTTATTGCCAAAAAGAAATATCATATGTCTTATTGCCTTGTAAACTGTAGTCCGAAATCTTAAACTTGGGTTCCTTCTATAATGAGGATAACATATTTTGGTTTACAACGTATCATGGATGGCATGTTATGTTGAATGTGGTATTGATGTTTTACACTTTAAAGTAGATTGAAATGTCTTTAAATGGGGAAAAAAAGAAACACTTTTATCAGTGATTTCGAAATGTATCAATTGAAATGTCATGTAGTTCTATTTCACGGAAATAGATCTTACAGACGTGAAAGTAGTTCAAATGCTTGTCCTTATATTTAAACACATTTGGATGGAAAATATTTTGCTTCCAATTTCTTTTGAAAAGACATATTATAATGGTTATATTGCTTGGTATTTTCGTGTTCAATTAACCATTAATCGGTCTTTAGTGGTATTAACCTTTACTAAATATCACCACATCAAGATCAAAATGACATTATCAATAGTACCATCCTTCTGTTAGATGACTTGTATAGTGTAGGATATTACATAACATTAAAAAAGTAGAAACTATTGGAATTCTAATAATATCATCGAAATAAAATAAGTCAATTTAAGCATGACCTCTCGTTTCTTACGTGCATGTTTTCATAATTTAAGCCGTTGATACATCTACAGATGGCTTCTTATTAAATTTGCATCAATTTGTATCGATCGCTATTTACCAATCAAAATAAAGACATCAAAACCACATGTATGTCCCTCTCCCTTTCGATGGCCACTATCACTTCCTTGTCCGTAGTCATGACCGACATTCTCATTAGATTATCCTCAGCCATGACCTACATGTATTGTCATGTGCCTTGCAATCATCGGCATTTATGTTATCGACGATAGCTATGACCGACATTTCCATTATATTTTGTTATTTTTACGTAGTGAAGGATGAACGGGACCGTGTTATCTATAGTAGGTAAATTGTGGATGGATTTATTATTGCTTAACCCACACCAATCAGTATTGGAGCTATATGCAGGAAAAGAACAAGCTCAACAATATTTGAAAATATACATCCTTTATAACCTTGTAAGTGCCGAAGCAATTGACTACTGGACGAATGATGCTCTATAATAGTTTCTATTTTCTATACAGTTTACATTATAGGCGTGATCTAGGAATGAATTGCAACTACAATATGCCTTGTTAATTGTGTATAATTTACGTTGTATCATGTCATTTATGGTAGTAATTTAGAGAATATCTGTATTGTATTTGAAGAGTTGCCGCCGTAAATCGTCGGTTTTACTGTCGAAAATTGAGTTTACCTGGCGACGCGTAATATGGTTATTTCCATTCTAATGACATTCTTCCAACAATGACATTTGATTACCATTGTCGGTTGTTATTAATCAATTTCATTTCGCCTTTTCACATAGCATATCCGCCAAAGTAATTTCGTAGTTACAAAACTTTTAGATCAGAAATCAAACGCATTATAAAATCTTCAATGATCTATTTTGTAGTCCTATCGAAAAATATCAACTCGGAAATTTTATTTAGCTTAAGTAACACATTTAATGTGTTTCACTGTAAATCAATATTCTGACACACTTTCCAACACAGTAAACGTAACGTACAATTTACTCTGACCTGTAAAGGCAATTGACCAATGAAATTGTTTGCCACATAGCCAATTGTATTATAATGACAGATAATAAAGTGTATGCGAAAACCAAAAAAATACTAGAATGTTTACCTATTCATGCAACATCGATACCAACTATCTATGTAAGCCAACAAGAAAATATATGTGTTTCTGTCTTCTTTATTATTATGTTTTAATATCTATATATTTCTATTATGAACAGAGACGAGTTATTAGTATTCACACATTAAGCACTCAAACGTGGATCGATGGTTACCATAAGCAGTCAGGAGTTTATAGGCGTTAGTTGAGTGTTAATAGTTTAAACAGTCAAAGGTTCATCGGGGATGGTCCAATATTCGATAGATTACAATAAGTGTTCGATCATATCGCATAGTATTTGGTTTTTGTCTGTGAACAATCAGATAGAGAGCTCAGAGGTTAAAGTAGCTTATTAGCTCCCAACTCTTGATGCCACGTACATATATATATTGTTAAGATGAACCATGACCTCAATTTATTATCCGATGGAAGAGGTTTGTAGCGTTTCATTTTGGCATTGTTAATGCTTTTTTACCATCATATAAGCAATGAATAAATACCAGTATTATCAAATGTTGAAAAACATAAAACCATGTACAACATCTAACATAATAGTTAAATATCCAAGATATGGATGTAATATACGCTTTGCTTTATTCAGCATTTTGTTATTTTTATTGCCATGGCAATGCGGTACAAAGCTCTCATCTGAGGTGTGGGATTGACGTAATATAATCAAAAAAGACACATTTCTAGGAATACACTTACAGAAACGACCATAATAGCATGTTTCTTCTGAAAACATTAGACAAACACCTACCAGATAATGGAAAATAAATGAGTTTATTATTTCAAATAAATACAAACCAACGCATAGCTTATTCAATTACATAGAAAATCAAGTGAACACCGAGAATGAGGATGTCAACAAACCAATTACGTCTTATGAAGTTGACACATCTGTTTCTGTACAATTTCATTTATTCTTTTTAAGGTTGTGGACGGGATGACATTTACGTTTGTAATAAATAATTTTCTTAAGTTTATAAAGTACATATATTTAATTCTAAGACGTAAAAAAAAAAAGCCTTGACTTGGAAATATTTGTTGAATCAGAAACGCGATAGTAGACCTTGCAAACAAATAAAAGAAAAACAAGCAAACACCCCAATAAAACTGACCACCGCTATATAAATGATAAATTGTTAAAGGTGGTATTAAATAACCTATAACACTCACCTCCAACATTATCATTGGATGTATGTACAACTGATACTGACTGATAGTAGAAAGGGGGAAGGGTCAACACATGGATGCTTTATGTCATGAAAAATGAAAAAAATGATTAATGTGTTGAGTTTCCTTCAGAACGGACCATCGATGAATTCTTCCTAAAATCGTTTTTCATTAGGAGTTGATACAAATAATATCTTGCTCTTTCAAAACACTTGTTTGTAATAAAAGATGAACTGGTAAGTACAATAATTTCCACCCACTAAAATGTCATACAATTGACAAAAGAAAACAACTTGAGTATACCAAAAGGGGTAATCATATGTCGTGAATTGATAACGGACAGACAAAATAGAGGAACAAAACAATATTAAATACTGACTACAGACTCTCGGGCAAAACTAATGTTATTCACAACAAAGTTACTCGCGTGAAAAGTGAAACTTAGATGCGATTTAAACTTTGCCTCAGGAGATATAATTTGGCATTATTCAAATTTAAAAATTATAATATGCACAGTTTACAGTCCACCAGGGTCTGTGGCTGCATCTTGGGAAAACTGTGAATATTCTATAGAACAAGCTATGAATTATACATCAAACATAATCATAAATGGTGATTTGAATGTTGATTTATTACGTGAAAACAACAACAAATTATTAGAAATTATTTCTGAATTAAATCTCACCAATGTAATTAAAGAACCCACAAGGAATGGTGCTCTTCTTGATCCAATTCTAGTGTCCAACTTAGATATTGTCATATACTCTGAAGTAATCAGCGTCAACAGGGATATAAGTGATCATAATGCAACTTTAATAAATATAAAAATACTTTGTTTACTGAAGAGATCTTATATGAGCAAAGTTTGGCTATATAAAAAGCAGACTTTAATAAACTAAATAATGAAATATTGGAATTCCAATGGGAACAATTCCTGCATAGATGCACGGATGTAGAAGACATGTCTAATATATTTACGTACAAGTATCTTGAGATGGTTGGGAGAGGAATACCCTCAAAATTAGTAAGAATAAGATTAAATGATAAACCTTGGCTTAATTCTGAAATTGGAAAAGAAATACGTACTCGTAATCGATTACACAAATTAGCTAGGAGAAATCAACCTAATCAATCTTTGCAAAAATATAAATCGCAACGAAATAAAGTCAATAATATGATTAAGTATGCCTGCGAACAATTCTTCCTAAGTGCAAACGAACTAGTAAATTCTCTTCAGAGCAAAAACTCAAAATCTTACTGGACATTTGTCAAACGAATGATGAAAGGAACAGGACATAACTACACTATACCCGCTTTGTACAATGGATCATCAGGTGAATTGGTATATGAAGACAAGATTCAAAGGCCGATCTTCTTAACCAATAATTGTGCTCTATTACATCTATTAATGATTCTAATAGAGAGCCCCCAAATGTAGTCCCACGAACACACGCTATATTATCAAATATAGATGTGAACATTCAAGATGTGAAAGACATTCTCCAAACTCTTCAAATTGGCAAAGCCTGTGGAGATGATGGTATTAGCCACCAAAGGCTGAAAACAACTTCTGAAACTATATGTTTCCCCCTGAGTATTCTGTTGAGGTATTCTTTACGAACCTGTAAATTTCCATCTGACTGGAAATTAGCTAAAGTCATGTCTTCTTTCAAAAAGGATGACAAAAGCGGTCCCTCAAATTATAGGCCCATCTCACTTCTTAGCTGTGTTGGGAAAGTGATGGAACGTGTAGTATATAAATATATCTACAATTATATTATTGAACATTCATTATTATATTCATATCAGTCTGGATTTTTACCTGGACATTCTACCGTTTACCAGTTACTTGAAATTTACCATAATATTTGCAAAATTATAGAAAATAGATTATCATCTATTATTATGTTTTGTGATATATCAAAAGTATTTGATAGGGTTTGGCATAAAGCCTTGATAAAAAAATGCAATCCTACGGTATCACTGGTGATCTTCTACACTGGCTAGATGACTATGTCAGTGATAGAAAGCAAAAGGTAGTTGTTAATAATGAATGTTCAAGCCCCAATACTGTCAAAGCTGGTGTTCCTCAACTAGTGCTGTACCACATTTAGACCTACGATTTAATGGGGAACCGATCGAAATTGTTAAAAAAAAGCATAAACATTTGGGATTAACTTTTGCAACAGATGAAAATTGGACAACTCGTATTGATAACATTGTAAATGCCGCTTTCAAACAGGTTAATGTTCTCAGAAAACTAAAATTTACTCTTTCCAAGCAAACTCTATCAAATATATATCTTACCTTCATAAGGCCAACATTATAATATGCTTGCGAGGTATGGGATGGGTGTTTCGAACGTGAAGTAGCAAAACTTGAAAAAGTGCAGCTAGAATAGTTAAAGGACTAACACAATTTGCCAGTAGAGACTCTCTTTACTATGAAACGGGATGGAAACCTTTGTCTTGTAGACGTAAATCTCAGAAACTGACAACATTTTACAAAATGCATAATACAGTCCTCAATAATTGTGTAATTGTCTACCTCCTACAGTATCTAGTATCAGTGATCATAATCTCCAAAACAATGAAAACTATGCAACACCAAGAAGTAGACTCAGAATGTCTTTGACATTCTTTATACCATCTACTGTTTCATTATGGAACAAATTAGATCTAATTGTTAGGAATAGCCCAAATATATCATGTTTTAAATCTAGAATTAAAGAAAAAAACTGTTAAATCTCCGGAGTATTATGGTGAAGGGCCCAGAAAACTAAGCATACTCCATGCTAGACTACGACATCAATGTAGCTCATTGAATTCTGATTTATATCGCATAAACATTACAAATGACCCCAAATGGCAATGTGGTGTACCGTATGAAGATTCAATTCAGTATCTAATGGAATGTCCATTATACCAAAACGAGAGATATTGTCTTTTTAGAAACTTAAGAGAAACCAACAAAAATATAGAAACATTACTCTTTGGAAACGATGAAATTAGTATAAACGAAAATTCTAATATCTTCAATAAAGTTCGAGCATATATTAGACAAACAAAGAGATTATAATCAGTGGTCGGTCATCTGGTCTACACCAACATCAATTTATTTCCCATGTTTCAATATATTGTGCTAAATATTATTTATATTTGTGTATGTGCTATTTTTGTTGACATTATTATATGTGTATTATTTGTAGGGAGAGGACAGTCCATAAGTTGTGAGAACTTTTTGTTCAATCCTATTGCTGTTTTATTTGCAATAAAGTAATATTAAACTAAAACAGTAGCGATATCTAGCACGCCACATATAAATGAGAACTCAAATATCACATATTCTCAATAATTACATACAGATCTAAAACGATTATTAATTGCATCTATAATTTTCCAGATCGCTTGACTATGCTAGTTTTAAATAGTTAATACATCTAAGGTTTATTATATTTCGACTGATAAAATTTGCTAAGCGTTTCCTATTCAGCTGGTTTAGGAAGCCATTAAATAAGATGCCTAAAAAACGACAGTGACACAAAACATATCATTCAATGATTTTTAGTTATTTTCAGGATCAGGGTTGTACTAACACTAACACTGAATCTAATATGTCCGTGAGATAGGTATATTTCCTCCTCAACTTCTATTAAAAGCAGAATGGTTTGCCGTTAGAAAAATAATTAAACAAACCATAATAAGCTTACGTCTATGTGTATATGCTATCAAGTAGCACAAGTGATTCATTCAAATTGGTGGACTCTATCTAGTATAATGTTATTACATTTCGTCTAAATTATATGTGGGATAGCAATATATATTTTGATCAAAAGTACATTAAAGCTATTGTTTAGTAAATGTCGTCTGACAAGTTTATACAGAAATGGTAAAACTTTTCTAGATAATTCTTCTAGAAGATAAATTGGGTATATACATGAAGATCAATTTTGATTTGAACAATTTCTAGGTAAACTATATGGAGTAGGTGTAAATGTAATATCACATTTTAGGTATTCTAATATTTAAAAAATCCAATTGAATATAGGAAATGATATGGTGGCAAAAAAATGAAAAAAAGAGAATGTGTAATTTGTAACGAGATGGAACAAATTCTGGATTGTTCATATTTGATTGCCCCTTCGGTATTCTCTAACATTTATTCTCTAAGATTTTGAGCCATTATAATGTCCGACATTGCGTGTAGAAAATATTGAATTTTCTGCCTATTAAATAAAATTCTTTAATATGCGGAATTGATGTTACCCAAGCTAGCAATAAACTGGTTTTTGGACATACTGAGAACAACAATTTAGATATATTGATCAAATGAATCATTTACGAATGAAATATTTGACATTAACCGATAAGTGATGGGTACTTGTTCCTGTACAGTTTGCATAACATATTCACTTACCCTTGAGTGTACCTAAATTATTAAATACATTACAATACATGTAAACAAAATCAGTTCATATTGATACAATAAACCTGCATAGTACCAAAGGGAATTGAAATACGAGATTACTACATGTCATTTGCTAATGCATGCAATATTTATCAACAAACCATAGAATAGAAATTAATATTTTTTGTGCCTGGAGAATTGGCCTGTTATTTACATCTGATATGTTGTCCTACTGGGTTATATTGGAAAGTTCCATAATGAGCCGGCATTTGAAGAAAGATCTAGCAAAAGAATCTTAATGCTTCATATTCCGTCCGACGGAAACATGTATTTTGCTAAGCGATACGTGATGTAATTTATCGAATGTTTAGTTTAATTTATCAAATTGTGAGTTCGAATCTCGTCGAGGGTAGAACAATTCAATTATAATTCTAACACCTTTAGGTTTAATTTGCGGACGTTAATAAATATTTAACATTAACCTAGTATTTCTAATAACTGTGAATTATAGTGGGGTACATACATTGTATGATTGTCACTTGCTTAGATAATTACGGTTCAAATCAACCCTTAAAATTCTGATATAGAATATAGCAATACGCGTACACCTTGTATTGATATCAGTTCTCGAGTACTCTAACACTGACTAACGAAATAAGAAAACACGTGCTACTAAAAATTAGAAGAATGAACCCAATGACTCTACACATTATAGTTTAAGAATATACAATGTAATTCAGCACTCACATTGCTAACAAAACAGATGCATCTTTTATGGTATTACAGAAAGTGCGAATCGAGTTATAGTATGTTAAAATTGTGGGAAGTAGACGGAAAAAATAAGAATACCATTGTGTAATGAACTTTTGTTTTTAATGATTTTAAACATATATTTGTAAATATGGATGCTTTAAAGACATGTTTTCCAAAGTTTGAAATACAATCCAATATTGTAACAACAGCTACAATATATATTACATATTTCAATCATTTACAAATTAGTTTAAAGAAGACATTAAGGATACCAAAGGGGCAACCAGTAGTGGTAAACCGAGTAAAAACCTACAACACAATGGCCAAAAGAAAAAGGACAAACACTGATCTACAAAGCACTGCACAAAACCTAAAGATAGAGTAACACGAACACCCGAAAAACGACGAACTCATGTGCTCCGGAAGGGTGGGAAATTTCCGTCCATTGTTGGTACCTGCAGTGTTACCCTCCTCACAAACCCGATGATGATTCATGAATGAGGAAAGAATGAGTGTGTGAATACGACAAAGGGAACATACTCATGCTCATTTGTGACACATATATTCTGTACCGGTTGATTGAGTCATGGTGGCAACCGTTAAGTGCTGTCATTTACTTTACCAATAAGAAGCCTTGATTCATTAGCTTCTTTTGTTGCAGCAACCCTCTCTCATATGACGATAATCATCGATGCATTAACTGTTACTGCTTGATATCGGAACATCAGTCGTTGAGTGAGAATGACATCAATTATATTTGTCTGCAAAACCTGTGATGGATGTGTTTCCCGATTTACAATAAAACCTCATTATTTCACGACATATTGTTACATAACCTTAAAATTATCGCATCGAACAATTTACATTCATATTTCATGATCATTGACATTAATTTCACATTGAGTACCTTAACACACGGTCATTTCTATCCCTGAACGTTTTTTTTCTATATCAATTCATTAAAACATTATTCTGACGTATTTGATGATTCATTGCAATTGCGGATCGTGTAATGAAGCTGCATTTTCAGATTTGTTTCATTTATAAAGGGGTATATGGCTCGTTATCACGCGAAGCGAACATATGCTGCAGTGTAGCAACGGTTTCGGTTCAAACCCCGTTAATGGAAAAAAACAACAACAATTTACAACTAGTTGTTTGTAAGAAGGTTCATGTCTTATTTACGTTATTTGTGCTTGCTTACGCATAGTGGTGTCCATTTTGTGATTGCCCCCGTCGGTTTTCTCTAATATTTATTTACAAAAATGTCAGTCAAAACTTCTCACTCTGTTGAGGTTGAATTTGTAGACGTTATTATACAATATTTTGTAGAACCTAGTATCATTTTGGAATATGAGTAGAGATATTGAATGGTCACTTGAGACGATTATGTTTGCGCTCACATTTGTATGCAATCATGATATCGTAAGCCGCTACTTTGAAATAAAAATTGTCTTTTTTCATATCAATGGAAAAGAGCAATCTCAGTCAAAAAGTGAGCATATCAATAAAACGTTAGAGAAACCGAAGTGTCAACCAAGGATAGACACTCCAGAGAAACTGGCAACATTGGGTACACAAGACACAAGACGAAGACAAACAAATCAAAAAACACAACACAATATGTGTTGGACACCACCATACACAAAGCGAAGACAAACAAACAAATATACATTACATATAGTTTCTTGTACGACGGATGTTAGTCATGCAATTATAAAACAGAAGGGCATAGCACTTCTAAAACAATTGCCGTCACGATACTCAATCCATATTCCCACTAACTCAAAAAACAAACTTCTAAACATTATTTTCTATATAAAAATGCTTTCTTTACATAAAGTTAGCAAATTACCCAGGTATCAATCGGGACAACGTATTTGATTTTATTTATAAAGAATGAACAAGAATAACACTAGTAATTTATAGCTGTTTTATTCTATATCCCATCTGACATCGGAAATTGCGTTAATTTATCGATATATCATGTAAACAGTCTACCCGAGACATCACATTTGTCAACATCAGTGGTTACAAACAAAGGTAATTCATTCTTGGGTAACAAACAACACAGGAATATGAAACGAATCCTCTACGGACATATATACTAGCTGGTAATGATTGGTGTAACAAAATAATATCCAATGTCACGTATTGATGGTGCAGATTCGGAATAAAATTATATCTGTATTAATAAGAAAATATTATATTTGCAGGAATCGTCAAAAAAAAAATCATATTGGGAAACAGTGGTTCCTGTTTATACGTAGCAATGGTTATTGTCATAATATTTCAACTGAAGTACCATTTTATAATTGTTTCAAATATTAATTTATAATGAAATGCGTGTTATTCTAGAAGTGCAATCAATGTGTGATCAAGCCTTGCAGCAAATAAAGCATCCAAACGTTTCTCGTACTCCAAAACTATCTGATCAGTAAGTTGGATTTAACGATGACCACACAAAACGGAGCTGATAGTTATGTCCTCATCCACCATGTAACACGTACTGCACAACAATGTTCACAAATAAACAATAATTAGCCTATGAGTAAGTATACAATGTACGTGAAATACAGCTTATATTACAGAAATCACTCAATCTATACATTGAATAGTACCACAGAATCCCTGCCAACAATAAACATACATTTTAGAAATACTAGATGACTGATATGTGTGTTCTTCTATAGTTATTGTTCTCACAGCGCAATTATTCGCACATGTAAATTGTTTGCTTTATTAATTTTGTCAAAACAGTACAACGTCTTAAACAAATATTTCTTTCTTTTGAAAGGGTTTTTCTTAAGTCTGGTACCTTTTGAAGAAAACGTTTTAAAATGAATGGTCATTAGGTATTTTGTTCTGCCTTAGAGCAATATTATATATCTGTTAACTTTGAAAGGTAAGAGAAAGCAAACGCATGACAACTGGTTCGTTGTAGGCTATGTTGTATAATAATTTTTCTTAAGTCTGGTACCTTTTGAAAACTGGTCATTAGGTATTTTGTTCTGCCTTAGAGCAATATTATATATCTGTTATCTTTGAAAGGTGAGCGAAAGCATGACAACTGGTTCGTTGTAGGTTTTGTTGTACATTTGTTTGTGTCTATTTTAGAGTTCTAGTTACAGAGGAAGCAAACATTAAAACAGAAAAACATGACACTAAATGCAGTCTTTGCTAATTAGAAAGTTAACTTATTGACAAGACCTAGTGTTTAGCTTTGATGTTGCCAGGTTAAAGTAATATTACCCTAGTTTTGGGTGAAGACAAATTTTCCATAAAAATTCAATTTGGAATACGGCGGTACCTTTACTAAGCTATTCAAGCATGTTTCAAGACGAAATATGTTCCCAACAACCAGAAATCTGCAAATCCGTGTGCATGTTTATCGTTCTCGCCACTGTTGTGGAGATTGATTAACTTTCGATTGTTTTGTTCCGATGATTGCCGATCATGATCTCCCGAAGAAAAGTTTGGTCCGATGACTGCCAATCATGACTTCGTGAAGAAAAGATAAACAATCATGGATGCTGAGGTAAGCACGCACATATTCCTGACAATGATTATTGAGGAATCTGTCAGTTTCATGTCGTGTGAACCAATTTTATTTTGCAATTATTTTATGTGGTACACACGGAATTAATTTTATTTTTTTTCATCAACTGAACACTGCGCATAAGCGATAATCTCCCTGAAAGAGTTCTAATCTTGGGTCACACGCATATCCTTTGCATTACTGTACGGGAAAACAGAATTATCTGCTGTCAAATATTTTGCGATTTGCTCTTAAAATCTGCTTTAGAGCGGACTTTTAATGTTATACAGTTGATTTTAGTTAAAATCAAGTGACATATTAAGTGAAAATATTTAATCCAAAAATTCAACGATATTTGCCTTTCATATTACTTTAAGTTCTCCAATGTAAGTTTGTATTAGATATAAATAAGTAACGGTACATATAACTTTACTGTACTAACACATGTATAAAAGTGTTATGTATTTTATATTACGGTTTCACAATTATAGTTATGATATTAGACGGAGATCAAGTAAAACGTATTTCCCCTTCAGCGATAGTACGATACAAGTTCTGATAAGATTTTGATGTTCTTTGATAATATTTCATTGACGTGTAACTCGCTAGTGCTTTGGGAAGCATAAAGTTTCTTAACCAGCATCATTAGTACATTGTAACAGCAACACAATTACTAAACTGTGTCTAAGATTGATGATAAAGCTGTAAACAAGCTATAGGTGCTTGCTTTGAGTATAAATATAAATCCCACATCCGTCTTCTTCAGATTAAAATCGGATATCTGATTCCGATATCCAATTACATCTTTTGATTGCTATTTTGAATGAACTTTCATTATGAAAATTAAACATATATTAAGGGATGATAAAGTTAATTTTTGTCATTTCTTTTGCATGCAGTCGTTTAAATGAATATCGTTGATAAGCATAACATGAAAAGTAAGGTTACTTTCACACAACTTCCCGCATAATTCCCTAATAATATTGGTATACTAAGTGATCGAAGCTAGCAAATTAACCATACACTAGTAGTCAGAGCCGATTTTTTCAAACGATGGTGAACTGGATAGCATTTTAATGTAATTTTTACTTCCGTTTGAGATTACATAAGGATACATGTTAACAATACCTATGCAGTCAGCCCTAAGTGTTTATGACCTATTGCTTTGGTCTTTAACACTAAGCTTTCGAATGGAGTTATGTCCCTAAAGTAGTTGTCAAACATCTTTTGTCAAAACATAATAAACTCGTGGTATCATGACGCAAACACGTTCTACCCTTTATTTTTAACATAAAACGGACGCAATGCTAAGTTTGACCTGTTGACATTTTTTTATGGATACAGTCTACCAAGATAATTGGTAAAGAACCTGGAAGTTATTGTCCTGCGGTTTTGTATGTGATGATCAACAACGGCTTCAATGAAATCATTATTTGATCAAAACAGGTGAAAGTCCTAATATTGTTAACTTTACATCTCTATAATGGTTTCCGAGTTATTTTTTAACATTGTTTCAGGTCAAGGTTAGTCATGAGACAATTGTATATGTATAAATTGTGTTGTGTGATGTTTAATGAAGTCCTCAGTTTTTCTGTTTTCACAATTGATCAATTTTCGCGTAATCTACATTTAGAGTCGTCGAATTGTTTCGAACAAAGCGATGTTCTGGTACTTTTCATCTACAATGTTTAGTGTACTCTTAACGATTACGGAGCTCTATCCGTAAACAAGTGTTGGATATGCTTCATGGAGATTTGGACGTATTCTGTCTGACTGCTACTGAAAAATATAAAATTGCGATATATTGCAAACTGTTGAGGTGGAGAGATTTCGAACAGTGGCTTCTAAAATAATGATAATAAAACATCTTCAGAAGAATATCAGTAAGCTAATGTGTTCTCTTGGTAAGCGAAAGACCTTAATGATAATAACACATCTTCAGAAGAATATCAGTAAGCTAAGGTGTTCTCTTGGTAAGCGAAAGACCTTAATGATAATAAAACATCTCCAGAAGAATATCAGTAAGCTAAGGTGTTCTCTTGGTAAGCCAAAGACCTTAATGATAATAAAACATCTTCAGAAGAATATCAGTAAGGTAAGGTGTTATCTTGGTAAGCGAAAGACCTTAATGATAATAAAACATCTTCAGAAGAATATCAGTAAGCTAAGGTGTTATCTTGGTAAGCGAAAGACCTTAATGATAATAAAACATCTTCAGAAGAATATCAGTAAGCTAAGGTGTTATCTTGGTAAGCGAAAGACCTTAATGATAATAAAACATCTTCAGAAGAATATCAGTAAGCTAAGGTGTTCTCTTGGTAAGCCAAAGACCTTAATGATAATAAAACATCTTCAGAAGAATATCAGTAAGCTAAGGTGTTCTCTTGGTAAGCGAAAGACCTTAATGATAATAAAACATCTTCAGAAGAATATCAGTAAGCTAAGGTGTTCTCTTGGTAAGCGAAAGACCTTAATGATAATAAAACATCTCCAGAAGAATATCAGTAAGGTAAGGTGTTCTCTTGGTAAGCCAAAGACCTTAATGATAATAAAACATCTTCAGAAGAATATCAGTAAGCTAAGGTGTTCTCTTGGTAAGCGAAAGACCTTAATGATAATAAAACATCTTCAGAAGAATATCAGTAAGCTAAGGTGTTCTCTTGGTAAGCGAAAGACCTTAATGATAATAAAACATCTCCAGAAGAATATCAGTAAGCTAAGGTGTTCTCTTGGTAAGCGAAAGACCTTAATGATAATAAAACATCTCCAGAAGAATATCAGTAAGCTAAGGTGTTCTCTTGGTAAGCGAAAGACCTTAATGATAATAAAACATCTCCAGAAGAATATCAGTAAGCTAAGGTGTTCTCTTGGTAAGCGAAAGACCTTAATGATAATAAAACATCTTCAGAAGAATATCAGTAAGCTAAGGTGTTCTCTTGGTAAGCGAAAGACCTTAATGATAATAACACATCTTCAGAAGAATATCAGTAAGCTAAGGTGTTCTCTTGGTAAGCGAAAGACCTTAATGATAATAAAACATCTCCAGAAGAATATCAGTAAGCTAAGGGGTTCTCTTGGTAAGCCAAAGACCTTAATGATAATAAAACATCTCCAGAAGAATATCAGTAAGCTAAGGTGTTCTCTTGGTAAGCCAAAGACCTTAATGATAATAAAACATCTCCAGAAGAATATCAGTAAGGTAAGGTGTTCTCTTGGTAAGCGAAAGACCTTAGTGATAATAAAACATCTCCAGAAGAATATCAGTAAGGTAAGGTGTTATCTTGGTAAGCGAAAGACCTTAATGATAATAAAACATCCCCAGACGAATATCAGTAAGGTAAGGTGTTATCTTGGTAAGCGAAAGACCTTAATGATAATAAAACATCTCCAGAAGAATATCAGTAAGGTAAAGTGTTATCTTGGTAAGCGAAAGACCTTAATGATAATAAAACATCTCCAGAAGAATATCAGTAAGGTAAGGTGTTATCTTGGTAAGCGAAAGACCTTAATGATAATAAAACATCTCCAGAAGAATATCAGTAAGGTAAAGTGTTCTCTTGGTAAGCGAAAGACCTTAATGATAATAAAACATCTCCAGAAGAATATCAGTAAGGTAAGGTGTTATCTTGGTAAGCGAAAGACCTTAATGATAATAAAACATCTTCAGAAGAATATCAGTAAGGTAAGGTGTTCTCTTGGTAAGCGAAAGACCTTAATGATAATAAAACATCTCCAGAAGAATATCAGTAAGCTAAGGTGTTCTCTTGGTAAGCCAAAGACCTTAATGATAATAAAACATCTCCAGAAGAATATCAGTAAGCTAAGGTGTTCTCTTGGTAAGCCAAAGACCTTAATGATAATAAAACATCTTCAGAAGAATATCAGTAAGGTAAGGTGTTCTCTTGGTAAGCGAAAGACCTTAATGATAATAAAACATCTCCAGAAGAATATCAGAAAGGTAAGGTGTTCTCTTGGTAAGCGAAAGACCTTAATGATAATAAAACATCTTCAGAAGAATATCAGTAAGGTAAGGTGTTCTCTTGGTAAGCGAAAGACCTTAATGATAATAAAACATCTCCAGAAGAATATCAGTAAGGTAAGGTGTTATCTTGGTAAGCGAAAGACCTTAATGATAATAAAACATCTCCAGAAGAATATCAGTAAGCTAAGGGGTTATCTTGGTAAGCCAAAGACCTTAATGATAATAGAACATCTTCAGAAGAATATCAGTAAGCTAAGGTGTTCTCTTGGTAAGCGAAAGACCTTAATGATAATAAAACATCTCCAGAAGAATATCAGTAAGGTAAGGTGTTATCTTGGTAAGCCAAAGACCTTAATGATAATAAAACATCTCCAGAAGAATATCAGTAAGCTAAGGGGTTATCTTGGTAAGCGAAAGACCTTAATGATAATAAAACATCTCCAGAAGAATATCAGTAAGGTAAGGTGTTCTCTTGGTAAGCGAAAGACCTTAATGATAATAAAACATCTCCAGAAGAATATCAGTAAGGTAAGGTGTTATCTTGGTAAGCGAAAGACCTTAATGATAATAAAACATCTTCAGAAGAATATCAGTAAGGTAAGGTGTTATCTTGGTAAGAGAAAGACCTTAATGATAATAAAACATCTTCAGAAGAATATCAGTAAGGTAAAGTGTTATCTTGGTAAGCGAAAGACCTTAATGATAATAAAACATCTTCAGAAGAATATCAGTAAGGTAAAGTGTTATCTTGGTAAGCGAAAGACCTTAATGATAATAAAACATCTCCAGAAGAATATCAGTAAGCTAAGGTGTTCTCTTGGTAAGCCAAAGACCTTAATGATAATAAAACATCTTCAGAAGAATATCAGTAAGGTAAGGTGTTATCTTGGTAAGCGAAAGACCTTAATGATAATAAAACATCTCCAGAAGAATATCAGTAAGGTAAAGTGTTATCTTGGTAAGCGAAAGACCTTAATGATAATAAAACATCTCCAGAAGAATATCAGTAAGGTAAGGTGTTCTCTTGGTAAGCGAAAGACCTTAATGATAATAAAACATCTCCAGAAGAATATCAGTAAGCTAAGGGGTTCTCTTGGTAAGCGAAAGACCTTAATGATAATAACACATCTTCAGAAGAATATCAGTAAGGTAAGGTGTTATCTTGGTAAGCGAAAGACCTTAATGATAATAAAACATCTCCAGAAGAATATCAGTAAGGTAAAGTGTTATCTTGGTAAGCGAAAGACCTTAATGATAATAAAACATCTCCAGAAGAATATCAGTAAGGTAAGGTGTTCTCTTGGTAAGCGAAAGACCTTAATGATAATTAGAAAAAATGTAAGGCATGCCCTTTACTGGGGAAAAGAACCTAATATATAGAACAAATTAAAATTATCCACTTTCTTTGAGAAAAGAAATTCAAGGCGATAACAAGGAACAGATACAAATTCGATGGATATGCGGGAGTTGATATTTAATAGCTTGACATTTATACATTGTGGGTCCATTGTCACCATATACAACCATGCCGTCTCTTTTTGAAACACTTTAATGCAGAGTAAGTACAGTACAATTTGTTGTAACGCTTATTTGTGAATCGAATCATTTGTAGGTAGCTGTTATAAGCATATGTAATATTGTTTGTGCTTATTGTTTTCATAAGCTTCATATGAAAGATCAGGCTGTATTTTATCATGCGGGAATTACATGTATAGCGAAGTACAGCATATGTAGTGGATTAGGTCAGTAATGTTGACGCACCTGTGGGAACAATGGAATTAACAATGGGTTATTGAATAATGATTCACTGCAAATACAATGACGTGACGTCATACCAATGATTTAATTTGTGATCAGTGTATGTAACGAGGCAACATTTTACATAATATATCGTTACAATTGATTGAGTTGAATAAGAAATACCATGTCAAGGTTCTCCTCAAACAATTAATGAGACTATGTTAGAGTTGATGTAAATAAACTGTCTGATGAGGGAAGAAGGTGACCACATGATTGGATAATGGATGATAAAAAAATTACATTTGAGGCGACTTATGGCGAGATATAACTACTGTATTAACTAAAAACAATAATTAAGTTAATTTCCAACACATTCATCTTTATAGCGATTAATTCCCATAATTGAATTCTTATGTTTAAACATTGTTAATATGGGTTGATAATCAATTATCTCTTGTCGTGTTTCCTACATTAAAACAATATTTTATTAACCTTTAAACAAAGACGCACCATTCCAGAAGTAAATTTAAAAAACAGAACCTAGCAATTACACGTATTACTGCATGGATTGCTGATATAACATGTCATCGTGTTCGGAACAATTACACGTATTACTGCATAGATTGCTGATATAACATGTCATCGTGATCGCAACAATTACACGTATTGCTGCATGGATTGCTGATATAACATGTCATCGTGATCGGAACAAAACATCATTAGACAATAATGAAGCCAACATTGATATGGAATTTGAAATCTGCGTGGTTTCTATTACATCTGAAAGCTAGGTATTTCATATCTAGACATACGTTTTATCAAGCAAGGTTTTATTTCCAACATGAAAGGGATTTATTGTTTTCGTCTATGATTTCATATATATTGTTTTAATGAATATGATGGAGATGGATATAAGATACAGAACACATTGACACAGTATACAGCAGTAGTTAGACATGTCGTTATGAGGAAATCATGGCGAGTGATATGAATTTTCTTTTCAAGCTGATGCTTTTAAATTCCGATTTTGTAATCTTTCAGTATGAAAGGATATCGATGACAGGCTATACAAGTTTATATTTTTAGTAAAATTAAAGTATACTGTTTAGAATCTTTAATTTTTTGCTCCCAAATACTTTTATATTTTTTGGCTTTCCAATCTTTAGACTTTGAACGTACTTGATGTATGTGATTCCAGAAACTTGTCATTCGCACTAAACTAGATATCCACATAATTATTAAAAGATCATATCGATAACGTTGTGTGATCTTTAATGACTTTATTCTTAATTTCATTTTTGATAAATACGCCGTTTTATAACGTTAAATATGTGTTTAGGTTTACTATGAACATGCATGGTACTCATTCAATGAAAGATAAAAAGCCTTCTATTTCTCAAAATAATTTTCAAAAACTTGTGACAAACACATAGTGTGTCCAATTATATACATTTTCACTACTTTTAAAGACGCAAGTAGATATACCAGAAATTATGCAAAAGGCTACTATATATTGTTAGTTAGGGAGTCACTTCTAAATAAGCAGCTACTGAACCACGGGTTTCTATTGGTTAAGCTGCAGTCATCATGACTTGGGCAACTGTTACGGAATATCTGTGTCGAAAATTACCATGACTGTGTTCTGCTTGTCGTCAGCACTTTCTGGTCAATTCCTCATTCATGGTTTATCACCTGATTTGTGATTAGAATAACACGACGGGTACCACTAGTGGAACAGGAACTAACAACTCTTCCAGAGCACTTGAGGGCACCCCCAAATTTTAGAGGGGTTCGTATTGCTCGAGCCTTAGTTTTCTGTGTCGTGTTTTGTAGATCGTTGTTTGTCCCTGTGTCCTTTCCTTTTGGCCATTGTGTTATCTGTTCTTATTCGTTTACGGATTCTAATTACCCCTTTGATATCTTCAACTCTTCCAAATGTCATTAATAAGGGAAACCAGAAGTTGTTTATTAGATTTAGCCATTAATTATTATCATGTAAAACGACATTTTCGTGTGCAGATCTCATCTCGTGATAAACCAATTTACAATCGTAACTTGATCGATAATATGCATCAAGCTTATATCCTCAATGAAAGGAGATTATATATTAAGGAACTATCAATACGCTTTGAGTAAATTGATTTAAAGAAATTAACGCAGGGTAAAAATTGGAATATAATTTTGTATTTTGCTTTATTATTCCTTACGACAGTGACGATTGCTGTTTCTACTGAATGATGCAGGTCTCTACTTAAGATGTAGCATTTTCTAATAAGTCAGTTAGGTAGAACATACCAACACTTGATAAAACTTCGTACGTGTATATTAATACAGAACGACAAACACATGGTCAATAATGAACTTAAAGCGGAGACACAATCAAATAGTAATCAACGTCACCAAAAACAAAACTTTATATGTGTGCAACACGGATCAACATCCAGCGTAAAATCGGGTTCTATGGAATGGTTATCATTTCCTGCTCCACATGTGACAATGATGGGGAACGTGAAATTTCCGAAATGAAGACTTCAATCATACTGCTATCAACCCTAAATAATCAGTGAACATCTATCTCGATGTTCCATATACATGTAGCATGTATATATCCTGGAATATCATAATAATTGAGACTGCAAAGGTCTGATGTAGATTCTGCTGGAAAATACATTTGGAACTCAATCTGCTTTCATCGTCAACTTCAATGTAAAGGTGAATGTATGAAGCGGAAGAAGATTGTTTTTGACACCCTTAATTTCAAGGTAATTTGGGATACATACGATCCAGAAAATTAGCAAACCGCGTATTATTCATCTTATTTAAAGAAGGAACGTGACATCATATATATATCGGAAGCGGAAGTTGAAAAAATAGAACTAATTTCTACTATGTTCTCTATACCATCCAATGAATTAAGTCGAATACATCGGCTAGACAGGGTGGACAATTAGTAGCCAGTTCAAAGATAACTTTCTAATCGTAAACAGGACAATCAAACAACATAAATGTTGTCAATAGAAAGGTTCGGCAGTTTCCGAGTACATTGTATTACAATCAGTGTAATTATCACAAAGTAAATTGTATTATATCCGGACAATATAACTTTTGGTAATGCACACAATGCCTCCTTTTAAATACAGCCGAGGGTCATATTTGTCTTCTGATAATTATATGCTTAAGGTTTTGTAAGCAGTATCTTGGAAAATGTGGCTGCCCTAGCAATATATCGTTGTGTGTATGGAACTTGTGTGTTTGTTATATCTAATACAGGGAGATAAAGTCCACTTCGTCATCCTTGGTGGATATTTGGAACTACTGAATAGATAAATATATAAATACCGACCTCGGGTACTAATGTATTAGGTATATTTATTACTGAAATTTACAGTTCTTAAGTAATGTAGATATGAATAAAACTAAGGTTCTCCTCCCTCAGGCATTGGTGACTTTAGAGGAAACTAAGGTTCTCCTCCCTCAGGCATTGGTGACTTTAGAGGAAACTAAGGTTCTCCTCCCTGAGGCATTGGTGACCTTAGAGGAAACTAAGGTTCTCCTCCCTCAGGCATTGGTGACCTTAAACGAAACTAAGGTTCTCCTCCCTCAGGCATTGGTGACTTTAGAGGAAACTAAGGTTCTCCTCCCTGAGGCATTGGTGACCTTAAACGAAACTAAGGTTCTCCTCCCTCAGGCATTGGTGACTTTAGAGGAAACTAAGGTTCTCCTCCCTCGGGCATTGGTGACCTTAAACGAAACTAAGATTCTCCTCTCTCAGGCATTGGTGACATTAGAGGAAACTAAGGTTCTCCTCCCTCAGGCATTGGTGACCTTAGACGAAACTAAGATTCTCCTCCCTCAGGCATTGGTGACCTTAGACGAAACTAAGGTTCTCCTCTCTCAGGTATTGGTGACTTTAGAGGAAACTAAGGTTCTCCTCCCTCAGGCATTGGTGCCCTTAGACGAAACTAAGATTCTCCTCCCTCAGGTATTGGTGACCTTAGACGAAACTAAGGTTCTCCTCCCTCAGGCATTGGTGACCTTAGACGAAACTAAGGTTCTCCTCCCTCAGGCATAGGTGACTTTAGAGGAAACTAAGGTTCTCCTCCCTCAGGCATTGGTAAACTTAGATGACACTAAGGTTCTCCTCCCTCAGGCATTGGTGACATTAGACGAAACTAAGATTCTCCTCACTCAGGCATTGGTGACCTTAGACGAAACTAAGGTTCTCCTCCCTCAGGCATTGGTGACCTTAGACGAAACTAAGGTTCTCCTCCCTCAGGCATAGGTGACTTTAGAGGAAACTAAGGTTCTCCTCCCTCAGGCATTGGTGACCTTAGACGAAACTAAGGTTCTCCTCCCTCAGGCATTGGTGACCTTACACGAAACTAAGGTTCTCCTCCCTCAGGCATTGGTGACCTTAAACAAAACTAAGATTCTCCTCCCTGAGGCATTGGTGACCTTAGACGACACTAAGGTTCTCCTCCCTCAGACATTGGTGACCTTAGACGAAACTAAGATTCTCCTCCCTCAGGCATTGGTGTCCTTAGAAGAAACTAAGGTTCTCCTCCCTCAGGCATTGGTGACCTTAGACGAAACTAAGGTTCTCCTCCATCAGGCATAGGTGACATTAGAGGAAACTAAGGTTCTCCTCCCTAAGGCATTGGTGACCTTAGACGAAACTAAGGTTCTCCTCCCTCAGGCATTGGTGACCTTAGACGAAACTAAGGTTCTCCTCCCTCAGGCATAGGTGACATTAGAGGACACTAAGGTTCTCCTCCCTCAGGCATTGGTAACCTTAGACGAAACTAAGATTCTCCTCCCTCAGGCATTGGTGACCTAAGACGAAACTAAGATTCTCCTCCCTCAGGCATAGGTGACCTTAGACGAAACTAATGTTCTCCTCCCTCAGGCATTGGTAACCTTAGACGAAACTAAGATTCTCCTCCCTCGGGCATTGGTGACCTTAGACGAAACTAATGTTCTCCTCCCTCAGGCATTGGTAACCTTAGACGACACTAAGGTTCTCCTCCCTCAGGCATTGGTGACCTTAGACGAAACTAAGGTTTTCCTCCCTCAGGCATAGGTGACTTTAGAGGAAACTAAGGTTCTCCTCCTTCGGGCATTGGTGACCTTAGACGAAACTAAGGTTTTCCTCCCTCAGGCATAGGTGACTTTAGAGGAAACTAAGGTTCTCCTCCCTCGGGCATTGGTGACCTTAGACGAAACTAAGGTTCTCCTCTCTGAGGAATAGGTGACATTAGAGGAAACTAAGGTTCTCCTTCCTCAGGCATTGGTAACCTTAGACGAAACTAAGATTCTCCTCCCTCAGGCATTGGTGACCTTAGACGAAACTAAGGTTCTCCTCCCTCAGGAATAGGTGACATGAGAGGACACTAAGGTTCTCCTCCCTCAGGCATTGGTAACCTTAGACGAAACTAAGGTTCTCCTCCCTCAGGCATTGGTGACCTTAGACGAAACTAAGGTTCTACTCCCTCAGGCATTGGTGACCTTAGACGAAACTAAGGTTCTCCTCCCTCAGCCATTGGTGATCTTAGACGAAACTAAGGTTCTCCTCCCTCAGGCATTGGTGACCTTAGACGAAACTAATGTTCTCCTCCCTCAGGCATTGGTGACCTTAGACGAAACTAAGGTTCTACTCCCTCAGGCATTGGTGACCTTAGACGAAACTAAGGTTCTCCTCCCTCAGGCATTGGTGATCTTAGACGAAACTAAGGTTCTCCTCCCTCAGGCATTGGTGACCTTAGACGAAACTAATGTTCTCCTCCCTCAGGCATTGGTGACCTTAGACGAAACTAAGGTTCTCCTCCCTCAGACATAGGTGACATTAGACGAAACTAAGGTTCTCCTCCCTCAGACATAGGTGATGTTAGAGGAAACTAAGGTTCTCTTCCCTCAGGCATTGGTGACCTTAGCTGATTTTTCATATCCTTTTGAGTCCCGTTGGTTTTATTGTTCCCAAGACTTTAGATTTTGAGTGTCACCTGATGAAGACTTTTCTAGAATTGGATCGTGCGCCCTACATTTGAAGTCTACGTTGTTATTAATATTAATATACAGTTGATTGTGTGTTGTTATTAATATTAATATACAGTTGATTGTGTGTTGTTATTAATATTAATATACAGTTGATTGTGTGTTGTTATTAATATTAATATACAGTTGATTGTGCGTTGTTATTAATATTAATATACAGTTGATTGTGCGTTGTTATTAATATTAATATACAGTTGATTGTGCGTTGTTATTAATATTAATATACAGTTGATTGTACGTTGTTATTAATATTAATATACAGTTGATTGTGCGTTGTTATTAATATTAATATACAGTTGATTGTGCGTTGTTATTAATATTAATATACAGTTGATTGTGCGTTGTTATTAATATTAATATACAGTTGATTGTACGTTGTTATTAATATTAATATACAGTTGATTGTGCGTTGTTATTAATATTAATATACAGTTGATTGTGCGTTGTTATTAATATTAATATACAGTTGATTGTACGTTGTTATTAATATTAATATACAGTTGATTGTACGTTGCTATTAATATTAATATACAGTTGATTGTGCGTTGTTATTAATATTAATATACAGTTGATTGTGCGTTGTTATTAATATTAATATACAGTTGATTGTACGTTGTTATTAATATTAATATACAGTTGATTGTACGTTGTTATTAATATTAATATACAGTTGATTGTACGTTGTTATTAATATTAATATACAGTTGATTGTACGTTGTTATTAATATTAATATACAGTTGATTGTGCGTTGTTATTAATATTAATATACAGTTGATTGTACGTTGTTATTAATATTAATATACAGTTGATTGTGCGTTGTTATTAATATTAATATACAGTTGATTGTGCGTTGTTATTAATATTAATATACAGTTGATTGTACGTTGTTATTAATATTAATATACAGTTGATTGTGCGTTGTTATTAATATTAATATACAGTTGATTGTGCGTTGTTATTAATATTAATATACAGTTGATTGTGCGTTGTTATTAATATTAATATACAGTTGATTGTGCGTTGTTATTAATATTAATATACAGTTGATTGTACGTTGTTATTAATATTAATATACAGTTGATTGTGAGTTGTTATTAATATTAATATACAGTTGATTGTACGTTGTTATTAATATTAATATACAGTTGATTGTACGTTGTTATTAATATTAATATACAGTTGATTGTACGTTGTTATTAATATTAATATACAGTTGATTGTACGTTGTTATTAATATTAATATACAGTTGATTGTACGTTGTTATTAATATTAATATACAGTTGATTGTGCGTTGTTATTAATATTAATATACAGTTGATTGTGCGTTGTTATTAATATTAATATACAGTTGATTGTACGTTGTTATTAATATTAATATACAGTTGATTGTACGTTGTTATTAATATTAATATACAGTTGATTGTGCGTTGTTATTAATATTAATATACAGTTGATTGTGCGTTGTTATTAATATTAATATACAGTTGATTGTACGTTGTTATTAATATTAATATACAGTTGATTGTGCGTTGTTATTAATATTAATATACAGTTGATTGTGCGTTGTTATTAATATTAATATACAGTTGATTGTACGTTGTTATTAATATTAATATACAGTTGATTGTACGTTGTTATTAATATTAATATACAGTTGATTGTGCGTTGTTATTAATATTAATATACAGTTGATTGTGTGTTGTTATTAATATTAATATACAGTTGATTGTGCGTTGTTATTAATATTAATATACAGTTGATTGTGTGTTGTTATTAATATTAATATACAGTTGATTGTACGTTGTTATTAATATTAATATACAGTTGATTGTGCGTTGTTATTAATATTAATATACAGTTGATTGTGCGTTGTTATTAATATTAATATACAGTTGATTGTGCGTTGTTATTAATATTAATATACAGTTGATTGTGCGTTGTTATTAATATTAATATACAGTTGATTGTACGTTGTTATTAATATTAATATACAGTTGATTGTGAGTTGTTATTAATATTAATATACAGTTGATTGTACGTTGTTATTAATATTAATATACAGTTGATTGTACGTTGTTATTAATATTAATATACAGTTGATTGTACGTTGTTATTAATATTAATATACAGTTGATTGTACGTTGTTATTAATATTAATATACAGTTGATTGTACGTTGTTATTAATATTAATATACAGTTGATTGTGCGTTGTTATTAATATTAATATACAGTTGATTGTGCGTTGTTATTAATATTAATATACAGTTGATTGTACGTTGTTATTAATATTAATATACAGTTGATTGTACGTTGTTATTAATATTAATATACAGTTGATTGTGCGTTGTTATTAATATTAATATACAGTTGATTGTGCGTTGTTATTAATATTAATATACAGTTGATTGTACGTTGTTATTAATATTAATATACAGTTGATTGTGCGTTGTTATTAATATTAATATACAGTTGATTGTGCGTTGTTATTAATATTAATATACAGTTGATTGTACGTTGTTATTAATATTAATATACAGTTGATTGTACATTGTTATTAATATTAATATACAGTTGATTGTGCGTTGTTATTAATATTAATATACAGTTGATTGTGTGTTGTTATTAATATTAATATACAGTTGATTGTGCGTTGTTATTAATATTAATATACAGTTGATTGTGTGTTGTTATTAATATTAATATACAGTTGATTGTACGTTGTTATTAATATTAATATACAGTTGATTGTGCGTTGTTATTAATATTAATATACAGTTGATTGTACGTTGTTATTAATATTAATATACAGTTGATTGTGTGTTGTTATTAATATTAATATACAGTTGATTGTGAGTTGTTATTAATATTAATATACAGTTGATTGTACGTTGTTATTAATATTAATATACAGTTGATTGTACGTTGTTATTAATATTAATATACAGTTGATTGTACGTTGTTATTAATATTAATATACAGTTGATTGTGCGTTGTTATTAATATTAATATACAGTTGATTGTGCGTTGTTATTAATATTAATATACAGTTGATTGTACGTTGTTATTAATATTAATATACAGTTGATTGTGCGTTGTTATTAATATTAATATACAGTTGATTGTGCGTTGTTATTAATATTAATATACAGTTGATTGTACGTTGTTATTAATATTAATATACAGTTGATTGTACGTTGTTATTAATATTAATATAAAGTTGATTGTACGTTGTTATTAATATTAATATACAGTTGATTGTACGTTGTTATTAATATTAATATACAGTTGATTGTGAGTTGTTATTAATATTAATATACAGTTGATTGTGCGTTCTTATTAATATTAATATACAGTTGATTGTGCGTTGTTATTAATATTAATATACAGTTGATTGTGCGTTGTTATTAATATTAATATACAGTTGATTGTGCGTTGTTATTAATATTAATATACAGTTGATTGTGCGTTGTTATTAATATTAATATACAGTTGATTGTGCGTTGTTATTAATATTAATATACAGTTGATTGTACGTTGTTATTAATATTAATATACAGTTGATTGTGCGTTGTTATTAATATTAATATACAGTTGATTGTGCGTTGTTATTAATATTAATATACAGTTGATTGTGCGTTGTTATTAATATTAATATACAGTTGATTGTGCGTTGTTATTAATATTAATATACAGTTGATTGTGCGTTGTTATTAATATTAATATACAGTTGATTGTGCGTTGTCACTACAAGACGGGTGTCATATTGGCGCAGTAGGGGTACAACATTTCGAAGGACTAAGTACAAAACTCCTTTTTATCAAAAGATTCAATAGTTTATAACAATATGAAAAGAACTTTTACGCAGTGATGATTAACAAAACGAGCAATTACATTTCATCTCACCAACAACACCTCTACATATTCCGATGGAAATACAGATCCTCGTTTAGAACAGAAAGGCGAATGACAATACAGATATAGACAGAATATAAATTAAAAACTATGCAAATACCTTTCCACTAAATAAACACCAAAAACTACCACACAAAAGAAACACAAACGTGGACAGTATAATGACAGGGTCATTTAATGGTCGTACTGGCTTACTGTATAATATACTGTGGTTTACTATATGATTGGTGCTATTGATATCTTCTGTCCCTGTATGGTTATATAGCAAATTGACCATCAAAAGTCAATACGAAGTTAAGCGTCTTATATTTACTCCGATTAATCAGCCATTTTATACATTAATCCCTGTTGGCTCTAAACTGACCCTTATTTTCATTGACATATGTTATGGCCGTGTTTGTATTCAATACTATGACGTTCGTATTAATTATTCGTTTTGTGGGTTGAACTGTTGACCGTCGCTGTTTAAACTTTCTGTTCGTAATTCAACGGTCGTATTCTGGTCACCGCAGCCATGTCGAATGATAGATTGTATAATCTCAGCATATGTCTGTTCTTAAATCCATGCATGAAAGAAGGCACCCCGAAACAGATTGGATTACCACCTAGGAACTGTGCAAAACACACCACGAAAGAAAAGGAATATAGTTTACACCCATTAGGCATGAAGCAATACACAACCTGGGAAGAACGGAAATCAAATGGCTTAAACAGGATAACCCAAATAGGCCAAGGTTAAAGCTTTGTTGATCGTTGTTTGTCCTTTTGACTATTGTATTCTCTGTCTTTCTTTGAGTTGCGACTTTTGATTATCCCTTGGCATCTTCAAACTTTTATTAGCTATGTCCGACATAAGGTAGGAGCTATACATTAAAATAATAAATATATTTGATAACTCGTGCTATTGATTAAATAAGACTGAATAAAACGTTTAAATGGAAAACCCATAACATTAGGAAAAAAATTCTGACGTATATCTGTGGTTGTTTTCTGCGATTACATATTTCAACAGCTAAATAAACAATAAGAACCGTTATATTTAAACTGACAAATTCATATGACAGGTCTGTGGATTACAAATAAAAAAAAGGTTTTTTGTAATGATTTTTGTGCAAACATTATCAATGTTTATCAATTAATTACATCAATGCTCTGTTAGAAGATTAAACAGCCATTTGTTTGAGTTTTTATGAAGATATAACAACTGTTAGATAGAGGTTTTTGTGGCTGTTTCAAGGCTGACGCTTTTTTTTTTATTTCAACATCAAGTTTCAACGTTATCACCTCATGTCTCGATTTGTATATTTTAAGACAAATAAATTACATCATTTACTTTGAGAATTACATATTTTAATTTTATTTTAAATTGCGGGATATGATAAGATCTGTGTTCTCATAAATTGTTTAAATTTATACAAAATAACAATTATAACTTATCTTATTGGAACGATACTATCTGTATATAAATTGAAAATAACAAATATCCATCAATTTTAAAATTAGTATTGATGTGTTTGTCGATTTATTTAATTTATATTGCTTTTGTATTGTGTTTCGATTTTGTTTCTATTTGTGTTTTTTTTTGTCAAATTGGTGATTTTCGTCATTTGTGCGTTAGATTGTAATTGTGAAATCGAACGATTCTATGCGTACAAAAAAACCTGCTGCATTCAAAATGTTCATATCACAGGATATATTGTGTTATGCATAATTGTATGTTCTTCTTCGATATAAAGATTACAATTACCCCTTTGGTATCTTGAAGTTCTTCTCAAATTACCGAGTCCTTCGACCATGTGAAATACCAATACATGACCTAGTTTCTCCGATGCGGGATATGACCTGTCTGAATGTGTTGTGCGCTTGTTTTTTTAAGACGAATCAAATACACAACTCGGTCTTATTAAAAGACGTGCATGCATAATGAGTTTTTAGCTAATTTCATAGATACATCTTTATCAACATTTATTCTCGATACATTGTATATAAACAATGAATATAACCGTTTGATTGGTCACTTAATGGAAACAACAATCAGTAAAGTAATCAATACTAACTTGTTATCTCCCTTGTTTCCCACAAGAAGCTCTATAGTTCAATGTCAAAATAAGTCTTCATGACTACTTTTATTAGAAAGAAAATAAGTGAGCATTCTACTAAGCAATGTATCGTTATAAATAAATGGGTGTAATTTATAGAGAATAAGTTAATGCAGGTTATTGTCTTGTTTTTCTCTCCTTGTATTTGATTTGATATTATATGATACCATTTCATAAGACCGATCCACAATGTTTATTTAAAGCCATCTTTGGCAATATTTCAGGTATTTTGTGGCGTGCTATATGAGATTATTAAAATCAAGCAAGGAATCAGGAGACATTATTTACGTAAACAAACTAGTAATATAAACAATTATTAAAAAAAGTAAAATCGAATCCCTTAACATGTTTATCAATCATTTGTTTTATAGAATCGACTATATACATGTAGAATGTTCGTCAAATATCAATATTAGCTATACAAACAGTCGACTATATACATGTAGGATGTTCGTCAAATATCAATATTAGCTTTACAAACAGTCGACTATATACATGTAATGTAGTAAATATATTATAAAAGAATTGCATACAGTATATTTAAATCGTTGTTCTTCATTTAAAATGCCATTGTGTGTTTTGGTAGAATGACCTATCGGACAACGTGTCTAAGCTTCTTGCTCCTGTGTGATTTTACTATAGAAACAATACATTTCTAACCATTGATTAGATCGAGGCAGCTGATCTTAGTTAACAATTGGCTTGTCTATGCTAATAAATATTCTTTTTCATTATATAAATGACATAATATCAGAATACCAAATATAAGTTAACTGTCCACCATTTTCTCCTTCCTGGTCCACCACTATGTTCCCGTAGATACCCAAGTAACTAGGAATCCAGAGATAAATAATATCTAGTCCGGCAGCCGAACTGATTTTTCTAAATTTCGATAATTTTGAAGAACAAAGTTTTTTTTTTAAATTTACCGAATCCGGGTGGCTCAATGAATTAGGTAGTTGGAATACCTAACAACTCATACAAACCCATCACCAATACGGCGTGGGTACGCACCCAGCTTTGTAAATTACAAAAGGGTGCACTCGACTCATTCCGGTTTCTTCCACCACTAAAACTGGTCGCCATGATATAGCTGAAATATTGCTGAAAGTGGCGTTAAGCACAGCAAATCAGTTAATCAATCAATTTAAAATTACAACCATTAATTTAAAGAACATGTACCAATGATTATCAGACGGTTCATAAATTAAAGGTTACATTATTGTTATAATAAAGCGACAGATTCTGAAACTATTTAAAATACCATCAATAATTTACAAGTACAACTTTCTATGATAATTATATAATTTGTTGTATTCAATATATTCAAAATATATCAATATTATATTTATTTCATTTAGAACACGCACGGATGTGGGTGTCATTGAACATGATAAAATATTAAATTCATATCCTCAGAAAACAAAAGGGGAGACACAATTCAGTGCAGAGCTAATGCACTCCATATTGCAATTTGTTTTGTGTTTCAAGGATGGGTATATATCATGTCTTCAGGCTGCAGATGAGCTACACCCACATCTGCTGGTCGATAATAAACTTTATTAAGTAGCAGTATCATATTTCATGTAGAATATGACCAGAAGTTAGCGTGCAATATTTCCCGATATTTGCACTATTGCAATTAAGAGTAATAACAAAATTATCACTTCAAATCATAAAGTCATCGACAGGTGAAAATTGTGATTTCAACATTTGAAAAAGTTTAATTTTAAATATATGACTTATTGCACGAATATTTTCGTCGGTTCGTGCAATATAATATTCTGCTTGAAACAATATTGACAAAATTGTCGTGCAATAACAGTATATTACTAGAGTTTTCCTTTACAAGAAGGAAGACAAATATAACAAAAATAAAAAAAAGTGCAATACTTACTCTTTGTTTTGCCGAGGCAAGTTGCAATCGCCTTTTATTTTCATCATTCCCATGAAGAGTTTTCTTCCAAATATTATACGCTATTCGACTATAGCAAAATACCAACAGCACAAGTGGAACAAAGAAATGAAGCATCATAATTCCAGTACTATAGGCATATCCTAGAGTATAATTGTCCCAGCTCTCTAGACATTGACCACTCGTATTTGAATAATAATGCACCTTAGATTTTAATAAAGTTGGTACCGGAATTGATAAGGCTAGTATCCAAATAATAATAATAACAAATGTCGTCTTTCTTGTGGTAATCCGAGGTTTAAATGGATGTACAATAACAATATATCGCTCAAAACTCATCGCAACTAACGTGTATGCACTTAAAAATACGGACATTACTTGTAAATAATTGACTAACGGACACATAGTTTCGCCAAACGGCCAATAGTTTAATAAAAGATTGGCTACGAACGTAAATGGTATACAAAATATTGCCATGATAATATCACTGATGGCCAAATTAACAAGAAAATAATTAGGAATTGTCCGCATTCGTTTGTAAGCATAAACAAGGTAACACACGATGCTATTTCCACCGATGGCGATAACTACGATAATCGAATACAAAAATATGAATATCGTTTGTAAAAAATGTGAAATTTTCTGTTCCGAAGTTACAGTTCCATTAAAAAAACTGCTGTTCATTTTTGTTAAAAATCGCAAAAATAAATGCAACAATTCACATTATCACATAATATCTTTAAACTGTAATTTAAATCCGTTTCTCAATAAGTGAATAAATAATATTTCCTCAGATTGGTGTTCATATTGGTAATACTATAATTAAGCTAAACTGTTGTAGCACTCCTTCTCAAACTTCCCCAGAGTCGTGTAAAGCAACATATTTCTGTTGTGAGAACAATACTCCTAAGTTATTGACCACCTGTTTACACTATTAACAACTGTATGTGATATAAAGATATATTATACTAACAAGACAATCAATGAACCACTAACTTCTTAATATTCGATATGATAACTTTTTTCTGCTTAGTTCAATATATAATCAACATACATACGCATTAAGTACTCAATACTGTATTTTATAATATTGTTGCATCACTTACCGTAAATCATAATGCTCTTTATATTACGACATATAATTGAAAAAGACTGCCGCAAAATAACATTTTGTAAATGTCCGATACTTTTCCTTTTCAAAAGATGTTTTTGTCTTTTGCTATCACGTCATCAAATCATAAGAAATTATTCCACTAACTGTCCATCACTTCTCATTTCTGTGTATTTGATTTCACCAGAGATCTAACACCATGGATTTTAAAATAGAAAAAGATTGCGGAACTACACTACATTAAGTCAGTTTTAATCATTCTTTAGTAATTTACAACTTCTCCTGATTGAAATATGTAATATCTTTGTGGTTATATATCTAATAAATGGCATGTGCTACAATTCATCTAATCAAAATCTAATAGTCATCAATTAATTGTATGTGTCCATTTAGCTTACGTTTGTTAGTCTTTCAACAAGAATACAAATCTAATAATTGTTGCCGTCAATATTGCTTCAAAAGACACAAGGCAATATGCTATAAATAAGTCAAAAATTAATTACAAAACGATTCATTAAAGACGCCTTGGTGGATAGAAAGGGCTTATTCTCTATTGGGGAAGGTGAAACTATTATAACCAGTTTTAATGGTACACTAATGAGATGAATGCATGTTGCCACTCTAAACAACGATTGTTTTCTAAATTCAACGGATCTGATACCTATAGCTAATTGCCTATTTGTAGCACTAGATACAAATACCATTATCGTTTTAAGATTTATTTAGTTCTACTTTTAGATTTGAGCAAGTTGTGTTGTTGTATTGCTCATGATTAAATCAGCAAACACATTTATTTTGAAGAGATTAAAAACTGATAACAAACACAACAGAAATGAAGAAATGGAAAACATTATATACATTTTATTTTCAAAACAAGACACTTCCTGTTTATTTTAGGGTTTCCGGATGAAAGCGATACTGTCATAGAGGAAATTAATCTGTGTATTGTTATTTTGGGGTTAGATCATAGATGTCGTGATTTTCAAGAGAAAGAAATGCCGTAATTTTATCCAGTAAAATCAATCGTTTATTTCTAGTCATTTTCAACCTACACGATATTTTGCCAGTGGAGAAGACATGCTTTTTAGTTTTTATATTTAGCTGCGATTTGAATATTTCCAGCAAATTCACTCCGGCAATATCTAGAGGAAGACTGATCCAGTTCTTCACTATATTGCAGAAGAAGGAGCACTTCTCAGAACTTTTGCTGGTTGATGGAAATGTAAAGCAGCACTAAAGATTATAATTCCGCGGTGTTCTTATTGGGCAGAATTCTGTCAAGTACCAAACATTTAATTCCAGCTTCGGCTATATAGATTCGGTGATTATCTGCATCTCATCTACCCAAATGAGGTTGAAGTAAATGATTTTACTGACACTTAAATGTCTACCTCTTACCTTGATCTTCACCTTGCAATCGACAACGAAGGAAGATTAAAAGGAAAAATCTATCATAAACATGCCAACTTCACTGTTCCAATAGTCAACTTCATATTGATCAGTAGCAATATTTCAGCAACATCAACTTATGCAGTTTATATATTCCAACCCATACGTTATTCTAGGGTTTATGTCTATCACATTGATGTTGTTGTCAGAGCTCAGCTGCTATCGTAACAAAATAATCAAACAAGGCTACGTTCCTCCAAGTTTGAACCCATTGCTATAAAACAAATTATGTTCGTGTTCACGAACTTGTTGACAATGGATATGTCGTCTCCACTTTTATGATCAACGACAATTGCACCGGAATTAGATATGAACAATATAAAGGGAGTCTTATAAGAAACAGGAAGTGCTTAATGTTTTCCTCATTTTGTTAGCTTTCTGTGTTGTCTCTCTGCGTTCTGTGTCTTGTGCCCGATATTGCCTGTTTCTCTGGATTGTCCGTTCTTGATTGCCCTATCGGTTTTCTCTTATTAACTATTTAGTTCAATCAAACCAGGTGTATGACCATTCATGGGTTTAGATAGATGCTACGTTTATTCTGATTTTGTGTATTGTTTTACCGAACCGCGCTTATCGTTATTTATTTATTTTTATGAAAAGAAAGTTTAAACCACGGTGATCAACAAGTACACCAATATTAGCATGACGAACAATTACCTCTCACCATACCTCATTGGACACAAATAGGACATATTACGTTGGAAATCCAGACCCTGGTCTATTGTCTTGGCATTATAGCCCAAGACGTAAGAACTGAATTGCATATTTAGACGACATTTTCCAATTATAAAATGAATTAAAGTCTGTTCAAGGTATTTACTGACAAGTGATATGTTGGCAGAGAGTGAGTACAAATGTCACTTTAATTATCCAATTTAATCTCATAACGTAATGACGACATCATTTCCGTTCCCTTTACTTAATTTCATTCAGTTGGATTCCGATAATTAGAAAATATTAACCAGGCTTCATTTTAATCACAATCATCGCCGTTCATTTTCCGGTGTCTATTGTACACATTTGGTTTGATTTTGCAAACGCCGTATCATACAATGCGTTTAAAAATCATACCATTTAAAGGCAAATATCCTCTAACAATAAGCATGGAAATGGGGATTTACAAGATTACTTAAGGTCATGAACCAGAACGCTACAGGGTATAAAATGGTATCTGATTCATAATAATACATTGAGAACTAGTAAACAGATTTATATATCCTTATTTTGATCAACAGTTTGAAAATACAACTCTCTTCATGTCTATATTGTGTTCATCTTTAAAAGGAAATGTCATTGCTTTATTTTATTTGAAAACGATTTAAGCATTAACTTTTGCGCAAAGACCACTTGTGGCAACATTGACGTGTACTGTGAATTCTGTCTAAACCAAACCCCGCATATACCTGTATCGACCGAACTTTAGATAAAGTTCCCATGTCGGAAATATTTTTTAATCTAAACTGCATTAACTGAACACCTATTTATTTCACGCAGAAAAGTTGATCTGAAGGAGGTTGAGTTTAGATAGGTTTAATTGTAGTAGTAACTTTGAACAATGTGATTGGAGAGGCAATGCCAGCTTGAGTTTAAAAACAACAACATATATACCTGATAATCTCAGTCGATCGAATCAGTGTCGCTTTCTTTGTAAACTTTATAAAGTGTACATGAATATATATATAAATATGTTAGAGGAAAAGACCACAACAGAGCTGTCCGTTGTGTTGGCATACGTAAGGATTCAATGGACTGGTTCCAATATACACGGAATATATTTATGAGAAGAAGAAGAACATTTTAGCATTCAATGTCCGGGGTATTGTCCCATGTGGCTAAATATATGCTTAGATATGAATAAGGCTAAGGCTTTTACATAGCGTTGTCTTTTAGCTATGATATAACGAATTAGCATGATAATTCACTAATATATAGTCAATACTTACCCCGTGGTGTCTTCTGTCTTTATTATTTATCAGAATGTAGGTCTTACTCTACAATAATAAACAAGATGAACTGTGAGCTAATGCTAACTTATGATACCCCCGCATATATGTTCAATGTGTATAAAAACCAAGTAAGTCGGCAAACAGAATGTAGGAATCTGACGGGTCCCAAAACGCTTCCCACCATATGGCATACCTATATGAAGCTTGTGACCAAATATCAGATTTCTGCCATCAATAGTTGATGAGAAAAATGCGACGAAAAATATCTCAGGTGGGACGGAAGGACGAACTGACGGACAGAGGTAAACCAGTATTTCCCCCTCCGGTAGGGCGGGGGTATAATAAACACAGCACAAATAGAAAACATATTAAACAAACATATTACAGGTTGCATCGTGAATAGTAAGTATTATTGTTCACAAGTGTTGCCGTAAAACGTAATGCACCAAGATACCGGACCCGACAACACTGACTCTGTGTTTTTGTTAGTGGAAGTGATATTAGTTTGAACAATTAATGTTCCATACAATATATATGATTGCACAACTGCTTATTTTTCTTAAATATGCTCAGTATGACAGCGGCCTAAATTAACTGACAGACCGACAATATAATGCGACCGACTCACTAGCAATCTTAATTTTACAAGTGTTAATCATTATTCCAAATATTAGTCATTGGTTCTAAAAACAACATTGGAAAACTGTAATCTAAAATATCATAAATAGTAATAATTAAACATTGTAGAATTGGAATTCCATATCTTTTAGGACAGACCAGGAATCATTAATGGATAGAAAAGACTAAAAGAAATGTTTAAATGACAAATAAGGCGTGTGACAACAATTATATCAATACCATGTGTTAGTCTGTTAATCTTTCCGTGCTGGGTACAATGTTGTCTGAGTCCTCAAATCGTAGTGTAAAAAGGTCATTATTTAACTAGCATGTATTAATATTAGATGACTATACTTAGATTACTGAGTCACGATTCCAATAATATGGTACCATATTCGTGACAAAAGAAATACTTCATATTAATTAGTTACCGTTACTTTTATTTTTTGTCTGCATTTGCTTTCAATGAACCAAAAGACAATATTGTTTCAGTAATGGTTCCTTAGCTACAAATCAAGATATATTGAGAACTATTAGTCGGTGCATTAAGGCTACATCATGCGGTTAACACTTTATTTAAATACTGTTACAGTGACAGCCGGAACCTTTGAACCGTAATGAGAGCGGAAGGTTTGGCGCTTTAAAATATGATTCAACCCACCATTTCTTTAGAAATGCCTGTACCAAGTCAGGGTTATTACGGTTTTCACAGTTTTCCGGTTGTTGACTGATTTTGTCTGTTTATATAATTATGAGTTTTGACTTTCCCTTTGTAAGATTGTTCGGAGTTCGGTCATTTTGTTATTACCTTTATTTATGGTGTTGTCAAGTGACTCATTATACGATGTTAATCATTTCGTTTGAATTGTACTAAAACTAATAATAAGTTTATAGTATATTCTGTTTATAAGTTTGTGCACTCTATATGGGTAGATGTATATATAGAAGAATTGTATTACGCATTATGCTTCATTGCTTGGCATCTCTACCGGGTTCTGGTGAAGGTTGATTTGGCTATCCCACAGAGCTGCCAATAAGGCCCCCAGGTTGCAGATGGAGAGTGGCATATATGTGGAGCTCGTCTGGTGATAAACACATATGTTTTCTGATAATATAAAATGAAAAACAATAAATAACACTCTGGAACAATTCCAAAATCAAATATAAAAATGGTAGAAAGAGGCAAGCTCGATACTTCTAACACATAAATACATGACAACTCACTGTAATGGCTTAGAAACAGGCATTTAAATAATAAGTATCGAGCTCAAAAATGAAAAAAACCCAACAAATACCACACTGTCGACACAATTCTCCAAAACCGATCAGAGCATCGTAGCAACAGTGATAAGACGATAACACACATATATATGACCTATCCATTTGCTGGCTTAGAAAGGTGGATTTCAATAATATTTCTGACAATACAAACTTTATCCATCCACTTTCTTCTAGGTCATTATGATATACACATAACGTCACAAAACCATTAACGTACTCCTAGTATATAAATTGTCTGGCTATGACACTAAATTATATTCCTTCCATTGTTTATCGGCAAATATTCCGTAAATAACGGAACTGTTATACAGACATTAAGCTGCTTAATATTATCTTAGGTATTTAGTAATTAACTTATTACAGCATATTCAAATATCACAAAAAAACCGCATGTTTCAATAAAGCAGTGCTAGCGTACTTGATGCTATGTAATATTTCATATCACATATTTCACAGATGTTTTGTTCGGGTACATTCTGTAGAACCGTCTGGTATACAACTAAATGATTAGGTATATATGTGGGTTCTTTGTACTCAACATACAGAACTGTCCATCGCTTATCGGTGTGCCATATAAGGGATGCCCTTCCCATTGGTGTTGTCAGGTTATAATTTAGAAAACCTGAACGTGGATGATAATGTATTTAGAGAGTACCACGATCAGTGCATCTAAATGACATATTGTGCAGATTTTGTAAACGAGTGGTTGTATCGCAGTCACTACAAAAGGGCACAAATGTCACCTCTAACAACTCTCCATACCTTTCAAGTGGTAGCAAAAAGTCGTTCTGCAATCTCTCCATCATGTCTGTATTGTTTACAGATCTGATTGAACATGTGCTGGTCCCGAACACGTATGCAATATTAGTCGTGGGATTTTAAGAAAACCCGAGAGAGCACCCGAGTTAATTCCTGGTTTTTTGTATGGTTCTTGTTTTTCAATCTTTGATGTGTCTTTTTTCTTTTGGCCATTGTTGTTGTATGTCCCTCTTGGATTGATGGCGTCTGATTACCCCTTTTCTCAATCTTTAGTTTGTCGTTTTTCTTTTCGTCATTGTATTTTATGTCCTTCTTCGATTGATGACCTCTGATTAGCTCCTTTCCTTTTTCCAACAATCGATCAATACATCTTTACTCGACTAAATGAATGGTAAATACATCGATTGCTTGTTTGTTCTTTGGTATCAAAATAGTATTATTTCATCTACATTGATGTCAATAACACACCTACAAGCAAATATCGTTAATTTAAGATGTGGCATTGGCATAGCAATATATACGTGTACGTTGTTTGCCACAAGGGAAAGGGGGGATAATAGTTGACAACGAACCAACGACCACATATGATAATCTGTAACTTATTATGAACTGTTAAATTTTGAAACTATGTCATATCTCGGTTTTTTTTTGACGTAATGCTAAATACAGACGGGCTATGTATATATGAAAGAGATGTTATTTTATTATATTTTGATTGCAGAACACGCGTTTGTAAACTACGGATGCCACATACATATACCTCCTATATGATATTTGATAGTATCCTGTGTCCCATGTTCACTTGTATTATTTTCCGCATGTCAATGTGCTTAAGCTAAATCTGACAGGCAGTGTCAAGCTAGTACACAAAAAACAATTAGTGAAAGATTACAATACTTCCTCGGTTAAAACAGATCAGTGTAGATTAGCTTGATGCAAGCTATTCCTTGCCATACACTAATTTGTTATGCTTCTGTTATTATAAACGACCCGGAAACGTGTGATATATATGCCATTTCTAATTTCCATGTCCTGATTTAGAAGCATTTTAGCAACGATTTGGATAAGTTTATTTTCATCTCTTATAATCAATATGCGGCTTCAATGCGACGGCTTGCGTATATGATCATCCGTATATAAGGTATAAATATACACCACCCTCTTAAGATGATGAGTTTGATGTTTTCGTTATTATAAAGAGCTGTTACCGTTATTCAGTGATGTTCCTAGATTACTCAGTCATGTTTTATTTATTTTTTTATTTTGCAGAATTGAGAAATGTTGCCTGTTTATTGGCCTTTGATTTCATGCCATTCATTCTATGCAAATTTATTTAGTATTTCGGGTTTTCAGGATCCAATATAATACTATGCATACTGTTGTACTTAGGGAAGGCTTACAACTCTCATTTTTACTATAACTATTAGACCACTCGTGTAATTGGTCATCGACAAATATATATAATGTCATGACCATTGATCATATATATATATATATATAAACGTCTAAAATGGTTTGTAAAACAACACCAAGTACACAAAACAAAGTGATAAAGAATTAAACACTTCGTAGAATGACACAATTTTCGTCCCACCGAGGGACTTTATCAATGTCTAATATATATATATATATATCACGACACATTTATTCTTCTTGATGGTAGTTTTATGTGTTTACAGTTATTGTAAATAAATACACATATGTTGTTAACCCAATAAATAATATGTATGTCCTAGTAAGAAGAGTTTGAAGATACCAAAGGGAAGTAATCAGAATCCGTATATCGAAGAGGAACAGACAACACAATGGCCAAAAGAAAAAGGACAAAAGGACAAAAAACGATCAACAAAACATGCATATAAAACTAAAGATCGAGTAACACGAACTCCACTAAAAAACCGGGTGTGAACTCATGTGCTCCGGAAGAGAAGGCAGTTCCTGCTCAACTAGTGACACCCGTCGTGTTAATCTAGTTACAAACCCGGTGATAAGTCATGAATGAGGAAAGGACCGGGAAGTGTTTACGTATATCTTCTTAGTTGCTTAGCTACAAGCATTGCTTATATTATTAAAACTGGGATTCATCGCACACGAGCGTAGGTACGCTTAGACAATTTCGGCTGTTCTGCATTATGCCCCTTAGTTTTCTTGCTGCAAAAACAATTTATTAATTTGGATTGCAATATTTTGTCTTTGAGTGTACCTGATGAAGCATATTCCAGAAATGCGTCGTATAACTTTACTCATGTTAAAATCAGACAATAAGTCATGAACGAGGAATGAATGATAGGATTGTGGATACGACGAACAGAACATAATATGTGGTCATCTGTGATAGACATTCTGTAACTATTTACAACGTAACGATGGCGACCATAACATTTTTGATGTGGTAAGCTCGCTCACCTTTAACACTATCAATATCAGAATGTCTGTATCGTTAGTAAGGTATCTCCTGTTGTCTTATTTTGAATTTTAAAGAGAGAATCTTTGGGCTCATCAAATTAGCTTAACTCCGCCACTTTTATTTAATTGACTGTACCTAGCCAGGAGAGTGAGCGGTCATGTATTTGTATATTGATATCTTTACCTAGCTTTGTGTGTGTGTAGGCAAGCACCAAACTACTGCTTATGTTGTTGATGTTAAACACCAACCAGTCAATCAACCATCTTAGACGATCAATACGATAGTATGAGCAAGGATATTGTGTAAATTATTTCGATTGAAAAGAAGATATTCCAGATTTTACAAACACATGTAACCATGTAAAAACTCCAGTACCAATAGTACAATGCTTCCTTATAGCTAAATATAGCAGAATCACAAAATACTTGATAGCAACAAAATATAGAAATATAGAAAATGTGTATGAACAGTCACGAGTATCAGCGAGTTAAGGTTATATGAAGGTGAACAGACTTATTTCTCAATTGCTCAATATACAAGGTTTGTAGCAAAATGACAGGCAATTGATAGAAACCTAATCATGTGGACAATGACAATTGACAGTTTGGACGCTTGATTTGTTTTGACCGGTACGTTGATCAAATTATATCACATGGTAATGAGACAAATTTTATTTCTTATTTATTAGTTTCAACACCTAATTTACAAATGAAATTATACAATGTGGCCGCTTACTACTTTTTTATTAATAGCCTTTCAGTTTGTATGTTATATTGGAGCCTTCATGATGGTTAATGCATGGTATTTTGGTTTTCATTGACCTAAGCAATCATTAGTTAATATCACTAATAGTTTGTGTGTTCAAATGTCAGATATAGAGATATATACTAGATAAACTGTATAGCCAGTCGAAATGTTAATCTTATTGTAACATATTGAGAAATATAATTTATCAGACGTTAGTAGGTTAATATAGTTGAAAACTTAAATGTCACCTTACAAAAAGGCATTGCTACACAATCAGATTGACACAATTAATATGGTTTGTACGCGTATAGTATACAATAATCGTTACCTCTTTAAGTGTCGTTACTTCTACACATTTAGTTTTGTCTATGTAGGAAATAAAAAAAAATCGTATTTCTTTCTGATGACATTAACATCTGTGTGAATTGTGTTTCGTTTATGACGTAGAAGACGTAGGTACGGTGATTACGCCGAACTGTTTGGTGACTCGGTCACACAAACAGCAACTTTTGACTATACGCATGTAAATCATAATACACATTATTCCTAAATAATATATATATCTTAAAAATCTGAACAATATGTTAAACCTATATATATTAAGGCATATATTATCTTCTAAATGTTGGTTGAATTTTTTACATTTGTGGATCAGGATCAGTGACATTTATCAATTTTTTCATTTTCAGATTTGCACATTTTGCATATATCGATTGGAACCGTATCGGTGGTGTAATGGTTAGCGTGTGTGCTCGCCTCGAGTGGATCGTGGGTTCATCGGTGGCGTAATGGTTAGCGTGTGTGCTCGCCTCGAGTGGATCGTGGGTTCATCGGTAGTGTAATGGTTAGCGTGTGTGTTCACCTCGAGTGGATCGTGGGTTCATCGGTGGTGTAATGGTTAACGTGTGTGCTCGCCTCGAGTGGATCGTGGGTTCATCGGTGGTGTAATGGTTAGCGTGTGTGCTCGCCTCGAGTGGATCGTGGGTTCATCGGTGGTGTAATGGTTAGCGTGTGTGTTCACCTCGAGTGGATCGTGGGTTCATCGGTGGTGTAATGGTTAGCGTGTGTGCTCGCCTCGAGTGGATCGTGGGTTCATCTGTGGTGTAATCGTTAGCGTGTGTGTTCGCCTCGAGTGGATCGTGGGTTCATCGGTGGTATAATGGTAAGCGTGTGTGCTCGCCTCGAGTGGATCGTGGGTTCATCGGTGGTATAATGGTTAGCTTGTGTGCTCGCCTCGATTGGATCGTTGGTTCATCGGTGGTATAATGATTAGCGTGTGTGCTCGCCTCGAGTGGATCGTGGGTTCGAGCCCCAATTGGTTCAAACGGAAGACAATGCAATTAGTTTGTGTTGCTTCTCTGTTAAGCACACAGCATAAAGGAGAAAGAGCAAAGACTGTTTGGCTCGGAATCAGGATAATGTGTCCGAGTGGGACAACAGGTTTATCCACTGACTATTATTTCAATGAACTAGCACTATAAAACTCCAACTAAGCGAGATGATCTAGTACAAAGCGAACCTCATCATTTAATTGAAAGCTAACCTGGTCTCGCCATGATATAGCTGACAAATTGCTGAGTTAAACAACAATCACTCGCTTACTCATATATCGATTGTTTTTCTTTTCTTTGTTTTCTGCATTGTTTTGTTTGTATTTGAATGGTGACGTCCCTTGACAATCATACATTTACTATGGTGAATGCAAAGTAAAAATGTTTTTGATTTAAATCATGTAATTACGTAAACTATTTTACATCCAGACTATTTTTTGTAATTTAATGGAGATATTTACTAAATTGTATTGCTACTATAATGTGACTCATGCAAATATATGACCTGTAGTTCAACCGGCCGATCTATTCATCCGTCTGTCTGTCTTCATGATGTTTACAAACTTATCATTCAACCAAATCTTCTTGATTTATATAATTTTTTGAAGTTGGAAGTGGTAAAAGAAAGAATATACAAGCAGTAGCTGTTAAAGTATCAACTCTATTTTGGGAACTTATTGTATAAGATATAGTGAGAAAATGAAACACGTAAAGCACCACACTGTTGTTTTTCGAATCAAAGCGAATTTGTTGATTTTTTTGATATTTTTAAAAACTTATTCTTGTTAATATCTGGTTAGCCTAGATACTATATACCAGTCTATTCCATCACAATTGTGCGCTTCTTCTCATTTAGGAACTCTATTTTGAGCGTAATTCTTTTAGTGGTAGTTTATATCGACTGTGTAATGTATTATTTTCAAATATTATGCAATTCTTCATATACTAAACCTGGAATTGATCCATTTCAAAACATGATATTGGCGATATAAAACATAATAAAGGATTATGGTTACCAAAATCTCCTTTTGAAAAGAACAGTGGTGTTATTTGTCATGATCACGTCAGTAATTACATAATTTCTTGAATATTTTGTTTTATTTCTTGTTTCATGCAGATATACAGGTAGGAGTTTTCTAATCTTTATTCATTGATTCTTTATTGCAGGTGGTATTTCTTTTACATCTCTCCAGGTTGATGGACAAACCATGTAGGAATTCGTTATCAGTGGTTCATTTGAAGATAGAATTCGATGACCGTATTTATCACATGCATTACTTGTTGAAATCTTGCAATGAGTTAAATATCAGTCCATGATTCTATCACAATAATAATCTGATGTTAGCACCATTCATCATTAAATTTAACCTAGTTTGAGTTACCAGAGACAAATTAAAGACATCAACAGACATATACTCATAATCATATACTTATCATGTAAACTATCATTTTCAGAAAGTTTGCGTGTTCTAAGACATTGTGCATCCTGTAAAAGGCTTCGTGATGTCTGCAGTGTATCCTATTGTGATTGTAAAAAAAGTATTTCATATCAAATAAATACAACACATTATTGAATGATACTATTCTATCTATTACTACGGTATAGAGAATTTAATACGTCCATATATATGCCTAGACATGACACGAATGATATGTATGCCATTAATCATGCAATGTTTCAGAAATGTTCCATGTTCTCGTTAATCAAGGATGTATGACATGTATCCAAGTAAACGAATTTCCGTGAACGAATTAATACCACTGTGAAGCTTATTTCATTTTTCAAATAAAAACTTACGATCAATGATAACTGGGTCACCGTATTATGTAATACTTCAAAATATATATGATAAAGGTTAGTCTGACATCGTATAGATCTACATATCATGTTGACGGGATTCGTGTTGCCCATTTTGCCCTTCAGTTTTCTGGGTTTAGTGTTTGATTTGTCTATCTTTTTTTCTGTTTCTTGTGTCCATTGTTTGTCCTGTATTTCTGGATTGTTAATTCTTGATTGCCCTTCAGGTTTTTCTAACATTTATTAATTTAGAAGGTACAATGGTTCCCATGGCAGGGAACACGTGGTCTTGACCAGATGTTCTATTGGTCATAGTAGAGTTACACGTGGTTATTTTTAGATAAGGAGCAACAACTGGAATATATGATATATGATTACAATAATACATTGAAACATGTATTAATCAACTACGCAGATTATCCTGATGCTTGGCAATGCAACTGAAACTATTTATCTGATTTATTTTACAAATGTACAGTTACAAATGTAACAACCAACACATTTTTGAGCTTATTAAGAATATCAATTTGTTCACTAATATAAACAGATAACGTCCCGATACAGCTGCAATAGTACTACAGATCACGTTAAACATCAATCAATAACATGTATTTTGTGACCATGACCATGGTTGTGTGGTCATTGAAAACTTATGTCCGATCAAGCATTCATTTTGCGTTAGCATGTCCGATCCCACACCCATGTCCCATATCGACACGACCAAAGGTATGTCAGATCCCACACATCCATGTTATTTACCGGCACGTCCAAAGCCATGTCCGATCCCACACATTCGTGTTCTTTACCGACACACTCAAAGTTATGTCTGATCCTAATCCGACTCATATCCAGAAATGACATTACATTTGCTAATTTGCATGTCTAAGATGGCGGCAACTCAATTGTCTGCATTTTCTATATAGAAGAAATTTTTTATAGCTGCATGCATGTTAATTGTCGGAATTGAACATGGGACTTTGCATTTAGGCAAATTAAATGAGATAAAAATGAATGACAACCGTGAAATATTCGAGGTTCCTGGAGTGTATGAAAATCCGAGGCAGCAAACCCTTACACTGGCCTTAACCGTCTATGTAAAATATCTGAAATACATGAAATTGGTGGAGTTCGACACCAAATTTACCAACGAATAATATTTTGTGGTCAACTTGCCGGAATTAATTTGGATTCCTGAACTCTGGATAAATTACTATTCACAAACCTTATATTTCTAGCTTCTAAACTCGAGGTTCCCATGATAAATAAAAAATTGTAATTTTTGCAAGCATGCAAGTTAAAAAAAATGGCTAAATTTGAAAGAAAACAACAAAACTATTTTGTATTTTAGCAGACGAAAAACTTTGCGGAAGTCAACAATAACATGTTAATTATTGAGCCGTTGACGGACGCAATAAATTTCCGTGTTATAAGTAATTATTTGAGAAATCTGAGGAGCATCCCATCCAGCTTGAAAATGCAGTCACGTGATCAAAATCTAATTTAGATGTAATGAATATCTATGAGGAAAAGTACATTAAGTTTCATATATGCAGAGGAGTGTGCTATGATGGTTTCATACGTTATATGACAAGTATTTACACCACATTTGTAATGATGTATTATGGAAATGACTCGTTAAATCGGTAAACGGGTTACGTCTTTGTCATTACACATAGGAAATTAAATTAAAGACATAAGGTTAGTGAATATTCTGGCCTTTCTGAACTAATATTCTACTTTTCACGTATTATTATGCAGTAGGTACTTGACATTATAGACTAAAATGTACCTACCCATACATTTGTCTAGCTAGACAGTAGATACTTGACATTATAGACTAAAATGTACCTACCCATACATTTGTCTAGCTAGACAGTAGGTACTTGACATTATAGACTAAAATGTACCTACCCATACATTTGTCTAGCTAGACAGTAGGTACTTGACATTATAGACTAAAATGTACCTACTCATACATTTGTCTAGCTAGACAGTAGGTACTTGACATTATAGACTAATGACAAAATCAGTATTTACCAATAATTTATTATCTACTCTACTAGTTGATGTGTGTTCTGTTGATTACCAGATGTTTCTTTCTTTCTTTCTTGAAATCTATAAATGATTCGAATACGTTTCAGGAAAAAGTGGTTACAAAAAACATTTTTAACTCCAGGGTTAACATAAATGTATTTTGGTCTACGCAAATTACAACAATATTATAGTGTTCTCCAATAGATATTGTCAAACTTGCCTATAGCATTCGTTTGATGAAGTACGTGGTAAATTTGTTTAGTATGGCAAACATTTTGAGATATTTACAGTCTACGAATAACGGAAAAATATGATAAATGTATATTTTATTATTTGTATTGCATGGGGGTGGATCATCGACAAAATTATATAATTGTTATTTGGTAAATTAAGATATACTGAGGGTAATTGTGCAAATTCTTATTTGTACTACATTGATTTGAGTAATAATATTGAAAAAAAAACATAAACAAACAAAAGAAATATTAACAGTTGCTTTTCAATCTGGGAGTAATAAAATAAGTTAATTTGTGTAATCAGGGAAGTAACACATATATACAACAATCGTCATTGCAAGACACCAAAGGAGTATCCAGAGGTCGGAAGTAGAGGAAGGACAGACAGCACAATGGCAAAATGAGAAAGTAAAGAAAGACGAACAATGGTGCACAAAAACCTACATAGAAAATTTAAATTCGAAGATACCAAAGGGGTAATCAGAACCCGTAAATCGAACAAAGACATACCATCCAATGAACAAAAGAAACAGGACGAAACGACAAGCAATTGTTCACAAAACACAACAGAAAACTATACACTATAAATTTGAAATAAATCATGAATATTAAAAATTTTCAAATGTTCCAGAAAAATACATGTATTTCCTTTAATGAATTGCTTAAAGTAAAATAATAATAAAATAAGTATATTTCACGTGTTTGTTTCATTATAATGCAATGGATAACATCATTGACATGAACTAAGCATGAGGTGAGACAAATGACAATTATGCGTAATTGCTTGGAACTAAAACAATCTGAAAATCGTTAATAATCCAGCCCACATACTTCATTAATGTACATATTTTCTACCTTTGGTTGAAACAGGTGAATTGACTATCTTTGGAAGAAGCAAACCATGTTCGGTAAATCGTGATTGTCATGAGGAAACTATGTTCGGTAAAGAAACGTTAGAGCATACGGACGAGGCAATCAAGAAGGACAATCCAGAGAAACTGGCAGCATAGGGTACACAATACGACGAAAAACAAAACAAAAACAGAACACAACGTGTTGGACACCACTATGCGCAAACAGACACAAATAACATAAATAAGACATGAATCCTACTACAAACAACTGGATGTAAAGACGAACCGAACATCGTTTTTATGCGGAAATCGTAATTGACATCACAACACGAAATTCAGAGCGTAAACCAGGATTGCATTGTCCCGAGGAGACTATTTTCGGTAAACGAGGATTAATGCGGAGGCTATGTGCGGTAAGCCAAGATTGATGCGGTGGCTATGTGCGGTAAGCCAAGATTAATGCGGAGGATATGTGCGGTAAGCCAGGATCGATGCGGAGGCTAAGTGCGATAAGCCAGGATTGATGCGGAGGGCATGTGCAGTAAGCCAGGGTTGATGCGGAAATTATGTGTGGTAAAGCAAGTATGCATTGTTCTTAAGTGTTTGGGTCTCCAGTAAAAAAGTATAATTTTATTGAGTCTTTTTTTCGGGACTGATTTTTATAGTGAAGTCAATATTGTATAATCAATGTAGTCCATAATCGCCTTCTGTGTTGCACTTCTAATTTTATAATGTAGCATAAAATGAAGGATATATGCATGTAAAACACAATTCTGGAAAATAAAGTTTGCCGAATTTAGAATTTAATTCCCTTTTTCTCTTAATGTCGCAATAAAATATTCATATTTGACGCATGGTTTGGTTTTTAATAGTGTAGTTAAAACAAAATATAATATGATGATAGTTTTACCATTACCTTAAATTTCCTTTCAAACAAATACCAAACCGCACCGTACCTGTTAGTTATCGCTAGCCGATACTAATGAGACTACTTTGACTTTGTTTAGCGTAAGTTAATGGTGCATGTACATGATTCTGGTAATATTCCACCTTGTGATCAGTGAGTTTACCCTTATAATTATAGAATATTTGAATGTTTAGTATAAACAACAAAGTGGTACGATCAAACGTTATCTTAAGTATCAAATTAGTTATGTAGTTGTCAACACTTAAATCCTTACTGTGAAATTATTCATAGTGTTAAGGATGAATTTCGTTTGTCTGTCACAGAAAGCAAATAGTGAGGTTATTATAATTTTATTCTATTTCACTTTCTTTTTTAAGAAATTACGAGCGCTTACTTTCTGGTGGGCGTTAAAAGAGATTCACCAAACGGCGACATTGACATGAAATAATAATTAAAAAAAAAGACGGTACATATAAAATTATAAAATTCAGTGCGCAAAAAACAATGAAATAACCTTCAATAGGTACGCTCAAAACCCAAATATTTGAAAGTTTGAAAGCCAAATAACTTGAAGGGTTAAGGTTAGGGTAAAGGTGCTCAGCGCAACTCCTAACAATGTTCCAGTTATATCGTTGAGGACAGTCTTAGTGATGGAATGAAGCAGAGTACGCGGAGAAAGCCACCAACCTGTCGCAAGTCACTGACAACTTGTATCACATAATGTTGTATCGAGTATAACTCGCTATGAGCGGTATTCAAACTCACAACGTTACTCAAATAATCTGAAAATTTTGTGTAGTTTATGATTTTCCCACCCTTGCATGCGTGCCGGTTCAAACAATCTATGTCGACATTGTAGAAATGTTGAAGTTCTGCCTTATGGACTGTATGTGTTATGTACGTTTCTCTTGGGGGCTCTCCGTATCTATTACATCGTGTGAAATTTAAAAAAAGACATTACATCGCGATTTAATTAAAATTATTTTCGAAAATCACTGATTCGTGTGAGTAAAGAAACAAAAACAAGATCATTATGTCATGGATTATAATCGTGAAATTCAATATTCTACATTCCTCATCCTTCTGTTACCAATAGGCTCACTAATAAAGAATAACCAATCAAACATGTTATAGAACAGTAAGACTCTGATCTGTTATGTCATGTTTTCCGTCTTTACTGTTAACTCCCAGATGACTGTGATTGATAATTTCCTTCCAAATAATCAACACAGTTGCATACTAATAATCTTTTTTCGATTAAAAGAAAAACAGGACACGTTCTATTAAAAGTATTACTTCCAACAGTCACATGCAACGACACCTTTAACATGGATTACGACTACAATGATAATGACTCTCATCTGTCCCACTTGTCGTAAGCACTTCCCAGTCCTTTCCTCATTGATGACCTATCACCGGGTTTTTAACTAGAATAACACGACGGGTGCCACTAGTGGTGCAGGAGCTGCCTACCCTTCCGGAGCACCTGGTTTTTAGTGGGGTTAGTGTTGCTCGATCTTTAGTTTTATATGTATGTTTTGTAGATCGTTGTTTGTTCTTTAGTACTTGTTCTTTTGGCCATTGTGTTGCCTGTTCCTCTTCGATTTACGGATTTTGATTACCTCTTTGGGATCTTCAAACTCTTCTTACACGATATTTTGTAAATTAAATACATCAATAGTGATTTCTTCTATCATGAATAAATCTGACCAGTGTAATATTACTGATAGGACTTGATTGTCAGGAGTTCAGTCTCTTTAACTCTCTGTGATTAATAAAAGCCGAAATAGATGTTATAAAAGATCGATGAGTGTTTAGAATCCAGACGAGAATAATTTACCATTGACCCGTCACCTCTCAACCTTTAGTTCAGGCCTACTCCATAAGGACGCACAATACTCTGAAATGTCAGTTATATTTTTTAAATGTAATTCAGTGGTGCAAAAATCAGCATTGATTAGAGTTTGTGTATTGACATCAGTAGTTCACATCTGTCTTTGTATTGTTTTCTATTAGTCATATTTACATTTATTTGGTGACCTAATATCAGGAATGTGTCTATTAAGTCCCGTCGGACTATGTTCGTTGTCACCTGTACCTCTATCACCGAAAAGAGCTGATTTACGTAAAAATATTTTTGACATTTACGTCACCGAATATGGTACTGCTTTGACTACTATTTTACCTATTTTGTTCCTGTATTTAAATACTGTTACAGTGACAGCCGGAACCTTTGAACCGTAATGAGAGCGGGAGGTTTGGCGCCTTAAAATCTGATTCAACCCACCATTTCTTTAGAAATGCCTGTACCAAGTCAGGGTCATTACGGTTTTCACAGTTTTCCGGTTGTTGACTGATTTTGTCTGTTTATATAATTATGAGTTTTGACTTTCCCTTTGTAAGATTGTTCGGAGTTCGGTAATTTTGTTATTACCTTTAATTATTAGACAGAAATATATCAAAATAGTCAGATATTAATGAGGATATTGAATGACATCATCTTGAAGTAAAGGGCAATTGTATTTTCTATATTTAAGTGAATGTACCTGATTAAAGGCTATTCAAGAAACGCTTAGCTGGCATGCAATTAAATATCTACGTTTGAATGTTCTATCACTCGGTCGATACATCTGCTGGTGGATTATTAATAGTTAGAATATGACCCGCCCAGTAATCATTGTTATAACACTGACATGGTTTATGACCCGCCCAGTAATCATTGTTATAACACTGACATGGTTTATGAAATATATTTATTATTGAAATTCACTGTTCTTAATTAAGGTAAATACTCAGGTATATATAGCATTAATATATTTTGTTAACCTGTTTTTTTATTTTTTTTATTTTGTTTGTTTGTTCTTTTTTTGTTTGGTTTTTATTTGTTTGTTTTTATTCCCAAGGACTTGTGTGTCCTTGTATTCATAAGTGCTGTTGGATCTGACAAAAACACCACACGCCCCCATGAAGGAACCATAAATGACTGTCTCTTGATTCAAGATCTCAATTTCCTCACAAATGTTAAGAAACGTGCAAAACAGGTCTTATTATTTTATTGTATTACATGTAGTGTAAGGATCGTGTCCCGTCATAACATATCAATTGTTGAGTATTCTTGAACAAGAAGCAGAACCTTCTGTATGGTTGTGACTATCATCGGAGATACTTTATCATATACTCTCATTTCCTTGTGGTACTCTGCACGTCCCTCATATGCCTATCAATTGTATTTCTACAATCACATCGATAAACACATATTCAGTAAACATTTACATGGGTCAGGTACACGTTTTGACAACTTAGCATTCCGATTATATTTTGAAATTCTTCTGGCGGTTTTATATTTTAATTTGACTATCGCATAACATATCCAGCGTTAGATGTACTCATTTGGTAGAGTTTTCCTTGGTGATATGTACTTCTAATGAATTTCCTTTATTTGATATTCACGTTATATATATGTAAAATCAACCATATTAAGGTTCAAATTGAGTTATCATACGTGTGATTGTCATTCAATTTAATTTGAGAGTTTGGTTCTATTAATTTACTTGGTATTGTTGTATTGTGCAATAGATGTAGATCTCATGAGAGTTTTACTTCACAGAAGTTTCCAGTGCTTTCCGTTTCCTTTTTTCTAAATGCAAATGCAATCAGTACTAGCCCTTTGTTCTCTAGACATTTCAATATGCAATCTATTTAATCGATGAGCTTTATCTTACAAAATCATTCTTACCATCTTTCTTAATATTTATTTGCAGATTTAATATTGATTTTAGAAAAGTAATACAAAAGTAAAGATTTGCTTTGAAATGTTATTTTTGAATTTCCTACATGTATTAACTGTTGTTTTAGAATATCACTTGTGTGTCGTGTGCAAATGTTCCCCACGATTGAAGTACATTACAGTACAATGATGGGGAAATATTTAGATTTATATTTAAAACATATGAATAAAACCAGCATCATTTATGAATATTTCGTATTTTCCATAATCCACATGGTACTCTGGTATATTACATATAGATTAATACATGACCTTTTCCATATCAGCCCGGGTATCAGCCTGAGACACAGTCGAGGGCTGATATGTGTTGAGGGATGATAGCCGGGATGATATGGAAAAGGTCATGTAATAATCTTTTTATCATATACTTCCGACAAATTGTTCTATGAAACAAGTAAATAAATTGAAATAATTAAATGAATCTATATGAAAACTTAAGTGTGTATTCAACAGATACATTTGAGAATACTATATTCAAATACGATCATGTCTACCCCCGTAAATATTAATGGCAACATTTCATATGAAGGCATTTTGAAACATAGAAAATATAGATGTGATTCTTTAGTGTCGTTTATTTTATTTATCGTGAATTATGACGATGGAATTGCCCGTGAATCGTTTCCATTCTAAGTCATTTTACGTTCTCCGTCATATAATCATGTATCATCTAACGTTTCTGTGATTTTTATTTAATCTGGTCTTCTTGACGACAATTTTCAACTGGATTTGTTACTGTCACACTGGCCACTTCCACTGATTCTTGTTGACACGATTAGTAGGGAAGTAACAAGGATACAAACGTATTCAACACTTCTACGTCAAATTTGGGGTTCTATATATTTCTTATCGCTGACAATAACATCAAACTATCTCAAGCATCATAACATAATAATCTGTTTTTAACCGAAATATTTGCTTTCTATAGGTTTCGTTCATTACAAAACAATATACCTATATACCTTTCATGTATTAGTCGTTTCAAGAGTTTATTTGGTCTGACAAAGTGATAAATGTGATCAAATATTCATTCGCCAGATAAGACTCTGAACACTTACATTGCTTAATCAATCGATAAACAAGTGTAAGTGAAAGACATGACAACAAGATTCACACATGACAACAAGATTCACACATGACAACAAGATTCCCACATGACAACAAGATTCACACATGACAACAAGATTCACACATGACAACAAGATTCACACATGACAACAAGATTCACACATGACAACAAGATTCCCACCACATCATGGATGAATGAGTCAAAGACAGAGAGAATCATTGTAAACAACACATATATTAACAAATTTTACGTGACTATTTGAAGAACGTTTTATTGTAAAATAACATTTGATTTGATTTGATTTATTGTGTTTATCGCCACTTTCAGTAATATTTCAGTTATATCATGGCGACCAGTTTTACTGGTGGAAGAAGCCGGAGTACCTGGAGAGAACCACCAACCATGAGCAAGCAACTGGAAAGCTGTATCACTTGCAGCTGCGAATCGAGTGCACCCTTTTTGTAATTTACAAAGACGGGCGCGAACCCACGCAGTATTGGTGATAGGCTTGTACGAGTTGTTAGATAATATTTAGGGCATTAATATGGCATTAAAGTACATATGTCTTAATGTCAGATTCGCAATTTAGCTTCGTCGATAAGACGACCGATTATATTTTTGTCTGACAGAATTTACATATTTGGCATTCCCATATAATGGTGACGGCTATATAGAGATTTCAGGGATTCAAACACTGATAATCTTTACCAAATATAGAATTCAATAATGTGAGGTTAGTTTGTATAGTAAAGTGTTTTACTTGATTAAAACGTTTGAATATCTTTTAGGTTTTCACCCATGTAGCTATATAGATTAAATAAATAGATCCTCCAATGTAATAATTATGATCGGTTGTCATTCAATACTATTTCGAATATATTTGTGCTTTACAATAATTAAACGTCTAAAATATTTGAATTACTGAAAGAGTAAAGAAAAGGTTCGATATACCAGAAGAGTATTCAGAAGTCAGGAGCCATTAATCGAATAACTGACAAGACAATACAAAATTATAAATTAGTCAAAGAATAGCACAGGACTGAGCAACAGGAACATTTATATATACCGCCGTAACTCTGGTGTTCTTAAAAGGCAAGTATTTCCTGCTCCACTGGTTTAAACCGTCGTGTTATCCATCTTAATAATCCGTTGATTAGTCATTGATATTGTATGTCTTTTATGTGTATAATTCAATTCCTCCTTAAGTATATTAAATGTATTTCACATGTTCATGAAATACTGTGATTTCCAGGTGAAAAAATTCATGTGGTCACAATCCAAAATATCACTGACAACAAAATAAGTCGGTTGATCATACGTCCAAGTATCTCAAATATACTGCATATTTTATGTGATAAACAGTAGAAATGATCTTCTATTCAAATGTTTTTATTTTAAATGATAAAGCACGAACAAGATGTTCGAGTTACTCTGGATTTAGTTTAAATATGCTGATGCTAGAATATGTATACTACATGTATATATTTACAATAAAATGACAATTATGATGAAACACACGGTGTAATATACGTTAATATCAAAAGAAAGTAGCTCAAACTTAAGAATTATCTCCACAGAAAGTCGTAACTAACTGTGTTTGACTGTATATATGACCTTTGCTTTGTTTATTGTTTCATGTTTGCATTGTAATTAGATTTGCAAACTGTTTTGAATATTGAAATCATACATGGTGATGTGAATGTACAACACACTCATCATACAGAGATGCATATGTATATTTGAATTGTATATTATTCTACTTTATGCAAGCGTTTAAAGCCATGTTGATATTTGATGGGTTGGGACTGTCAATCGTGAAATTGAACACATCGTGTTCCCTATGATATTTGCCATATATTGCTGACCTATATTGTAAGATACAGGATTTCCCTCTACTTTATTCAGTTACAAGTGCAGTTCCTCGTATTTTCGGAAATGGCCTACTATTTTCACGTGAATTTATAGACAGCTGATTTTTGTCAATACCGATTTTACTGTAATTTACTTGTGTTCGTAATGATTTCTGCTCCAAATATTTTCTGAGAGCTCATAATTCTTACGTAAATCGATCCCGTATTTCAACAGAGTATTCAGTTGTTCAGAACTGCCAGTGTTCACCATGTGTAAAGGCGCACAACATTGTATTAATTTGTAAACAGACATTTGTGTATTGCCGCCGTTTTGTTATTGTGATAAATCAGTCAAGGATAAATATCCCACAATGCATTGCTCTTTTAGTTTACCTAGCGGGACTATTTGTAATCAATGTAAGAATCCCGTTTTATTGTTGACATTGAAATAAGATTGTGTGTATTAAAATGTAACAAGAAACTTAAGATTATTGTCGACTAAGATATTATGAGTGTGTATATAAAATTCTATCGTTTTAAGAATTGTAGAACAATTTATTTTACTGTTGCCGGGATTTATTTGTAAGGCGAGTGTGTGGCTGGTATTTAGACGGGAGTGAAATGTCGTCACCCCGGCGGTTGTCCCGGCGAAATTTACTAGTATAAAAAGGGCTCAGCATCCCTTTCGGGGTCTTACTATTTTGTTCTTACGCTGTTGCAGGTTGAGTGTACCACGCTGTTGGGTAATTTATTCGGATATTCTTACATTTCAATAGGTTAGTTAGGAATTTCTGACAGTTAACGTTTATTTTCAGATAAGAACATTTTTTTTCTTTGGCATTTTTCTTTACGACAGTTTCACAATGTTTTGTTGTGAAGTCGTAGCTAAATTGGATAAATTATAGATCCGGAATTCCCATAGAGTATTCTTTATGTGTCTGGTTCTATTTTAGTATTTTTATTCACTTTTCTACTGTTTGGCTTATTTAGTTTTTTTCTTTATCCGAACATGTCATTTGTAGTCTAATGAGTTCGGGCGAAAATTAGTTCAGGTTAATTATACATTTCGGAGTAAACATTTCTACAAGTTGTTTGCTTGTAGGTTGAGTCCGATTCTTTTATTTTTATTCAATAAGGGAGTTTATTTGGCATTTACTGACATTCAGACTATAGTTGTATAGTTTGGTTAGTTCAAAAATTATTTGTATTTCCTTTGCTGTTGCTGCTGAAATAAAACTTACCATGCTATGCCACCCTACACCCACAATCGCCCATCCATTTATTCTGTTTGTTGGTTAGGTTGATAGGAGATAGGATTTTAATAGGATTTTGCTATTTAAGTTGGACATAGGAGTATTCCTGACATTACACTTTCATATATTGAAGTGGGTCAGCGTAATATGTTTTTATACTTGCTTCATAGTAGGACCCGCTAACAATTCGGTTGATGTATTCATTAACTGGTTGGCGTAAAATTCATTTCACTAAGCTTTACTTGGTAACGTTCACAATTTGATAAACTGAGATAAATAAGACAACCTGACATTCGACTATGTAAACATAGATCGGTCAGTGTAAATTGAGCATTGAATCTAAGCATTAATAACTTGTTAAATATTACATAAGTTGAACACTGGTTTGTTACTTGATTGACTTTTGAATTGTATTGTATTGATGTTGAATAATTTGAATATATATAAAAACTATGCTGAACTGAATTATATTTACTTTATCTATTGCTACAAAACGGAAATTTACAAAGCGGTAGTTGAATTGTACATGCCCAACTTATCCTCGGTCTATTGTTCCAACTCAGACTACAGTGATTATTTAAATTACTTGACGGTAGATTTTAGTCTCCCCAGGATCCATCGACCTGTCATATTGTTCCATTTCCTATCCCGTGAGATAGCTGCACTTCTTGTCTGTCCAACAAGAGTCAGTTTTGATTGCTGGATAGGCTGACCATTTTAGTTTCTCGTGTTGCCGTTTGGCTGTGTGAATATTTCTCTCTCCTCGATAGATGCCAGTGTGGTATTCACTGACACAAGAGAGGTGAGTGTGCTCTTTTCTCCAAATTGCCACACTAGAAACTACCCCCACAATTTTACTGTATTTCGAATAGATTTTCATTAGCTTGGTGAGATTTGTATGCTGTTTCTGATTCCACGTCTATTTCCCTACTGCCCTTTATCTGTCACTATATGCTAACAGACAAAACTATTGAGTATTCAATCAAACGGTGAAACACATAAAGCGTATCACTTGTCTTCACTTTAATAACTAAAAAAAACTATAAAACCCGAAGCCTGTTAAAACAAAGAATAAACAAAGACAAAACTTTCTGAGACCTGAGTTGGGTTTCAGCACTGCATCCTAGATTTGTTGTTCAAGTCTAGTGTAAAGTTCCCGGTGTACTAAACACCGGTGGTGGCAGCAAATTTACCATATAAATCACCATATTACCGCCTGGCCCGTTATAATATATACATATTTTGGCTATGGGCCAGGTGTTGAAATCTTGTATTCATCTGAACTGAAGGCATTATGGCTCTGTAACAGATAAAGGAAGTCTTAGTCATTATAAAACTTCCTCAAGCGTAGTTGTTAAGACGCATTATAGATTTTGTTCTATCGATAGTGAAGTCGCCTTTTATGTAGTGATGTACTTTAGGATTCCTGTTTGACAATAACAACGTAGATATCAATGTTAGTGAACACGACGCGTTTCTGCACCAACCTTCATCGGATATCAATTGTTTGTCACGTAAATGTTTCGAGTGTAATAAATTTATCCAGGTCGTTCTTCAACAGTTTCCTTCTATTAAGGTTTATGTATTTTTTAGCCACTTTCATTGATTTATATTTTCGTTAAAGTTAATTATTTGTATCACGGGATTTACAAGGTTAGTACATTTACCAAATAAAGTAGAAATTCTCCCCAAGTTAAGTGTCTCGCTGGTTAATTATCTATTGAATTAAATTGCTTATCCACCAACGCAGTTCAACTTGTTTATTACTTCTGTATTGAAAAACAGTTTACACTTTATATCTATCAACAGTAGTGCGTAATAAAAGACCAACTTTATGTTTGCCCAAATGATATAGCTTCACACTATCTTATTTTAGATTCATGAGATTGCTAAGGATGAAAGATACTAAACCTTTTACTCTGTCAATACAATTTTGGAAATACGAAAGGGTAATCATACGGAGTAAATAGAAGAAGGGTGTGTAATTTAATGAACAAAAAGGGCTAGCAGACAAACAATGGTCTACAAAATAATGCACAGAAAACGTCCATTCAAGTTTGTGTGTAAAACACCACAAGAACGACTTATTTCAATCTATTTTACGATGCACGATGGCATGGAATGAAAGCAGTTATAGAACAGTTATCTTGTTTTTTGTTTTCCTAAATTGGTTTATAGGATTGTCGCTCGGTGTTAATAAAGTCAACAATTGTGTTATATGAAATATCTATGAAAATGTACTTTAAATGAATGCCAACTGTAATGCGTTATCTAGACGATTGTATCGTTTTAAACCTCAATAAATGCCAACTTTATTGCATGTATCAAGTTGGTTGGATGTGTTAATGGTACACACATTACGACAAAACACTTAACACAAATCAAACATACACGTGTTATTGATCTTACATGTACTAATAACCGTCATCGACTAAGTAAAGGATAAACTTAATAAGTTGTTTGATGCTGAGTAATGTTAACTTAATCGCTGGTGAAATGTACTGTCGGATGTTAAGCGTAACACTTATATTAGGGTATACACATATTTTTCTTTTCTTCTTCTGCCGGCTGTTCATGTATCCGAGTCGTCTTAATGTGATTTGACATTGATAGTCTATATACAATATATCCAACCAGACGTCCCAATACTGTTGGTAATGACATTTATTAAAAATTAAATCATACACAAATAACAAACTAAACAATTACAAGGAATCCGACCAACAGTAAAATATTAATCACATTTGATAGATACTAGATATTCACATTACAGTTTGATATAAATATGCAATATGAATAAACACTGGTGTGAGTTCAAATAATCATTTCAAGAGCACTTTTGTATGCCAATAAATGTCATGACAAATGCACTGATTATGATGAAAAGGGTCTGGTTCGAGTGATAATTACAGAAGCTATATCAATCAACCATGGCATGCCCTGTCGTACGGTACAGTCCTGAAATATCATACTCTGCAAATGTCTTCACATATTTGGGAGGATTGGATTGACCCGTTCTCCAACACGGCATATGAGTTCAAAATATGACCTGAAGGCAATAATGAGGCGCTTCGCATTTCATTTAAAAATAATTCTTCCTCAGTGCAAAAGTTGCTAAAAGACAAGACGTAAATATGGAATGTATGTTTAAATTAATAAAATAAAACTAATCATTTAGATACAATAGATCATTTTGATTACTATCCTAATAAATTTAATGATAGTATATTCAGTCTAACTAATAAATCACATGTCTTGTTACTGTCTGTTTGACTTGATTGAATGTATGATGTACATAAGTACCTTAATATGTTTATATTGAAGCCAGACTTGTCCGTATATAAGTAAAAACGTATTATAAATATAAAAATTTTTATGGGGCATTTTTAAATCACATATGTATAAACAAACAACAAATGAAAATTTCGCCAGACAAAATCATATTTTATACTTCTTATTTAATGCATTAAAACAACGCTTTCCTAATTATATATATTTATGATTATCTGCATTGTTGATGAATAACCAAACTGATCAAAAACATAATGCATTGTGTGTAAGAATAGATATAAATGAGCACAGGAAATTTGATTCTAAATAGAGCTGAATACATTTCCAAAGTCTGGATGCACAATAATATAACAACTATTTTCACTTAAATAGATGTAAGTAGCTATTTGTCCATACATATATGTACCAGTATTTCTTTTTCCGAATAGACAAATACTTTCTAGAGTTTAATCAGCAGCAATACAATGTCTAGTATTTAGCATCCATTGTCATCTTTAGAATTACCTATACGCGATATCTGCATTTTTTCCCAATCAGACAAAGCTAAGCAAAATACAGCTTTGAAATATGTTTAAAAAAAGGAATTTCAGATATTATGTAACATATACATTAGTCGTCTGGGTTCATCAGCAGTAATTGAACTTCGTGAATCATCCTTAGGGCGTTAACAGAGACGTCGTATGCCGTCCAAAGTAAATGATTGAGTCCAATCAGTACAATTACTATATTTTTTCCCATAATTGATCCCTGATAAACATGGTCTTGAATTTGTTGGATGGTATTTGACATCACTTTTTTCTGATTTGCTTTACTATGAATTATATTGTCAATATTGAATACTGTGGAATCATCATCATGAAACAATATGCTTTTTGAATGAATTGTTTCAAACCATAGAAAACCATAATATGCATGGCTTGCAAATATGTGATGGCCTTTAACATTTCAGAACCTATCCCATCGGGCCATTCTATTTTAGCAAATTTACCCTTGGAATTATCTAGCCTTTGACAACTATTTTACCTATTTTGTTCCTGTATTTAAGTACTGTTATAGTGACAGCCGGAACCTTTGAACCGTAATGAGAGCGGGAGGTTTGGCGCTTTAAAATCTGATTCAACCCACCATTTCTTTAGAAATGCCTGTACCAAGTCAGGGTCATTACGGTTTTCACAGTTTTCCGGTTGTTGACTGATTTTGTCTGTTTATATAATTATGAGTTTTGACTTTCCCTTTATAAGATTGTTCTAGGGCAAAGTTTATTGTGAAAAATATCGAAGTTGATTTAAGAAATGGATTGCAGTTCTCGCAATGATACCATATTTACTGAACAATATGATGATTCTATCGAAATGTTAGTTTACCTTTCTTAACTCGAATCAGCATTAACATTGTGTCAGAATTAAGAAGCAAATATTTAACTGCCCACTATTCCGGAGCATCTGCGTTCACAGCCAGTTTTTAGTGGGGTTCGCGTTGCTCGATCTTTAGCTTTCTGTGTAGTGTGTTGTAGATCGTGGTTTGTCCTTTTGTCTTTTTTGTCTTTTAGCCATTGTATTGTCTGTCGTTCGATTTACGTCTTCTGATTACCCCTTTGGTATCTTGAATTTTTAAAAAAAAAAATATTGTTAGACTTTCTCTTTCAAAGTCTGAGGAATCTCAATATCCCTACAATTTCCTAAAACGGAAACACCAATGTATTTTCTATCTCACAAGGTAAAATAATATTTGCAAAAGTTGAACAAGATACTGAATGTTGATTTGTTTTACTATGGCAAGATGATTACTTGCATATATCTGAATTTATGTTTCATCTACATAGTGATCAACACTATCCAATGTCCATTGGTTGATCAGATAATGAGATATAGATCGAATTCCACTTGTTAGTTGATCAATCAAATTGGTCAACTCAATGTATCATGCTAATAAACCTAGAAATATGCCATTTTCCTGCACCTTCATGCTCAGTTAATACCGATTTCAGTTTGTTTGTACTCACATTAATATCTGGGATTCGAGTAATTTAAAGAAGGTTTCTTCACCTGGTTTCTAACTAGAGTAACGCGATGGATGTCACTAGTGGAGTAGGAACTGCTTATCCTTCCAGAGTACCTGGTGTTTAGTGGGTTCGTGTTGCCAGATATTTAGTTTTCTGTGGAGTGTGTTGTAGATAGTTGTTTGTCCTTCGTCTTTTTACTCATTGTGTTGTCTGTCTGTCTTCGGTTTCTGGATTCTGATTGTCACATTGGTATTTCCAAGCTCTTCTTAATGTTTATGGATTCTGATTGTCACATTGGTATTTTCAAGCTCTTCTTAATTTGAAGCCATTATGTGTGTGTAATAGGTAGCCATTATTCAAAATATTTCAGCAAAAGCTTGCAAGAGCTTCAGTCCATCAATAAATAAAGTTGACATTTATTGGTATATTTGAAGAAAGTTTCTACAGTAACATCCCGATTTGTTTCAATATTGGTATAGTACTGATTAATGTGTCTAAAACGGTGAGTATTCTATATTTAAAAAAATCAAAATATTTCTTTAATTTGTTGGCAGAATATAATATCAATTATATTTGTATATAATATTAATACTGGCTCTGGCTAAGTATCATCACCATTCCAGCTTGAGAAGGCCTTGGTTCAATCTGTTTTTGTCGCCATAATTTCTCTTTCATTCTTCCTATTGTGGGTGTTCGTATCATATGTAGGTAAATCTGATATGTATGTTGGCACCAGAGTCTGGTACTTCATTCTGAGGTTGCAGTGATCTGGTTTCGTTTTACGATTAATTCGTCTGGGCCTTAGCCTTATACTAAATCGTTGATGTAATATCATTTTTCCCTAGACAATTTAAAATACAACATTGATTATTATATTATTAATCGTCATTTAATATGATATAGACTTAATGTATCGACATTGATATTCTAGCTTGTAATAAAAGATGGTACATAATTAGTATCAATGTATATTTAATAAGTACATGCATTGTGCATGATTCCGTAATAACAACACATTTGTCATTTTTCTTTCTGTGAAAAAAAATAATTTGGAATTCATTGCGTAATACTTCAAAGTAAGATTTCTAACCATTCGCTTTATATTCCAGGTGGCGATCAAGCTAATCATTATACCCTTCACATTTAGATTAATTTAAGAGAAATTGGACATACACCTACGCATTAAGTCACATAGACTTTTTTCCGATTTCCTTGCAATTCAAAATCAAAATAATTTAATAAAATATCCGTGAATGTTTATTGGATTGATTTGCTTAAGGTTCAGATGCATATATCTAATGCATACTCGAGATTAATTCGTTTTGTATATATTCACAAATAAAACAATTGGTACAAAGACACAAGTTAATTTTGATATACTATTGTCCTAGAAATACATTACAATACGACCTAACACAATGCTGATAGACATATGGTAAGTGTAAAGTATTTGTATTTTGATATTGACACAGCAAGATTTCATTTATATCACGGAGGTCAGTTTTATAGATGCAATAAGACCCCCCCCCCCCCAACAAAAAAACAAAAACAAAGCCAAAAACTAAAACAAAACAAAACAAAAGAAACCAACAAAAACAAAACAAACAAAAAACCAATAAAACACGGAAGAAAAGCACAGAAATCTACCACTACCAACTTTTGAAAATATAGAAAATTGTTGTTGTTTTGCATTTTAACAGGTATTATTTGATCCAAATTATAATTATACGAATCTGACTGTATTCCTATTTTAATCGATTGTATTTTGTTAGGTGTTGTTCATAAACATGTTCATGTATGTGATTGAATTACTGATGTAGTAAGGTTATCAAGTCATCAAGACAATAACAATCAACACTATTTTAGAAATACGAGTTTGATCTCTATTTCAAAGATTGTTTTGAAAACTAATATATTATTGCATCCCATATTTCTAATATTTGAATTAATGTATTATTTTTTGCTCTATTATACAATGCGATGACATTTAGTTGTTACTTCGTTTTTTCCTCAAAATTGATTAATGTCTGATTTCTTTCACAATATTTAACACCGACTTCTATTGCTAAGATCAAAATCAAATTCATGGTGCTGTCATAACTCTGTATTCGTTGATCGTTAAATAAATTACAAACATTGAATTCAATAGATGCTATTTTCTTTTAATTTTCAGGCAACATACACCATAAATCTCCATGTTGTGATATAATCAAATTATTGTATGTGTCTATAAAACAATATTTTGCTATCAGGGCCACACATGATAGTAATGATTTGTCTAGATATCAACCATCAATTACCATTTAATGTCATGTAATGGGTTTTTAATATAATAAGTAATATGATACATTTATGGAGTGTGCATGACTACAACAAGATATGCTTTTATTGTATTAGTTATTATATTAACATCAGTGTTTCTTTCTGCTTTAACGCGATACGATTTATATTACTTCCTTTGAGTGTTACAAATAAGAATATTATTAACAAGGCTTTACTGGTACCGTACTTAAACGTAATATTAAAGTTCTAACTGTGATTGATTTCAAAGGTCATTCACCTATGGTATAATTTATTTCTATCCTACATGATTGTCAAGAATATATGTATTAATCATATGCACTGTAATATTTCCCTTGCTGTTATGATAATTATCTACCAAGAATTAGTGTACCAGTGATAGAAGCGTTATCAATTGCCAGAAAAAAATGGAGAATGGTTTGAACATCATGTACGTATTGTGTGATGACGGATATATGAGAAATTTTGAATGATCTATGGGGAATTGGGAATGATCTATGGGGAATTGGGAATCGTGTATGGGGGAATGATTCGTGGTGTATGTGATATAGTATTTGGGGAAAGGTTCACCTATGCATTGGCACATGTCATGGACACATTTCAAAATATTAGTTTATGCTAACCACTAGTATAAATTGCAAACCATCAAATGTTTGAAAAATTATGTTATCTAGTCTTAAGCACTTTTTTTTATTTATAAGTTTTTTCAATTTAAGATGTATGCAGTGGCGATCATTTTGCATCGCGATATATGTTGTTCAGATATTAGTTGTTTGTACAAATTCGAATGAAATCTAGCAACGTAAATCCGAAACAGGATACTCTTTGTGCAAACATTTTTCTTTTGGCATTGGTATTGTATGTCCTTTCATTTACGGTCTTCTAATTGCTCCTATGGTATCTGTAATCCTTTTCTTATGGCTAAATCAAGATATTTATTTTAGGTTAAAGAAAGTAACTTCCTGTTGCATTAAAAAAGCATGAAATAATAAGGCTTATATAAAAGGTATCATATATAGGTCGATTTCAAAGTAAACTTGTCTCACAACAATAAAATGTTATGTTCGTAGGTGAAGCATTCATTAAAGTACACTAAAAAACGCAATAATATTTACTTTAATTATATATAATATTCATCATAAATATAGCTCGGTGGTAATTCTGCGAATTATTATCATCGACTAACTTACGAAATCATCATTAAGATTTATAGTTACAAAGCATTATTGGTGACTGTTCTTGACCATTATCTTTTTTTTTATGCAACACGCATTTTATTTACAATAATAAATATAATTCCATTAAAGAGATCAAAGAGATTTTATGTCCATTTATGATAAAAAAAAAAGTGTTTTTTTCATAATTGGAAAATTATTACTCAAAATAATTGTGTTCATGCTTTTTTATGCCTGAGAGCAAAAAAAAAAAAAACAATGTCAACCCGATACATGGTATGATTTACAAACGCATGTATTAGACAGAGAACCATATACAATATCATTTATTGACTCCACCACATCATAATGAGACATTATTCAACCATAACAAATGACAATGAACACAACACAAGTACAGATACATTAAGGTTGTTATTATAACCATCTTAAAAATGATAATTGCATCCGTGATATATTGTTACTTAAAAAATAAAAAATAAGTGTCTTTAAAATTACTGTTGTATTAATGTATAATAACTACATTTTGCCGGTACGCGGAAGTCACTGAAACTCGGAAAGTCGTATATCATCAGCGTACCATACCACGCTTTGAGCCGTAATGAAAGCGGGAGGGTTGGCGCTTTAATATCTGATTCAACCCACCATTTCTTTAGAAATGTCAGTACCACGTCAGGGTCATTACGGTTTTCACAGTTTTCCGGTTGTTGACTGATTTTGTCTGTTTACATACTTATGAGTTTTGACTTTCCCTTTGTAAGATTGTTCGGAGTTTGGTAATTTTGTTATTACCCTTATTCATTTGACGCAATCCACCTTAACTATACGTGATGCTGAACTCAGGCATTTGAGACTTTAACCGATTTTGGTTATCCTGTTCAGGCACTTTAGATTTCTTGTTCCCAAAGAGTAAGGACTCGTCCATGACTTAATTGTGTTAATTGCCTTAAAACCCAATCTTCGGTATTATTGACTTTATGGACATCATAGCAATATGGTGTGAATCAAAATCATTAGTTTATAACATGTATATTCTATTATGAAAATTGCCTTTTCTTAAATGTCACAGAATGGACCGATTGATCTTAGACTGTATCAATGTACATACAAACACCAATGAATAATATGAAAGTTGTCTTGTGTGCATAGAGTCAATAAACTTGGGAGATAGTTCAATGATAAACTTGAGAGGTAGTTCAATGATAAACTTGAGAGGTAGTTCAATGATAAACTTGAGAGGTAGTTCAATGATAAACTTGAGAGGTAGTTCAATGAGTTCAATAATAAACTTGAGAGGTAGTTCAATGATAAACTTGCGAGGTTGTTGAATGATAGACGTGAGAGGTAGTTCAATGAGTTCAATGATAAACTTGCGAGGTTGTTGAATGATAAATTTAAGAGGTAGTTCAATGATAAACTTGAGAGGTAGTTAAATAATAAACTTGAGAGGTAGTTCAATAATAAACTTGAGAGGTAGTTCAGTGATAAATTTGAGAGGTAGTTCAATGATAAACTTGAGAGGTAGTTCAATGATAAACTTGAGAGATATTTCAATGATGGTACTGTATTCTAGATAGTGAAGACTGGAATGAACCAGCAGAAACCAAGACGATTTCCACATGAGGTCTATCGTGTATGAATCTATTACATCAGGTCTATCGTGTAAAAATCTATCACTGATACCAACATCGTTGTTATTTGTTGGGTTTGATATTTTGCTGCAACAGATGGAATGTTGAAATTTAAAAATATTTCATGCCCTATTTTTTTTTATTGTTTTGTATTTAGAATGAACATATCATTTTATTATTGTGAGATTAGCAACACGAACTCAACTGTAAACGTGAGGCGACCTCATGTGACCTAGACGGAACAGCAGTTCTTGCTCCAATACGGTGGTACCTAAATAATAAGTATATTAATAATTCGATGATGCGGTGGTATGTCATGAACATTTTGATATTGCAGTTTGCATAAGAAAGCAAAACGACATATTCACATACAATTTCAAGATTCTTTTATCTTCTTTTTCTAACGTGAATTACCGGGTTTACTAGGGTAATACGACGCATACCACTAGTAGGACAGGAACAGCTTACCCCTCCGGAGCATCCCCTGTCTTTAGTGGGGATCGTGTTATTTGACATTTAGATTTATGTGTAATGTTTGTAGATCGTTGGTTGTTCTTTTGTACTTTTGTGTTTGGTCTGGTTATTGTCTGTCCTTCTCTACCTAAGGGGCAATCAGCAGCGTAGATACGGTATTTACATGTAACCAGATCCACATATCTCAAGTTGAACATAACAACAAAGAAGAGACAGACGATTACAAAGCTTGAGAATATAAAATCTCTCCAACATGCATATAAGTAAGTGTCACATGTACCATTTACTGTATATGTATTATAGTATTTTGAAGACATTGATATGGAATAATTCCGCCAATTATATTGAAGTTCCTGAATCAAGCCAGGGAAGTGAGCAGTCGTGTGCATATGTGTGCTTGGGGTATCGGTTTTTCCTCCGTTTTCTTTATTTTTGGATTGGATTTTGGAACTGTTTCGGCAGTGTGGTATTATTTGGTTTTCCTTTTATGGTTGGTAGATGATTGTTGTAAAATTCATTAATATTTAGTAACAACATGCTCTGTTGATCACTCGAACTAAATCAATATTCGTCCATTAATTGACGTTAATAGATGTTAGACTTTCGTGCAACAGAAACAATTCTATGTTGGGTAAATAGCTGTCATGATAATAAACAATACATATGATGGAGATCAGTAGTTGTGAAAAGAAAGTGTAACCAGAAATGAGAAACAATTAGTAACAATGAGCAATCCATTCTCACGTCAAATCATTGATCATAAACAGACAATATCACATGACGTTGGTCCTGGCTTAAGATAAACAACATCACAAAATGTGGTGGGTTCAACCTGTTAATGGGATCCCAACCCTTCCTTCTTGTGAATTCATTTGTTGTACAATTATAATTCCCTATTTGTATGCATCTTGGTAGCTAATATACCATAAGGCCTAACACAAGCAATGCAATTTCTTTCAGACATATGTATAATGTACATTACAGTAAATAAAAATGCATAGACATGTATGAGCAACACTATATATGTCAAGTAGGATGATTAACCTTCATGACAATACATTTATGACTTTAAATATTTTATTTTATATTTAAATACAAATAGCAATAGATGGAGATTTGAAACGAGCATTATATATGCATATTTAATTTGATGTTTGATTGATTTTTGGTGTTTTAACGCCACTTTCAGCAATATTTCAGCTATATCATGGCGACCAGTTTTAGTGGTGGAAGAAGCCAGAATACCCGAAGAGAACCACCGACTATGGGCAAGCAACTGGTAAACTTTATCATCTGCGGTTGCCAGTCGAGTGCACCCTTTTTGTAATTTACAAAGCCGGTCACGAACCCACGCCGTATTGTTGATAGGCTTGTATGAGATGTTGGGTAATCCAACTACCTAACTCATTGAGCCACCCGGTCCCAACAACTACCTAACTCATTGAGCCACCCGGGTCCTATATATGCATATTTTAATTTTAGAGCAATACACGTTAGAGAGTACCGAAGAAGCAATCAAAAATTGACAATCCAGAGAAACTGGCAACATATGGTACACAAAACGAAGACAAGCAAAACACATATTTGTTGGACACCACTAGGCGCAAGCAAACATAAATAACGTAAATAAGACACGAGTCTGTCCACAAACAGTCAGAGGCAAAGGCGAACCGAACATATTTTTTATGGAGAAATTATTATGATTAAAATGTATTTTTTGATATTTCAAGCATTTGCCAAAGATAAAATATTGATATTCGTCGCCTGTATGACATGATTTCTAATATACATGATACAGACAATTACATCTTTCTTGCCACAATGTGGCAATCAGTGACTACATATACACATTTGTATGCCACATCTACTCAGTATTAAGTAAATGATTGTTGTTGAGCGGTACATGTGCAATATATCATGGTCTGAACGAGTTACATTCGATAAGATGATCATGATGTTCACTATTTACCTGACCAACATTCTTAGTCAACAGGTCGCTCCACTCGGACACATTGACCTGATTCCGAGTCAACCAGTATACCACGCTTAGTCAACAGGTCGCTACACTCGGACACATTGACCTGATTTCAAGTCAACCAGCATAACACGCTTAGTCAACAGGTCGCTCCACTCGGACACATTGACCTGATCCCGAGTCAACCAGTATAACACTCTTAGTCAACAGGTCGCTCCACTCGGACACATTGACCTGATTCCGAGTCAACCAGTATACCACGCTTAGTCCACAGGTCGCTCCACCCGGACACATTGACCTGATTCCAAGTCAACCAGCATAACACGCTTAGTCAACAGGTCGCTCCACTCGGGACACATTGACCTGAGTCCGAGTCAACCAGTATAACACGCTTAGTCAACAGTTCTCCACTCGGACACATTGACCTGATTCCGAGTCAACCAGTATAACACGCTTAGTCAACAGGTCGCTCCACTCGGACACATTGACCTGATTCCGAGTCAACCAGTATAACACGCTTAGTCAACAGTTCGCTCCACTCGACACATTGACCTGATTCCGAGTCAACCAGTATAACACGTTTAGTCAACAGGTCGCTCCACTCTGACACATTGACCTGATTCCGAGACAACCAGCATAACACTCTTAGTCAACAGGTCGCTCCACTTGGGACAAATTCACCTGATTCCAAGTTAACCAGTATAACACGCTTAGTCAACAGGTCGCTCCACTAGAGACACATTGACCTGAGTCCGAGTCAACCAGTATAACACGCTTAGTCAACAGTTCTCCACTCGGACACATTGACCAGATTCCGAGTCAACCAGTATAACACGCTTAGTCAACAGGTCGTTCCACTCGAACACATTGACCTGATTCCGAGTCAACCAGTATAACACGCTTAGTCAACAGGTCGCTCCACTCGGGACAAATTGACCTGATTCCAAGTCAACCAACATAACACGCTAAGTCAACAGGTCGCCCCATTCGGGTCACATTGACCTGATTCCGAGTCAACCAGTATAACACGCTTAGTCAACAGGTCGCTCCACTCGGGACACATTCACCTGATTCCGAGTCAACCTGTATAACACGCTTAGTCAACAGGTCGCTCCACTCGGGACACATTGACCTGATTCCGAGTCAACCAGTATAACACGCTTAGTCAACAGGTCGCTCCACTCGGGACACATTCACCTGATTCCGAGTCAACCTGTATTACACGCTTAGTCAACAGGTCGCTCCACTCGGGACAGATTGACCTGATTCCGAGTCAACCAGTATAACACGCTTAGTCAACAGGTCGCTCCACTCGGACACATTGACCTGATTCCGAGTCAACCAGTATAACACGCTTATTCAACAGGTCGCTCCATTCGGACACATTGACCTGATTCCAAGTCAACCAGCATAACACGCTAAGTCAACAGGTCGCTCCACTCTGACACATTGACCTCATTCCGAGTCAACCAGTATAACACGCTTAGTCAACAGTTCGCTCCACTCGGACACATTGACCTGATTCCAAGTCAACCAGTATAACACGCTTAGTCAACAGGTCTCTCCACTCGACACATTGACCTGATTCCGAGTCAACCTGTATAACACGCTAAGTCAACAGGTCGCTCCACTCGGACAGATTGACCTGATTCCAAGTCAACCAGCATAACACGCTAAGTGAACAGGTCGCTCCACTCGGACCCATTGACCTGATTCCGAGTCAACCAGTATAACACGCTTAATCAACAGGTCACTCCACTCGGACACATTGACCTGATTCTGAGTCAACCAGTATAACACGCTTAGTCAACAGGTCACTCCACTCGGACACATTGACCTGATTCCGAGTCAACCAGTATAACACGCTTAGTCAACAGGTAGCTCCACTCGGACACATTGACCTGATTCCGAGTCAACCAGCATAACACGCTTAGTCAACAGGTCACTCCACTCGGGACAAATTGACCTGATTCCAAGTCAACCAACATAACACGCTAAGTCAACAGGTCGCTCCATTCGGGACACATTGACCTGATTCCGAGTCAACCAGTATAACACGCTTAGTCAACAGGTCGCTCCACTCGGGACACATTCACCTGATTCCGATTCAACCAGTATAACACGCTTAGTCAACAGGTCACTCCACTCGGACACATTGACCTGATTCCGAGTCAACGAGTATAACACGCTTAGTCAACAGGTCGCTCCACTCTGGACATATTGACCTGATTCCGAGTCAGCCAGTATAACACGCTTAGTCAACAGGTCGCTCCATTCGGACACATTGACCTGATTTCGAGTCAACCAGTATAACACGCTTAGTCAACAGGTCGCTCCACTCGGACACATTGACCTGATTCCGAATCAACCAGTATGATACGCTTAGTCAACAGGTCGCTCCACTCTGGACATATTGACCTGAGTCCGAGTCAACCAGTATAACACGCTTAGTCAACAGGTCGCTCCATTCGGACACATTGACCTGATTCCGAGTCAACCAGTATAACACGCTTAGTCAACAGGTCGCTCCACTCGGGACACATTGACCTGATTCCGAGTCAACCAGTATAACACGCTAAGTCAACAGGTCGCTCCACTCGGGACACATTGACCTGATTCCGAGTCAACCAGTATAACACGCTAAGTCAACAGGTCGCTCCATTCGGAACACATTGACCTGATTCCGAGTCAACCAGTATAACACGCTAAGTCAACAGGTCGCTCCATTCGGAACACATTGACCTGATTCCGAGTCAACCAGTATAACACGCTAAGTCAACAGGTCGCTCCATTCGGAACACATTGACCTGATTCCGAGTCAACCAGTATAACACGCTAAGTCAACAGGTCGCTCCATTCGGAACACATTGACCTGATTCCGAGTCAACCAGTATAACACGCTAAGTCAACAGGTCGCTCCATTCGGAACACATTGACCTGATTCCGAGTCAACCAGTATAACACGCTAAGTCAACAGGTCGCTCCATTCGGAACACATTGACCTGATTCCGAGTCAACCAGTATAACACGCTAAGTCAACAGGTCGCTCCATTCGGAACACATTGACCTGATTCCAAGTCTACCAGTATAACACGCTAAGTCAACAGGTCGCTCCATTCGGAACACATTGACCTGATTCCGAGTCAACCAGTATAACACGCTAAGTCAACAGGTCGCTCCATTCGGAACACATTGACCTGATTCCAAGTCTACCAGTATAACACGCTAAGTCAACAGGTCGCTCCATTCGGAACACATTGACCTGATTCCGAGTCAACCAGTATAACACGCTAAGTCAACAGGTCGCTCCATTCGGAACACATTGACCTGATTCCGAGTCAACCAGTATAACACGCTAAGTCAACAGGTCGCTCCATTCGGAACACATTGACCTGATTCCGAGTCAACCAGTATAACACGCTAAGTCAACAGGTCGCTCCATTCGGAACACATTGACCTGATTCCAAGTCTACCAGTATAACACGCTAAGTCAACAGGTCGCTCCATTCGGAACACATTGACCTGATTCCGAGTCAACCAGTATAACACGCTAAGTCAACAGGTCGCTCCATTCGGAACACATTGACCTGATTCCGAGTCAACCAGTATAACACGCTAAGTCAACAGGTCGCTCCATTCGGAACACATTGACCTGATTCCGAGTCAACCAGTATAACACGCTAAGTCAACAGGTCGCTCCATTCGGAACACATTGACCTGATTCCAAGTCTACCAGTATAACACGCTAAGTCAACAGGTCGCTCCATTCGGAACACATTGACCTGATTCCGAGTCAACCAGTATAACACGCTAAGTCAACAGGTCGCTCCATTCGGAACACATTGACCTGATTCCGAGTCAACCAGTATAACACGCTAAGTCAACAGGTCGCTCCATTCGGAACACATTGACCTGATTCCAAGTCTACCAGTATTTTCTCTTACTTCTTATTAATCTGTGTTTAGCGGAAAAACAGCAAATTCCAATTTTATAGTGATTGGTTTGACACGACCGGTGCTCGAACTGGCATCCAGTACTGTAGCAATTATACCACCGATGTGGATCTGTACGATCGTTTTGTTTTGAAACAAAATTCATCGTGGATCGGCTTTGACACAACATGTCTGATTTCCATCTAAGTAGAGTGTAATTTCCACTTTTAACCAACCACTTAAACATCTGTAAACATTCATTAATGAGTTTGTTAACAGACAAATTTGTATTAAGTGGGGAATCTTGAATCCAATTTTCTAAGTAATTACCTCTTTAAAATATCATTTTTTGTTTATGTCAACAATACGACGTGCTATATTGATTACCGTCTTACTTTAAGTAAAGGCGCTTTAAAAAAAATGTAGACAGATACTGGGATGGACCCTCTGACGAATGTTTTCATTGTCATAAATAAAATGAAAGATAATTAATTTGCTTGAGAGAAACAAAAATCATTGCAATGATCTACGTGATATATATTACCACTACTCATAAGCTATTATTAATTACAGTCACTGAAACAGACAACATTCCGTAAAGTGTGGTATACGAACGAACGCTATGCGAAAGAAAACAAATGGACGACGAACGAACAATTTAAAAATGAATCCTTTATATGGGCAAACGGAAACTTTATGCAGTTCTTATCGTACGTTCCTATCGGATGACAATACCACTTGACGATATACTTTTGCGCTTCATTTCGAAAATAATTGATTATACAGATGTACTAGAGTAATACGTGTACAAACTAATATGTGACATAATTTTCTTCCGTTTTGATGCGTTTTCTATGTAAGACAAGCCATAAAGACAGCTGCGCGTGACCTTGTCTTACATGGCATTTTCAGCCAATCAAATCGGCCGAGTATAATCATTGGAGTCCACTTCTACGACTGCTGTAGTAATATAAATTGTCGTCTTAGTAAATCTAAAAAAGCTTCAAATATCAATTTTACCTGCATTTTAACTGATTTCCCCTAATAGATTTAATGCGGTTTTAAATAAGTGTGTAATTACTGCATTGCACTTGGCGTTGTACTATTTTGTGTAGTAAACATGACATTGACATGCGAATGAATGAATGAAATCGACATGCTTTGTTTTTAAGTTGAAACGGAAGAAACAGGTACTTGCACTCGTCCTTATTGAAGATCTGGGATTTCTTCCACTCGTGAGAGAAATTCAGCATCTTTCTCCACTCGTGGAAGAAATCCCAGATCGTCAATAGGGACTCGTGTAAGAACCTATTATTCTTCCGTTTTGATGCGTTGTCTATGTAAGACAAACCATAAAGACAGCTGCACGTGACCTTGTCTTACATAGCATTGTCAGCCATTCAAATCAGCCGAGTATAATCATTGGAGTCCGCTTAATTTACGACTGCTGTAGTAATATAAATTGTCGTCTTAGTAGATCTAAAAAAAATTCAAATATCAATTTTACCTGAATTTTAACTGATTTCCCCTAATAGATTTAATGCGGTTTTAAATAAGTGTGTATTTACTGCATTGCACGTGGCGTTGTAATATTTTGTGTAGTAAACATGACATTGACATGCAAATGAATGAATGAAATCGACATGCTTTGTTTTTAAGTTGAAACGGAAGAAACAGGTACGTGTACTCGTCCTTATTGAAGATCTAGGATTTCTTCCACTCGTGAGAGAAATTCAGCGTCTTTCCACTCGTTCCGCTACGCTCCACTCGTGAAAAGACGGAATTTCTCATACTCGTGGAAGAAATTCCAGATCTTCTATAGGGACTCGTGTAAGAACCTATTAGTCTTATTTATAAGTTGCTTTAAAGTTGTTCCTACTTACATACACAATTTATGTACTTTCCTACTGAATGAAAATAGAGCAACATGAAAAAAATGAAATAACTATTTTTATAATTTTCAGTTATTTGAATTTCATTGAGGATATCAGAATAATGACGATTCGCGATAGAGTAGCGAGATCATCAGAGCATGACAAAAGTATCGATGTATAGTTGTCTTTAATCCAAAAACCACGTGGCAAAGAAAACACTAGACTGTCAAACGTTCCAAAATACTGCAGTTATAAACCATGTGGCAAAGAAAACACTAGACTGTCAAACGTTCTAAAATACTGCAGTTATAAACCATGTGGCAAAGAAAACACTAGACTGTCAAACGTTCCAAAATACTGCAGTTATAAACCATGTGGCAAAGAAAACACTAGACTGTCAAACGTTCTAAAATACTGCAGTTATAAACCATGTGGCAAAGAAAACACTAGACTGTCAAACGTTCCAAAATACTGCAGTTATAAACCATGTGGCAAAGAAAACACTAGACTGTCAAACGTTTCAAAATACTGCAGTTTAATAGTGAAAACCCTTCACGAAAAAATCAACCGATCTGTTTACGTTTTTGCCGATTTTTGCATTGGAAGACATATCATTTTGTATTACACGCTGACAATATTTTTTACCATTGATTGCATGATATTTTTATTTATATAGTGTCATTTGCCATCAAATCGCATTCGTGAATTAGTGCGTTGTCCGTTTTCTCGTGATTCATGTTCGATATTCGGAATGCAAGACAAGTTATACTATAAATATTTTTAAAACATATTGAAAAACTTGATTTGTATCTATTAGGCTATTGAATGCACATTATCAACATGCATGTGCATGTTGTTCGTATTATCATTGACGTCATAAATATAACAATAATGAATAAAAGAGCAATAATATCAGAACATTAGAGTTTCATTTCAATAGAAGAAAACAACAATATCCTATTAAAACTAATTATAAAATCAATTAACATTCCTCAAATTACGTCAACGGATAAGACAACCTGTTTTGGACACTTCAAAAGATGACTAAACATAAAACCGTTCTGATCATAGCTCTTTGAAAATCAGAAGATGATGCAACAGGCAAACACCAAAAGAAGCTTGGACTTTAGGAGTTTTAATTGTGGTAATTGTAACAAGCATGTGAATACAAGATATCCTGTTGTTAAAAAAAAAAGAGAGAGAAAAAAAATATAACAAAATCCTTTATGTGTTAATATAGAAATTCGTTTTATGTAATTATTTTCTTACTGCTTATTTATCTTTTACAGCAACGATAAGATCCTATACGTAGGTTTCAATTGAGAAACTTGGAAAGTTACGTTGAATTATTCTCATTGAAGTATTATACACGTTAGATAAAACCGAAGGGGCAATCAAGAATGGAAAATCCAGAAACACTGGCAACATTGGACAAACAAGACACAAGATTAAGACAAACAAAACGAATAACACAACACAGAAAACTAAAAAGATGAGAAGCACGACCCCACTTAAATCCGGAGAAGACCCCATGTGCTCGTGTCGGGTAAGCAGATTCAAGATGGCGACAATCATGCAGGCATAGTGAAACCCGCCGCTACATAAAGTGCGGAAACTATATATTTTTCTCTATGTAATACACCACCTTTCAATCTACATGTACTGCTAAGTATCACAGTGACATTTTTATGTAATAATATAATCAGGAGGTAATACATTTATCCCAGAAAAAACACTTGTATACAGTTGAAAGTGCAAAGTAAACAAACAAAATGGCCGATAAGTCGAGTACACCCAAACACGCTGGCCAACATGAAAGAAGTAGAAGCCAATCACGAAAAGGCAGCAATCAAGTCCATCTGATGAGGGCATGAAACCCCCTACTCGACCAAGACAAGACCAGTCTCAATCTCTAAGTGAAAAAGAGACAGTATTTAAAACTCAAGGTCAGTCCTACAATATGGACGACTTGATCAAGTCCACACTCCTAAAAGAACCTGTTTTAGAGTCAATTGTTCCCAATATATACGAAAAAGTAATGACAAAAGCAGAAGTGCACCTAAAGAATATAATTACATCTGCTGTAGCAGAAGCCGTGACAAATGCAGTGAAACCATTGATAGACATGATACATAGACAAGGAGAAACTATTACATGTCTACAACAAGACAACACAACACTTAGACAAGACAATGCAAATCTACGTAGAGACGTAATACATTTAAGTGAGCAAATTGAGGAGCTAGAGCAGTATGGAAGAAGAACATCACTCCGTTTCCACAATGTCCCAATGAAAGACATAGACAAACAAAGAACCGACAATATCATAGTAGACATAGTTAAAAGTAAGATGAAAATGATAAATTTCTCAGTGGATGACATCAATAGGTCGCATATAATTGGCAACATTAACCAAGGAAAGGGGCAAGTTATCTGTAGACTCAGAAACTGGAAAATAAAAAACAGCATATACCAACTGAAAACAAATTTAAAATCTAATGCTGACCGCATATTTGTCCCAGAGGACTTAACTAAGCATCGCCAATCAATTGTCAAGGAATTAAATATTGCTAGGAAAGCAAAGAAGATCAGCTCCTTTTGGACATTTGATGGTAGAATTTTTGCAAAGGTGACACAAGAATCTGGTAAACAACTGATCAAAAACCTGGATGATGTTAGACATTTAGTAAGATAAAAGGCTATAAAAGCACACTACAATATAAATCTCAAACATTATGTATTATTGTTTCGTATTATTAATTTAATATATAAACATCAATAGTTGACTGATACATAATAGAGCTGAACCAATTTAAAATTTGTATATGCTTATCATTATCTACATCTAGTCTCCCTTGAAATGTTGTGCACTCGATTAATTACCTTGTTAATTACCTTAATTTGATAATATATGAATGGTTTCCAAAATAATTTCACTGCATTGCCTATAATAATCTACAACTGATATTGTTTACATATTATCTCCCTTAGATAACGGTACATTCTATTCACTGACCCATTATTTACGTTTTTAATATCCGTGATTGATGATATATTTACTAGTCAATTGATTACAATTAAGTTGTTTATTTCCCTAGAACAATTGAGTATCCGATTAAGTACCTAGATAGATACTGTTCTAATAATCCAAGAAAGATGTTGTGTTTTATTGTTTATATATATTACAGTGTCATGGTGCGGTGTACTCGATATATCATTTTGTGATCAAATTTGTCAGCTACTTGTGGCAGTTAAGTGGTTATCTCCAGGTACTCTGATTACCCCACCAATAAGGCTGACCGCTACGATATAATTGTAATATTCTTTAAAGTGGCATTGCACACCATGGCCCTAACCCTATATTATGATGCACATGATTTGCCCTCGTGTCTGCTTGAGATATATGATGATATATTTACTATTGTAAATGTTATCTGAGCAATTGCCTTCTTATATGTATCTATGATGTACATCGAAATAATATAAGTAAAATTATATTTATTATTGATTATTATTAGATATTGTCAGATATTATATATTAAGGTTACTTACCTTTCTACAGTTATTTTTCACCCTTCAATTTAATCCAAAAACAATTATAACAAAGAATATATTCCTTCACTACTAAATAAGTTGTTACAACAGAATACAGATACAGGAAATCACTTTATCTCACTACACTTTACAAGACTTGTACTCTTATAGTGTAAACATGCGCTATCATTTAATATCCAGATACACTGACCTAGTTAATTGTGTTTATTTTCGGTGTGTTTGATATACAATTTAACACAAATCGTGGAAATACGTACACGTAACTGACAACAGTGACAAGATTGTGCATGACCTTCTATCTCTCTCGTCTAATGATGAATTGGTATCCATTTGAAATATTATGGTTCGTTTATAAGAGAAACAGATAGAGATGCAGTAAAACAAAGTAAGCGACCCATGTTTATTTTTATCTTTCATATAGGAGAAAACACTGATTCCTTATAGACTAAAATTCATATTTATACGAGTATAAATTATCTATACATAGCTTCCTGAATCGATTTGTTAAATAATCTACATGTAACATACTATGGAAAAAAAAAATCATTCAATATCAACCAGCTATAAACTTGACCAGTTTCATCTGGCAAAGGAATTACTGAGTTACTATGTAATATGTGTTCCCTGCATGTACAAGAGTGATAGGTAATATATAAATATCCGTACAATCTGATACAATATGGCACTATGTTGCCTTTTCAACTACATTATCCTTATTATAAAATGTTTTCTTACATTTGATTTTCACATTACATGTATAGTTTGTTTTGTACATATTTTACATTCTTCATTTTACAGTCCTATTCCCTTCCTTAAATTATACCCCCCTTATTTTCTTGTAGACCAGATCGTACTAACTTATTCCAAAACCTATCGACTGACTCATGTACATTTATTATTTGTTATATGACAATGGGTGGTGATATTACAGCACACAGAATGTCGATAGGTATGTTTTATGCAAGAGCCTACTCATCGTTGCTTAAAAGATATTCCATATTTTTTCGTTTTGGCATCATTGACTTCCTTAGTTTAGCGAGTTTTATCTCAAATTTTAGTCGATTTATAGCACGTAATTGTTATTCACCATTTACTATTAATATCCAATTCACCCTATTTTTACTACTTTTATTAGTTCTTGGTAACGACGTCCACCCAAACCCCGGCCCACAAGATAATGAGCTCTCTATATTTCACCTAAATGCTCGAAGTGTTCGAAATAAATTATCTTACGTGGAAGATATTGCCTCCGAGTCCTCTATAATATGTGTTACAGAAAGCCACTTAGATACAAATATAATTGGTAATGATATATTAATTGATGGGTTTTCTGATCAAATATTAAGGAAAGACAGAAATTGTTTTGGGGGAGGTGTTCTCGTATACACATCACAGGATATTTGTGTGAAACCTAGATACGATTTAAACTTTGCCTCAGGAGAGATAATTTGGTATGAAGTTATTATTCCAAATTTTAAAATTCTAATATGCACTGTTTACAGACCACCTGGGTCTGTGGCTGCATTTTGGGAAAACTTTGAATACTCTATAGAACAAGCTATGAATTATACATCAAACATAATCATAAATGGTGATTTGAATGTTGATTTATTACGTGAAAACAACAACAAATTATTAGAAATTATTTCTGAATTTAATCTCACGAATGGTGCTCTTCTTGATCCAATCCTAGTGTCCAACTTAGATATTGTCATAGACTCTGAAGTAATCAGTGTCAACAGGGATATATGTGATCATGATGCAACTTTAATAAATATAAAAATACCTTGTTTACTGAAGAGATCTTATATGAGAAAAGTTTGGCTATATAAAAAAGCAGACTTTAATAAAATAAATAATGAAATATTGGAATTTCAATGGGAACATTTCCTGCATAAAAGCACGGATATAGAAGACATGTCTAATAGGTTTACACACAAGTATCTTGAGATGTTGTGAGAGGAATACCCTCAAGATAAGTAAGAATACGATTAAATGATAAACCCTGGTTTAACTCAGAAATTAGAAAAGAAATACGTACTCGTAATCGATTACACAAATTAGCTAGGAGAAATCAATCTAATCAATCTCTGCAAAAATATAAATTGCAACGAAATAAAGTTAATAATATGATTAAGTATGCCCGCGAACAATTCTTCCTGAGTGCAAACGAACTAGTAAATTCTCTTCAGAGCAAAAACTCCAAATCTTACTGGACATTTGTCAAACGAATGATGAAAGGAACAGGAAATAACTACACTATACCCCCTTTGTACAATGGATCAACAGGTGAATTAGTATATGAAGACAAGGCAAAGGCCGATCTTCTTAATCAATATTTCTGCTCTATTACATCTATTAATGATTCTAATAGAGAGCCCCCAAATGTAGTTCCACGAACACACGCTATATTATCAAATATAGATGTGAACATTCAAGATGTGAAAGACATTCTCCAAACTCTTCAAATTGGCAAAGCCTGTGGAGATGATGGTATTAGCCACCAAATGCTGAAGGCAACTTCTGAAACTATATGTTTACCCCTGAGTATTCTGTTTAGGTATTCTTTACGAACCTGTAAATTTCCATCTGACTGGAAATTAGCTAGAGTCATGCCTTCTTTTAAAAAGGATGACAAAAGCAGTCCCTCAAATTATAGGCCCATCTCACTTCTTAGTTGTGTTGGGAAAGTGATGGAACGTGTAGTATATAAATATATCTACAATTATATTATTGAACATTCATTATTATATTCATATCAGTCTGGATTTTTACCTGGACATTCTACCGTTTACCAGTTACTTGAAATTTACCATAATATCTGCAAAGATATCGATAATAGATTATCATCTATTATTGTATTTTGTGATATATCAAAGGCATTTGATAGGGTTTGGCATAAAGCCTTGATAAAAAAACTGCAATCCTATGGTATCACTGGTGATCTTCTACACTGGCTAGATGACTATGTTAGTGACAGAAAGCAAAAGGTAGTTGTTAATAATGAATGTTCAAACCCCAATACTGTCAAAGCTGGTGTTCCCCAGGGATCGGTACTTGGACCTCTTCTTTTTCTACTCTACATAAACGATATAACAGACAACTTGGGTAGTCTAGCACGCTTATTTGCTGATGACACTTCACTATCTTACTTCGGTAGAAACTATGATATTATGAAATCTGATATTAATAATGATTTATCAAAATTAAACGAATGGGCAAAACTGTGGTTAATAGATTTTAATCCTAAAAAGACTAAAGCCCTAGTTATCTCAACTAGTGCTGTACCACATTTAGACCTACGATTTAATGGGGAACCGGTCGAAATTGTAAAAACCCATAAACATTTGGGATTAACTTTTGCATCAGATGGAAATTGGACAAACCATATTGATAGCATTGTAAATGCCGCTTTCAAACAGGTTAATGTTCTCGGAAAACAAAAATTTACTCTTTCCAAACAAACTCTATCAAATATATATCTTACCTTCATAATGCCAACATTAGAATATGCTTGCGAGGTATGGGATGGGTGTTTTGAACGAGAAGTAGCAAAACTCGAAAAAGTGCAATTAGAATCGGCTAGAATAGTTACAGGACTACCAAAATTTGCAAGTAAAGACTCTCTTTACTATGAAACAGGATGGGAACCTTTGTCTTGTAGACGTAAATCTCGCAAACTGACAACATTTTACAAAATGCATAATAAAGTATGTCCTCAATACTTGTGTAATTGTCTACCTCCTACAGTATCTAGTATCAGTGATCATAATCTCCGAAACAATGAAAACTATACAACACCAAGAAGTAGGCTCAGAATGTCTTTGACATCCTTTATACCATCTACTGTTTCATTATGGAACAATTTAGATCTAAATGTTAGAAATAGCCCAAATATATCATGTTTTAAGTCTAGAATTAAGAAAAAAACTGTTAAATCTCCGGGGTATTATGGTGAAGGGTCCAGAAAATTAAGCATACTCCATGCTAGACTACGACATCAATGTAGCTCACTGAATTCTGATTTATATCGTATAAACATTACAAATGACCCCAAATGTCAATGTGGTGCACCGTATGAAGATTCAATTCATTATCTAATGGAATGTCCATTATACCAAAACGAGAGATATTGTCTTTTTAGAAACTTAAGAGAAACCAACAAAAATATAGAAACATTACTCTTTGGAAACGATGAAAATAGTATAAACGAAAATTCTAATATCTTCAATAAAGTTCGAGCATATATTAGACAAACAAAAAGATTCTAATCAGTGGTCGGTCATCTGGTCTCCATCAACATCAATTTATTTCCCATGTTTCACTATATTGTGTTAAATATTATTTATATTTGTGTATGTGTTATTTTTGTTGACATTATTATATGTGTATTATTGGTAGGGAGAGGACAGTCCTTAAGTTGTGATAACTTTTTGTCCAATCCCATTGCTATTTTATTTGCAATAAAATAATATTAAACTAAGCAGTTTCTGTCTCTTATAAAACACCTGCCATATTAGGATACAAACGGAATACTGATCTGATAAAGAACAATACATCAAGTAAATATTAGAGAAAACAGCAGCGACAATCAAAAATGGGCAATCGAGAGATACATGCAACATCGGGTACAAGAGAGATTTAAGGCAAGCAATAAAACAAAAATCGCAACAGAGAGTGACAATATATTCCTATTAAATATCGTTATGTTACGGCATGTTAACACATCAAATGAAAATCAGACCAAAACTGTTTTTATTTCACATCCGTAATATAAAAATACAGAAGTTTGGCTTGATTATATTTGGGAATATATTGAATGTTGGACAGCATATGTCAGTTACCAATATGGATGTATATTTTTTAAAGTTTATGTTATATATACAATATACGAAATAATCAGACTACAGTGTTTACACTTTCCTTTGTATGGCATTCAATCCATCACTATCCTGGTATGAAATGCATTGACCAATGGCATACAATCTAACATATTTGATAATTGGCTGGCTGAACGATCTCACTTCTTCTTAAATAAACTCGTTTATATTAATTACTTCTTTTTAGTCACAATTCCTACAATAAAGCAGGGAAATATGTCTATATAACATCAGAAACTTAAGCTACAGTGTATATTGGTAAGATGAATGACGAATCAGGAAATTGTCTGCTCAACATGATATATATATATATCTAACGATTGAGTAATACTAAAGGAAATCTATACACAAGAGAATATGGATAACGTCTGTGTAGTAAGTGGATTTTTAAACAAATAGAAACCCATATCTTGTTTCATACTGAAATGATGAACACATTCTCACGGGACGGATACAATTGAAGGGGACCAACTCCCACAATACTGATGCCAGGAAAAACTAATTCATAGGTTGTCGTCATGAAAGTGACTATACTGGCCATTGAAAACCAAAATGTATTTCAACGTTTGACGATGTGTTCATTATAATATTTACAGACAACGAACCACCAGTGCATTGATTTCTTAGCAAATTTGAAAATAGACCTACATTTATTGGTTGTACATAAATATGAGCAATTCTATTTAAAAATTGGTATAAAATGTGACTAGATGTGATCCACAATAACACATACCAAGGTTTCATCGCTGAAGATCTGGGTTTGTTTCAAAACATGGTTCAAAAAATTGAATAGAGCAAAGAAATGTCCTTCAGGTTAGAGTGAGGAATAGTTGTGTAGAGAAGTCAAATGTTTTAATGATTTTGCAGGAGGAGAGGAACCTAGATTATATGTACTCTAAAAGACTTCTTTAGAATATATTTTATCGAGACTTACAATGTCCAAAAAGAGATTTTAGGACAAAATATAAATCAAGAAGTGCTTGAAGATACCAAAGGGGTAATCAGAATCCGTACATCGAAGAACAGACAACATAAAGAAAAGAAAAAGTACAAAAGGACAAACAACGATCTACAAAACATACATATAAAACTAAAGATCGATTAAATACTGCACACATAATGTAAAAACAAAACAAATATTTCAAAATGAAAAATATTTGTAAATCTCTCATAGCTGTCCCATATATCGATAGGAAAAACCCAAATAAACTGCGAAATTGATCTGTTAATTCGGTGAGTGTCGAAAATATTTCGTATGTTTCTGTAGGGTTATGTCTGTGTTCTCTGCAGAGACGATAATAAACGATGGATTTTCATATAGTGAAAATGTATAAAGATAAGGAAGTCAACAAAAATGTCAAAAATAGTTTTTATCAATGTGTGACGTAAAAGTGTTTTTGACATTTACTTTCGTAGTTAAAATACTTCAGGTGACTCGGGGTTGTTGATGGAGATGGTTCATGATAGATATTCCACCCTCCTCACTGAATTTGGTACTGCTTTGACAACTATTTTACCTATTTTGTTCCAGTATTGTTATAAATACTGTTATAGTGACAGCGGAACCTTTGAACCGCAATGAAAGCGGGAGGTTTGGCGCTTTAAAATCTCATTCAACCCACCATTTCTTTAGAAATGCCTGTACCAAGTCACGGTCATTACGGTTTTCACAGTTTTCGGTTGTTGACCGATTTTGTCTGTTTATATACTTATGAGTTTTGACTTTCCCTTTGTAAGATTGTTCGGAGTTCGGTAATTTTGTTATTACCCTTATTCAAGAATACCAGACACATAATGGATATTCTAGACAAATTCCGTCTGTACGGATACAATTAAGGAATAATATGCTTATCAAGTATGAAGTTACTTTATAGATTTGTTTTATAAGAAAAATGTTCTTAGCAAAAACAAATGCGAGAAAAATTTGAAGGTCATCAAAAACAAAAGTAAACAGTGCAGTCTAGGTATAGAATATGACTAACTATAATTCTTGTAAAGTTACATAAATACGAAAATACGCACACAAATTTAAAATTATATCTTTGAAATTTTGTATTTGTATATTTTGCTTGACCAGTGTAATTCATAGTATATGTATACTAAAATTAAGAATTCAGGAAACTTCATTGATTCAAGACATTCCACGAATAATCATTAAATGCTCCCTTACTAACATATAACTGTTTTATATGGATTAGCTATCGAGAATCATACAGCGGACAAAACAATAGCATACAACTATACGGAAAAAGTTATTTCTCTTCTATGTCTCCAATATCATGAGCAACAGTCAGAACGCCGTTTTAAAAATACATTAACTGAATCTTCCGGAAAGAAATGTTTCTTTTATGTTTAATTTAGATATAGACTTCTTCTCAAATATTACTTTTTAAATCTACAATGGAAGCGGTTATGCATGTAAGTGCACATTAAAATAAGATTGATCAAAGCCACATTCACATGTCAAAATTCATTAAACACCTGTTGTATTGTTTTCTTTAATATCAAATACTACTGTATCTGTAAACATACTCATGCCATTCTGTACGCTGTAGCATTGATAAACTAGCATAATGACGAAAGTTGTGTATACTTACCGGTATATTAAACATATGACAATGATATACACAAATAACAACCATGTAATATGTCTTTATCACTGGATTGCAAAATAATATTGTAAATTATTACTCTTCATGTAAGAAACTTTCATTATAATTGACATGGTATTATCGAAACATAATTTTACAAAGAATAAATAGCGTCGTTGTACTATGCACTCGCATAGTACTATTGTTAGAGTCATTACTATGCTGATGGGCAGAGCTTAGAACAATGTTACGTCATTTAAATAGGCGGGGTCTAAAAGGGATCACCTGAGCGCTTTTAACAGTGTACAATTTACAATGTGTTATACGTTTTTCTTTAACGTTGATGCTGTCGTCTGTCAAAACAATGGCCAGTTCCAGGTTTGGGAATTAAATATTTGACACTTCATTGTTATTGCTGAAATTAAATATTTCTTGAATTTAAATGAATATTATTTGCCAATCTTTATACTATCAATACATCTTCGACAAATTTCATTTTTTTAAAATCACCAAAGACATTACCAAATTTGAATATTTTAGATTAGAATACTTGCGTAAATTATTTTCATGGTAACACTATTTGACCTTTATTTCTAATTGCATGGGTGAACGCTTCTTAAACTTTGCTAAAGCAATGTAGTCTTGACGAAATTCTTGGAACACGCTAGAAATGTAAATAAAACGCATAGTCAATGCCTACTTAACCCATGTTATATATGTATAACAACTGGAAATGGATGCGTTGTTAATGTCGACTGATATATGTGATATGCCAAACACACATCCCCTGCACACGGTGAACAAAACATGAGACGTCTGAATTCCGTGCAAAGTTTTCAAGTAATTGAAAATTTCATCGTCCGACCAGAAGTACTACACGCATAGTTCGAGATGTTAGGTAGGTTGTGTATCATCAGAACTAGCGTTGTAAGCGTAAGAGAATTGTCCTCTCAGATGAAAGCTATAATAGTATTCCTGACGCAGGTTACAGAAGGCAGAGCAAGACATCCACTGGCTTGGTGAAGTTGTTAATGGTGTAGCAATGGTTTTCGGCATGTATCAAATCGGCACTGACAACCTATGATTTGTACACGATTGTAATAATATAGGTAAAAAATAAGTTGAGCGTACATTTAATGCTTTGTCTCTATACTTTAAATATGTCTGACGATCCTTGCAACATATCATTCTTCAAAGAAATAAATAAGTTTGGAAAAGTAAAATTTGACGAAAAGAAAATACAAATTTCGCTTTGAATTGAATTTATTAGGAAAACAGGACTCTTAATTTTGCGCTTTAGTATATTAAGCATCAAGATAAATCGGTCAAACCCGTTACCTTTATCAACATAAAGAGATTATTTGTACATTGCCAGGCAAAATATATTTGATGTCATACTTAAGACACTAGTTCCGTTTTGCAAGTATTTAGAAAGAAGATAAATTTCTTGAAACATATAAGAATATCAAAAGATTTGATGTTGTTATGAGTGAGTTCGTTGTAAATGTCAAATATAACATCTTTCACCATCGTGACTTTTATGTTCAGCTTATTTTAAAAGTGAAATATTAAATTAGGAAGTAAGACATTTCTAAGCCATAACCGTTGAAAGCTGCCATAACAAAATGATTAATATTTTATGTAATGTGCATTTAGTTATTAAGAAATAATTATCCCATGTCATGTTTTATGCTCATCTTAACATGGGAAGGCATTATATTTGTCGATATTTTACATCGAGGGAAAGTGAGGTGTAAAATGTAGACAAGTAAAAATTGTAATTTAAAGGAAAACTCCAGTCAATTGAACAATTGTTATAATTCAATACATTGTAACTATTTTTTCGTAAATAACTAATTATTAAACATAAAACACCTTTATTAACATTAATATACCCAATTAGAAATATGAATATTTGGAATTTCCTGTTGCAGTCTAAGCGGCCATGACACCTATTCATGTGACGTCACGGAGACGGATCATGTTAGTTGAATAAATAATGTATCTGACTCTTCCCAACATCGAGCCCTTTTAGTTATGTTTTAATATCAGATCAACTGCAATACAATGATAACAATTAGTACATCGTCCTAATTTTTTTCTTAATATTCCCACCCCATGTTACATTGTCATAAAACAAATGAGTTTATTTGTATTGGGAGGGGGGGGGGGGGGCTACAAAATTGTTTTCTCACATTTTCCATTTACGTTTGTGCTATTAAATGCTTCACAAGAAGGCATAATAATTTTGTAAATATCAAAAGATTATTATACGACGTTATTTTACGATTTATAAAATTTTTAATGATAAGATTACAACTGATCAATGCTGATATAATATATGATACCGCTTGTGTGACGTCAAGGTTCTTTCGGAAGAGCTATATAATTGCAGGTATAATTCGAGAATGGATTATGCCTTTTGTCTCCTCACATTGAAGAGTTCTGAAAAATGGCGATCCCCATTATTTGGTGCTACATATACTATTTTTAACATTCATTAACACAAATGTCTTTTATTTTATGTCATTTAAATTTTCACGCTAATTTGTTAAGACCATGGCGTTTACCTTTAAGAAACAATTCGAGAAGTTTTATGTTTATTGGCAAGTAAGTAAGTAAAACTTTATTTCAATTCGGCAAAAAAACATAAGCTCTCAAGAGATTTTTACCGAATATATAAAAACAAAAAAACACACAAATACATCAACATTAAAACAATACAATCAGCATGCAATTACAAAATTAAAACATATCATGCAGGCAGAAAGGGGGCTGCAAAAGAATTCCGAACAGAGGTCCATGTGGCAAGTGACTCGCTCTCACCCTGTTCAGGACTACCATACAGTCATTGCATTTCAACATAAGCGTAGTACAAAACAAGCCAAGCATGAGACTAAAAACAAGCAAAAAGCAACTAAAATACAGAAATTGAGACATTTAGTAATTTCCATAGAAATTATTTAAAATGATTTAAAGAATAAAAATTTGAACATCTTAGAAAATTGAAAATTTTCAAAAAAAATTAAAAAGAAAGACATAGCATTACTAATAATTAAGAGATTTAAAATATTTATAAAAAAACAAAAAAAAACATTGATCGTGAATCGGAAGCAAATTCTTTCGAAACAAGTACTAATTCAAACAAAGGCTGTCAGTAGAAACACTTAAATTGAGGCAAGAAAAATAAATTAGGCTTTTTATTTGCAAGCAGAGCAACGGCAATCAGAACCAGTCCAGGACTGAACAAGTCTCCTAAAATGTGCGAAACTATTTTCAGTCCTGAAGTGGTCTGGTAAGCTGCTGCAAAACGGAATGAGCTCTTACCGTATGTTGTAGTCCTTACCTGTGGTACATCCAAGATATTTCTGTATCTAAAGTAATATTTTGAATTTTTAGTATGGAGTAAACTTTGTAAACATACAGGAGCCAAATTGTGTAGAATTTGTAAGTCTCAAGTGTCATTGTCCTGATACGTCTCACTTGTAGGGTGGGAACCTTTGCATTTTCAAGCAAAGTTTCAGAGGAGGATGAATAATCATCATATACAAATCGCAGAGCTCGCACTTGAATTTTTTCAAGTTTTTTTTTTAGTTTTTTCAGTACAAAAATGCCATGCCAAAGGGCAAAAATTAAAATTACTTAATATAAAAGTATGAAAAATGGTAAGTTTGTTGAGCTTTGTAAGATATGAACCAAATCTTTTAAGAACATTTAACTGCTGAGATGCTTTTCTACATAAGGTACTAATATGTTGATCAAACTTTAACTGATAAGCGCAAACCCGCTTCCCAGGGAACCACGATATCCACATTGAGTTCGTCCCAGTCGAGTGCACCGCCACAAACAACAACAATGGAAATGAACTTTTCTCCTTCACAGTTATATAGTCCAAGTGAAATGTTGGCAGCGTCAAATAATATCCTCTACGAACAACCTGCAATCCCGCATCTCTCCTTTAACACACCAGTCATACCGTCGGGACCAAATACTACTCCAATTCAACCACGACTTCCACCCCCTTTTTACACCAGAGTCCGCAGAGCCCTCAGAGCATACCGCAAGGTTTAGAGAGATATTTCAGTGACATTAACAATAAGTTATCAAAGTTAGATTTGTTGGACAATATTGTTCAACGGCTGAGTGGTCTTGAAAATCAGTATGCAGGGTTTCAAACGCAAATGGTACAGCTAAGAACCGACATCAATAAAGTCACTGCACGAGTTGACGGGGATGAGAGACAACGACAGGTGTTTGAAAATACAGTTATAAATCTAGAAAACCAAAACCGGGACTTACAACAACAAAATTATAAACTGAACGAAGAATTTTTAAAAATGCAAACCAGAACGATGAAAGATAACTTGATCATTGCGGGAATACCAGAATCTGTTGACGAAAATACAGAGACAGTAATAAAAACGTTTATAAATGATGTTTTGAAAGTTCCAGGTGATATTCCGCTTCACGTCGCTCATAGATTGCGAAAACGTAAAGATCGGCGCCCACGCTCAATAGTCGCCAAATTCGAGCATCGTAAGGACAGAGATCGTGTACTTGAGGTAGTCAAAACTGGTGTTCTCAATGAAACCGATTTTAGTGTGAATGAGCAATATCCGATGGCTATTAACGAACGAAGGCAGGCATTACTACCAAAACTCCGTGAAGAAAAAAGGAAAAACAATCGTGCATTTATTAGGTATGATAAATTGTATGTCAATGGAATTCCGTGGAATCCTCCACCCAATGTACCCGATGTTTTTCAACAGAGAAATGGGCCGAATCCAGGACCTGTAATTTAGGACAGGCCAACAAGAGGAAGGAACTCGGTGGCTTCTTGCCCGAAATTTTCCGAAATAAAATTTTGTTCTATTAACGTTTGTGGTCTGAAGTCAAAACTGTTATTAGCTGACTTTGATGATTTAATAAAATGTCATGATCTCTGTATTTTTCTCGAAAGTAAAATAGATGATTTAGATATCCTTAATTTGCCAAATGGATATAAGTCATTTTCTAAGTGTAGACAGAAATTTTGTAAAAAGTCTGGTGGTATAACTATAGTATTTAAACCTGAGTATGAAAGATATTTGAATTTTCCTAAAACTGATTCAGAGTATATTCAGTGGATAAAGTTTTCTAAAGATATTTTTTCAGATGAGTTTTTATTGGGATATGTGTACATACCCCCTGAAAATTCGAAATACTCGACTATAGATGCATTAACAGAAATTGAAAATGAATTTATCTCATTATTAGGAAATAACAGTCGATATGCTCTGGTTGGCGATTTTAATGCTAAAACGTCCGATTTGCCAGATTTTTGTTGCCCAGTTGAACATTTTCTTGATATTATAAATTTAAGATATGATGAAGAAATTTTGAAATATTTTTATGACCATAATAATTTAGTTGAAAATGGAGTATCGTTATATCGGTACACACAATGCACTTGCCGACCGAATACTTATGGGAAAAGGCTTATCGAATTATGTAAGAAAAATAATATATATTTTGTAAACTCAAGAGTTGGTAATGATAAATATATAGGAAATGTCACTTGTAATAACACAGGTGTTGTAGACTACCTTTTGTTGTCCTCAAATATGTTTACTGATTTAAATACTTTTCAAGTAGAGGATTTTAATCCCTTATTTTCAGATGTACATTCTGGGTTAATTTTTTCATTTAAATGTCTGACATTAGATAGTGAGAATACTGTAACAAAACAACAGTATATTAAGTGGAACAATGAAAAGAAAACAGAATTTATAGAGCATATGAGTGTAAATGAAACTGACAGTATTAGAAATATAGAGGTCATGATAGATGAATTACATGTAAAACAAAATATTTTACAATCTGATATTGATATTGTGGTCAATAATTTATGTGATTTGTTTAGTAAATCTTCATCTTATGTATTTGGTATAGTAAACAAAAAACCTAGGCATAGAAATTCAAGTAATAAGCCATGGTATAATGCAAATTGTAGAAGAATATACGGTGATGTTAAAAATCAGGTAAATAAAAATGCTATGAAACGTGCAAGTAAAGAATACAAACGTGAAATGTCTAAAAGTTTTAAAGAGTATCAGTTGAAAGCTGCTACTGCACTTAGAGAAAAATCTAAAAAAGATCCTAAGGGCTTATGGAAATTGTTAAATAATATTGATAAGCTCAAATCTGATTCTGGTAGTAATGTGGGTTTGGATGCTATTTATGAATACTTTAAGAATCAAAATGAGACTCCTGATGGAGATGATGAGGTAGATATTGATTTTGATAAAATCCCACCAGAAAACATTAACAATATTTTAAATTCGCCTATCACAGAGGATGAAATTCTCTGTGCTGTGAAAAATCTTAAAAATAAAGCTTCTGGGTGCGATAATATAGTTAATGAACATATCAAACATACAATTCATATGATGATGCCAATATATTGTAAATTATTTAATTTAATTTTAAATACTGGTAAGATTCCTAATTCATGGTCAGAAGGTATTATTTTACCAATTTATAAAAATAAAGGTAATGTGTCTGAGCCAAGCTCATACAGACCAATTACATTAGTGTCGTGTTTCGGAAAGACCTTTACAGCCATTTTAAATAATAGATTTAGTCAGTTGTCAGATGATATAGAATTAATTACAAAAGCTCAAACTGGCTTTAGGAAGGGCTATGGTACAACTGATAATATTTTTACACTGTATGCTTTGTTCTCTATTTACCAGTCACTTGGGAAAAAATTGTATTGTACCTTCGTCGATTTCTCCAAGGCATTTGACTCTATTTCCAGAGCTGCTCTGTGGGTCAAGCTACAAAATGCTGATATTAATGGAAAAATTCTTAAAGTCATACATAATCTCTATGATAATGTAAAATCTTATGTGAGAAATAATCAAGAATATTCTGCCTTTTTCAGATGTGACATTGGGGTTAGACAGGGAGAAATTTATGTCCCTTTCTGTTTGCTCTTTATTTAAATGATCTTGAAAAATTCTTTATACAAAATGACATTAATAGTTTAGAAAAGGTTGAAACTTTATGTGCAGATAATCTCCATATTTATATTAAAATATTTGCATTGCTATATGCAGATGACACCATAATTCTTGCTGAAACTCCTGAATCTTTACAGAATGCTTTGAATAGTTTTGAAAATTATTGTACACGGTGGAAGTTGAAAGTGAATCTAAATAAAACAAAAGTTGTAATTTTTTGTAAGAGGAAATCCAGACATATTCAATCCTTTAAGCTTTTTGGACATGCTTTGGATATTGTAGACTCTTACTCATATTTGGGTGTCACTTTAATTACACAGGTACATTCTTAAAAGATAAGAAATTTAAGTCAGAACAGGCGCAAAAGGCACTTTTTAGCTTATATAGAAAGTTACGTAATATATCTGTGCCAGTAGATTTACAACTTAAACTATTCGACACCCTCATACTCCCCATCCAAACATATGGATGTGAAGTTTGGGGGTACGAAAGTGTACAAGTGTTAGAAAAAATACATTCACAATTCTGTAGAAATATTCTTAAAATAAGAACTAGTACACCTAATTTTATGTCATATGGTGAGATTGGTAGAGCCCCTATTGATGTTGTCATTAATGTAAGAATGATCTCTTTTTGGAATAAGCTTCTCACTTATAACCAAAAATTAAGTAGTATATTATACAGGATTATGTATATGCTTAGTCAAAGAGAAAATGTTAATTTTAAATGGATCAATCATATTAAGTCTATTTTTGATAATGTAGGCCTTAGCTATGTTTGGAATCAACAAAATCCAATTCACTTAGTTTAATTAAAACTCACAGTGAAACAAAAGCTCACAGATCAATTTATACAGAAATGGTACAATCTTATAGCTACTTCTTCTAGGGGAAACTTATATGAGCAATTTAAAATGGAATTTAAATTGGAAAACTATTTGCTTAAATTATCTCCAAACGAGAGAGCCTTAATTACTAAATTAAGGTGTTGTAATTTAAAAATACCCGTAGAAACAGGTAGATGGGTAAATATCCCGAGAGAAGAAAGAATATGTCACTTGTGTCACAATGATATTGGATCCGAGTATCATTATATTTTTGAATGTTCATTTCCTAATGTTGTAGATATAAGAAAAAAACATATACCTAGTTATTATACTAAATATCCAAATTTCCCAAAAATGATAGGACTTTTATCACTTTGTAATGTTCCAGTTTTGAAAAAATTATCATTGTTTATTAGTAAACTTAGAAAATATTTATAATCCAGTGATATTGTGTTTGATTGCCTGTTAGTCATATCCATCATTGTATTTTTGTATTATATGTTATTGTTTGTATTCCTCTTGTTGCACATGTATGGTGTCAGAGAGTATAATAAAAAAAGTTCAAAAGTTCAAAATTATCAACATAAGGAGAGTATTTGTACATTGCCAGGCAAAATATATTTGATGCCATACTTAAGACAATAGTTTCGTTTTACAAGTATTTAGAAAGAAGATAAACTTCTTGAAACATATAAGAATATCAAAAGATTTGATTTTTTTATGTTGTAAATGTCAAATATAACGTCTTTCACCATCATGACTTTTATGTTCAGCTTATTTTCAAAGTGAAATATTAAATTAGGAAGTAAGACATTTCTAAGCCATAACCGTTGAAAGCTGCCATAACAAAATGATTAATATTTTATGTAATGTGCATTTAGTTATTAAGAAATAATTATCCCATGTCATGTTTTATGCTCATCTTAACATGGGAAGGCATTATATTTGTCGATATGTTACATCGAGGGAAAGTGAGGTGTAAAATTTAGACAAATAAAAATTGTATGTTAAAGGAAAACTCCAGTCAGTTGAACAATTGTTATAATTCAATACATTGTAACTTTTTATTCGTAAATAACTAATTATTAAACATAAAACACCTTTATTAACAAGAAAAATCTTCTCGCATTTTCCTTTTTCGTTTGTGCAATTAAATGCTTGACAAGAAGTCATAATAATTTTGTAAATATCAAAAGATAAACGACGTTATTTTACGATTTACATAATTTTTGATGATAAAATTACAACTGAGCAATACTGATATACTATATGATATCGCTTGTGTGACGTCACGGTTCTTTCGGAATCGCGTCGTGCACATTAAATTAGATATCTACGTTTTATTACTTTAATTGCTGGTTTACGCGATCAAATAGTGAAATACACTGGAAAACACCGATAGGACATCGCGCATGTACTAAAATAAGTGTGCTATTTAGAGAATAGCTTTACGGACAAAGCGAAAGTAGCACGCCATATTAGAATTGAAGATGAATTCCTTGCCTAAGAGAAATTATGCACACAACCGTCGTTTTTAGCTGTCCATGTCCTTCGGTTTGAGAATTACTTGCTCCCAAAGACGTTTAAATCATTTAGCTTTCACATCTTTTGATCAAGAGCGTACGTGATAAAATGTTATTAGAGAAACACATCGTGCACACCCAATAAGATATATTATTCAAGTACTGTCTTTTGATGAGGTAACTATATTATACAAGTACTGTCTTTTGATATATTAAAGTCAATAAATCAACACATTTACAGAATCAAAAGACAGTAATTGTTTTATTATATATTTTCAGAAAAATATGGTATTCTGTAATGGAAAAAATAAAATAAAGCTTTTTAAAATATTTATGATTTTTCAATTTTTTAGTTACAACAATGAATATTGGCAATACTGATACAAGACTTTTAACAGTTTCTTTTCACATTGGAATCAATTATGTGAAATGTTGATATTGATTGTTCCATAGTTGTTGGCAATCAAAGGTGCAGCTGGGTGGCTGTAAGACTGGAGACAATTACTTTGCATTAAAAAATTAAAGCTTGGCACACCCATGCCAAAACCATATCCACTGTCCTGATGGAGTGCTACACTGTTATTTACATGTGCTACATTGTTGTTAGCATGTGCTATACCGTTGTTTACATGTGCTACACTGTTGTTTACATGTGCTACACTGTTTTTTACATGTGTTACACTGTTGTTTACATGTGCTAGACTGTTGTTTACATGTGCTAGACTGTTGTTTACATGTGCTACACTGTTGTTTACATGTGCTACACTGTTGTTAACATGTGCTACACTGTTGTTAACATGTGCTACACTGTTTTTACATGTGCTACACTGTTGTTTACATGTGCTAGACTGTTGTTTACATGTGCTAGACTGTTGTTTACATGTGCTAGACTGTTGTTTATATGTGCTACACTGTTGTTTATATGTGCTATATTGTTGTTAACTTGTGCTACACCGTTGTTTACATGTGCTGCACTGTTGTTTACATGTGTTACACTGTTGTTTACATGTGCTACACTGTTTTTTACATGTGCTACACTGTTGTTTACATGTGCTACACTGTTGTTAACATGTGCTACACTGTTTTTACATGTGCTACACTGTTGTTTACATGTGCTACACTGTTGATTACATGTGCTACACTATTGTTTACATGTGCTACACTGTTGTTTACATGTGCTAGACTGTTGTTTACATGTGCTAGACTGTTGTTTACATGTGCTAGACTGTTGTTTATATGTGCTACACTGTTGTTTACATGTGCTATATTGTTGTTAACATGTGCTACACCGTTGTTTACATGTGCTGCACTGTTGTTTACATGTGTTTCACTGTTGTTTACATGTGCTACACTGTTTTTTACATGTGCTACACTGTTGTTTACATGTGCTACACTGTTGTTTACATGTGCTACACTGTTGTTAACATGTGCTACACCGTTGTTTACATGTGCTACACTGTTGTTTACATGTGCTACACTGTTGTTTACATGTGCTACACTGTTGTTAACATGTGCTACACCGTTGTTTACATGTGCTACACTGTTGTTTACATGTGTTTCACTGTTGTTAACATGAGCTACACTGTTTTTACATGTGCTACACTGTTGTTTACATGTGCTACACCGTTGTTTACATGTGTTACACTGTTGTTTACATGTGGTACATTGTTGTTTACATGTGGTACATTGTTGTTAACATGAGCTACACTGTTTTTACATGTGTTACACTGTTGTTTACATGTGCTACACTGTTGTTAACATGTGCTACACCGTTGTTTACATGTGTTACACTGTTGTTTACATGTGGTACATTGTTGTTAACATGAGCTACACTGTTTTTACATGTGCTACACTGTTGTTTACATGTGTTACACTGTTGTTTACATGTGCTACACTGTGTTTTAATGTGCTACACTGTTGTTTACATGTGGTACATTGTTGTTAACATCTCCATTACTACATGTAGTACTGATAGTATTGTTAATATATGTTACCATTGTAACTAAACTTTCCAAATGTGAATCACTCATCAGTAGAAAATCTGTAATATTGTCATCAAAATCAGGAATTTCACTGTTTAAGTAATTTTTTTTGTTTTCTGTAGTAGAGGTTTCGTGTAGATTACTGCTGATTGTTTTTGACATATCCCTCAGTGCTCTGTCAGATGTATAACCTGTATAAGTTTTTAAAGAGGATTCACTTTTGTGTCCTGTAGTTGACATAATGTGCCGACCCGCAAATTCAGCCTCGTCAAGAATATGAACTGCCGGTGCACGAAGGGAATCATTAGTGTATTTTTTTTTTTAGAATTCCAGTTTTTTCACAAATATCTGGCACCATTTTTCCAAGAGAATTATGGCCAAGTGGAGATACATCATACCAAACATTAGTTTTTGGTCTAACTTTTGATCGTTGAAAAAATGTGTCAGATTTTGGATTAAGATGCTCCTTGTAGATGAAAAAGCTCCGCACTGGGCACTTCACATCATCTGAAAAGTAAAATACAAAATATTAATAGTCATACCAGTGTATGAATAAAAAATACTGTATATACAAACACTACATTGAAAGTTTGTTTATTTAATACTTTTAGTTTTTTTCCCATTTCTGGATGTTTTTTGTGTTTTAATCCTTTCTCCTCCTCTACAAATATATGTGTAGTATCCTTCATCAACATGTATGGCGGCTGGCAGGTGTATTGCAATAGGCAGGAATTGCTTACTTTTCCTGAACACCTGGGTTCACTCCCTTTCCCTTGGGAGTTCATGTTGTTTGTGCATTGTTTGTGTATTTTTTAATGTTTTGTCTGTTGTCGTTTTTCTCTGCATTTCCCAGGTTTGTATATTGTCCTTGGATGTTGGTGTTTGATTGCCCCTTCAATTTTTCTGGACATCTACAGTACACATGTTCATGTAAATGTACATGTATACTTGTAAAAGTAATATTTATAGCCCAACATACCTTTCACTTCAAACATTTTCCCATTTGCCTGTGTTTGTGTCAGTTTGGTGATTCTTTGTCAATTCATCTCGCTGTATGTAAACAAATATGTGTTCAACGTCACCACCTCCTTGTTTAATTCCTACTTGAAAATCGTCAACTTTTAAATTTCGCAAGTTTTCACGAACCCGGCGCCCAAAATAAAAACATGATATCAATGAAAAGTTTCTGTTGGAGGTATGTTGGGTCTGTAGTTTTCAAGGTAGAATATATTTTTTTAAATCATCTGTTTCAATGGGAGAGTGGTGGTCAATACCACCTTTCCCTTCTCTTTTCAACTGCACTGTCATGGCTTTGAACATTTTATTTGATTAAGAAAAGCACGGTCTTTGACTATGTCAGTGTTTTTCACTCACAAATCTGTTGATGTCGTACCGGGTGTTTGTTAGAGTACTTTTCTTGTACAAATCGCCGCTTTCGTTACGGGCTTCAGAGTAAAACTTAGTTGGAGCTTCCTGCAGGTCTGAAATCTCATAGTTTTCAAAGTCCTTTGATCGGTCTTTTTCATTCAAATACTTCATGAACAAGCACACATCTCTGTCTGTGACCTGTTTAGTGTTTTCTGAATTTGTATCCTTTAAAATACTGTTCATTACATCCTCTGATAATGTTGCAAATCTAGGCTTTCTGGGCACCGGATGTTCGTCTGCTTCTTCAGTCGAACCCCCCTCATAAAGGGTGTGCCGGGGATAGAATATACACCAGGTTTCTTCGCCCTAGAGGCACTAGTCCTCTAAAAGGGGTCAACCCCGCGGGAACCCCGGGGTATAGAAATGGGACCGAGAGCTTCTTCGGTTTGAAGGGGCGTCCGTCGGTTGTGCGGGATGTATAAATTCACAACCAACCCGTCCTGCGGATGAGACGTAAATAAAACCGAGGTCCCGAGTTGAGAGATTGCCACCCTCTCCGCACGTTAAAGAACCTAGTATAACAGCTCAATATGAGCATTATGCTCATGATGAGAGGTCCATAAGAGACCTGTTGCATTGGCAAAATTATCCGTTCCTACCCATCACCTTTCCTTGTTTCGAGTCCCGTGGTGTTTAATTTTTTAATTGTTCTCGTCCTGACTATAGCTGAAAAATTGCTCGCTGGACGTTAAGCACCAATCAATCAATCTTCAGTCGGCATTTTGTTTTGTATTGACGTATGCGGCAAATATAATACTTTTTTTTCATTGGTCGATTAAAATAAAATTTTCCAAAAGAATTCCATGGTCCAAAAATAGTAACACGTGACTTTTACCGTTGGTGAATATTACTTTGCCGACGGTGAATACGTTTTTCCATTCAAAATTTAGTTTTTATATATAATCTATACTAGAAAAATATACTAATATAGAATAATTGTTTTTATTCCCGAAGAAATTATACAATATGTTGCTATATTCGGAGTTTTCGTTCAATTTAGACGACGACATTATTGAAACGATTTAAAAACCAGGATGTACTTGACATAAAATGTAACGAAACGTAAAACGGATTGAATATTATATTATATGACAACACATTTTAATTATATTTATACGATTCTATTTTGATTTACGTACTGCTTTTCCCTCTCATAGACAAAACAACAGAGATATTGCTCACGATTATTACTGTCTTTTTTTCAGGTTATTTATTATATTGAACATTTATGTTGATCTTCATTTAACTACAACAGTCTTAATTAGAATGCAGCGCTCTATTTTCCAATTGATCATAAATAAAGTATTTGAGCTTTTCAGTGACCTTGCAACATTAATCTTCTCATAAATCTCGTATTAATTTGCGCGTTTTATAATCCGCTTATTGGTAAATTTTATTTCGTTTTTCCTTCCTACTAAATCCTCAACATGTCTTTGGGGCCTGGGTGGCTCAATGCGTTAGGTCGTTGGATCTAACAGCTCATACAAGCCTATCACCAATACGGCATGGGTTCGCGCCCAGCTTTGTAAATTACAATAAGGGTGCACTCGACTCGCAGTGGCAAGTGATAAAGCTTACCAGTTATTTGCCCAGGGTCGGTGGTTCTCTCCGGGGACTCCGGCTTCCTGCACCACAGAAACTGGTCGCCATGGTATAGCTGAAATATTGCTGAAAGTGGCGTTAAACACCAAAATCAAATCAACATGTCTTCGGAAAATGTCAAAGTTTTAGTTTTGTAAATTAGCATGGTGATAAGAAATACTATCTAAGTATTAATCTATTACACCATGTGCATTTTAATTACAGAAACATTAAAATATGTCTTCCGTGGTTAAAATGTGTCAACATTGACGCATCAATCACTGTAAAAATGTCATAGGAAGGTTAAGTTTAAAATTTTGAAATTAGTGATACATGTATATATATATATATATTTTTTTTTTATTACACTTCAGGAATTATATTAAATTAAATGCAATATTATTGCAAAATGAAGTAGATTATCCCAGAAATATGAAATTATCCAATGAATTCCATACATCGAGGATGAGGGAAGCATTTAATTAATAAAATCATAAGTTAGAATTATATAAGTAATCATGTATCACAGCTAATAATTCATAATTGTTTATATGTGAAATACCCTTTATATTAAAACTTCCTACGGTATAGCTGTAACACTTTAAAATCGATTTATTAGGTAACTGCAGTCTGTTTGATGTATTGATTCCGTTCTCAAATCGTTAATTAGTTTTTCAATTTGTTACAGTAATATTTGTTATAAAACAACAAAACTTAATACAAACAAATTATGATATTTGTTTAAAGATATAAAATATAATAAGATGGAACTAAGTGGCAACTTAGTTTCCTCATACTTTATAGAATGGTTGTTAGAAAAAAAAATGAGTCAAAATAGGCGTAAAATAAAGCATAAATAGGAAAATACAGTTAGTTAATGTAGTTATCTATATGGAATTATGTTGTACATATTTGTATTTTGTAAATAAAAAAAGAAAAAAAAGAGAAAATAATCGATTTGTATGTGCCGTAATTATCGCACTTAAAAATCAGGAAATATAAAAATGGAATTGAGGTAACACAAATAATATCAACTGTCACAACTTGCAGATAACACTTCATTTTATGGGAATGGAAGTTCTTGAAGGGATGTTCTGACATAGCTGAAATATCTGAGTTAAATATTGGTTTTATTTCATAAAAGAATAACACAGATACTTGCATTAGGGAAACACTGAACTGATGAGGTACTTATATAATTATCAAGCGATCGGGATATACATCTTTTAAATTACTTGCAGTGAATATATAAAACTGGTCGCCATGATATAGCTGAAATATTGTTGAAAGTGGCGTTAAACACCAAAATTCAAATTAAAATTAAAATTCAAAAAACTTTTACATTGTTAGGTTTTCTACTCTGACGTGCTACAACAGTGTTACAGCTTCGAGGTTACTTGAATTCACACCAGAACTTTAGTAGCATTCGTGTCACTCAATCTTTTGTTGTCTGTGTAGTTTTTGTATCAACTGTTTCTAATTAGCCCTATGATATCTTCTTTCAATCAAACAATTAAGCAAGTCTAAAGTTTTGTATCGTCAAATCTTTCTTTCAACCAAGCAATTAAGGGGGGGGGGGGGGGGGGGGGGGGGGGGGAGGGGGGTTACCATACACTAAAGGGAGATAACTCTTTTAAATCAGTTGAACGTTTTGATCATATGATGTTTGTATACAGATTTCAAGCATCTCGGTGATCAAAACCACAGAGAGAAAAGCTGATATGTGGCTAGTGAATTGATAGCTCTGAGTCTGTTGGTTGGAATTTGTTAATATCTTGATATTTATTACAGTGGATATATTCAAACACACTGCCAAAAAAATAAGAAAATTAAACGAGCAGATCAAATTTTACCTGAAGTGTATGGTACAACCTTAAGCAAAGTATAGATATAAGATATATTAGAAAATATAACCGGGCGTCAATTATACAAAATTGAACAATAAATTAGATAATTAACAATGCACATCATTATGATCCTTACCTCATTGTAGAATCAATCCGCCATGTTTGTTTAAGATAAAAGTAAGATAAGCATAAGTAAGGATGATATTTATGAATTGCATTGGATCTGCAAAAAATATAAATTGTTTGCAAACAATGGTTAAATTTGTGCTTAAAATTAAATGTGTGTGTCATTTAGACAACTTAATGCTTCATTTTTCCAATCCTGCGTTATAAAGATAACTGAAATGGTTTATTGGAAAACTCTGATATCATCAAGAGAATGCAAATTTGAGCTTTCATATGGCATCACCAACAAACCCAATAAAAGTACACTATTCTCACTGCTTGAGCCTCCCACAAAAGAACACACATTTAATGAGCTATATCGTAAGTTTAATTACTTACATAAGTGAGTGAGTGAGTGAGTGATTGTTGTTTAACGCCAACTCAGCAATGTTTCAGCTATATCATGGCTAGAACAAGTTAATTTCCAATGAGATGATGATGAGGTCCGCTTCGCACTAGATCCAACCAGTCTTTGCTCGTTCTCTTTAATGCTGCGTAATTAGTGGAGAAGATACAAATACCAACGTTATAGTCATTGGTTTGAACAGATCGAGAATCAAACCCACGGTGTTTCTGATAAAAAGAAATTATGTTTTTTTTTTTTTTTCAAAACACAACAACGGATGTCACAATATATTGTTTTCAGTGTAATAGACATTTTGAGCTTGGTGCCATTGATTTTCAGATAACTATATTTTACACATGTGTAGCGCACGAAATGTATGACACAGAATGTATCCACAAACTTCTTCGCGATCAGAAACATAATGTGACTAATTACACACGTCGACACTATCCACAACATTTGATCATATGACGATATTCGTTGTACATGCAGTACCCATGCCACTTGTTTGTCGGAATCTTAAACGTGTGCATCTATATCCCCCTAACTGACATTAGACCCTGTTACCGAAGTACAGTATCTGACAACATGGACTATTGTTAAGTCGTCATAGTTTACCTCAGATTAATTTATTTTAATTTACTGATTATGTTTACCTTAGACTTAACTGATGAAGAACTTGATACGAAAAGTAAAACTAAAGGCATTGTACTATAGGTACAAAACACATATTCACAAAGGCATGTATTCAAGACATTTACACATGCATAAAGCATGTAATCAATTACAAAAAAACAGTAAATTGTTTTTAGCCAGTAAAACAATGAAGCTCAACAATGTTGTTTGTTTATTGAAATCAAATCGTCGTCTAATTTGTCATTTATGTACACACATACACACAACTGGTCGTCTAATTTGTCATTTATGTACACACATACACACAAATCGTCGTCTAATTTGTCATTTATGTACACACATACACACACATCGTCATCTAATTTGTCATTTATGTACACACATACACACAAGTCGTCGTCTAATTTGTCATTTATGTACACACATGCACACAAATCGTCGTCTAATTTGTCATTTATGTACACACATACAAACAAATCGTCGTCTAATTTGTCATTTATGTACACGCATACACACAAATCATACAATAACAATGACCAATAGTATCGATACAAACGTATATATATATAGTTTAGAACGTGGAGGCCGTCGTGGCCTTGATCGCATTGTAGTTGGATTTACAACTACCTATGTAATCAGTGCCCATCACCACTAATGTTGTTAGTTCGAATCTCGATCAGGGCGAGATGTACAACATTGTGTGATAACATATTTCAGTAACTTGCGACAGACCGGTGGTTTTTTCCGGGTCCTCCGGTTTCCTCCCCCAATAAAACTGACCACCACGATCTAACTGAAATATTGTTGCCAGTGGCTTTAGCACCATCATACACAAAAACAAAGAAGTTTAGTATACAGGACAAGTTTCTGGAGCAAGAAGCTTAGTATACAGGACAAGTTTCTGGAGCAAGAAATTTAGTATACAGGACAAGTTTCTGGAGCAAGAAGTTTAGTATACAGGACAGGTTTCTGGAGCAAGAAGTTTAGTATACAGGACAAGTTTCTGGAGCAAGAAGTTTAGTATACAGGACAGGTTTCTGGAGCAAGAAGTTTAGTATACAGGACAGGTTTCTGGAGCAAGAAGTTTAGTATACAGGACAGGTTTCTGGAGCAAGAAGCTTAGTATACAGGACAGGTTTCTGGAGCAAGAAGTTTAGTATACAGGACAGGTTTCTGGAGCAAGAAGTTTAGTATACAGGACAGATTTCTGGAGCAAGAAGTTTAGTATACAGGACAGGTTTCTGGAGCAAGAAGTTTAGTATACAGGACAGGTTTCTGGAGCAAGAAGTTTAGTATACAGGACAGGTTTCTGGAACAAGAAGTTTAGTATACAGGACAGGTTTCTGGAGCAAGAAGTCTAGTATACAGGACAGGTTTCTGGAGCAAAAAGTTTAGTATACAGGACAAGTTTCTGGAGCAAGAAGTTTAGTATACAGGACAGGTTTCTGGAGCAAGAAGTTTAGCATACAGGACAGGTTTCTGGAGCAAGAAGTCTAGTATACAGGACAGGTTTCTGGAGCAAGAAGCTTAGTATACAGGACAGGTTTCTGGAGCAAGAAGTTTAGTATACAGGACAGGTTTCTGGAGCAAGAAGCTTAGTATACAGGACAGGTTTCTGGAGCAAGAAGTTTAGTATACAGGACAGGTTTCTGGAGCAAGAAGTTTAGTATACAGGACAAGTTTCTGGAGCAAGAAGTTTAGTATACAGGACAGGTTTCTGGAGCAAGAAGTTTAGTATACAGGACAGGTTTCTGGAGCAAGAAGTTTAGTATACAGGACAGGTTTCTGGAGCAAGAAGTTTAGTATACAGGACAGGTTTCTGGAGCAAGAAGCTTAGTATACAGGACAGGTTTCTGGAGCAAGAAGTTTAGTATACAGGACAGGTTTCTGGAGCAAGAAGTTTAGCATACAGGACAGGTTTCTGGAGCAAGAAGTTTAGTATACAGGACAGGTTTCTGGAGCAAGAAGTTTAGTATACAGGACAGGTTTCTGGAGCAAGAAGTTTAGTATACAGGACAAGTTTCTGGAGCAAGAAGTTTAGTATACAGGACAGGTTTCTGGAGCAAGAAGTTTACTATACAGAACAGGTTTCTGGAGCAAGAAGCCTAGTATACAGGACAGGTTTCTGGAGCAAGAAGTTTAGTATACAGGACAGGTTTCTGGAGCAAGAAGTTTAGTATACAGGACAGGTTTCTGGAGCAAGAAGCTTAGTATACAGGACAGGTTTCTGGAGCAAGAAGTTTAGTATACAGGACAGGTTTCTGGAGCAAGAAGTTTAGTATACAGGACAGGTTTCTGGAGCAAGAAGTTTAGTATACAGGACAGGTTTCTGGAACAAACTTCATCTGATACGTTCATAGTCATCTATTGTGTGTTAACGACTATTGCATAATTTTTATAATGATTGCCATATATTTAGTAATTGATGCAATAATAATTGTATCATTATAAACCTATTTCTCATATTTGCTTCCGTAATATTGAGAACCATCTTCAGTTTAATTCTCATTAGAAAATAAAATAATTGAAAATCAATGAAAATAGTTGAAGCTACCTACGTATACAGCCCCTTTCAAAAGGTCTCTTTTGAACTGCTCCAACAGTGTTCCGTAATTTTCCGAATATTTTTGTCAGGGGTAAATAGCTGAAATCAGTTAAATAACTGACAACTATCATCCCTGAGTTTTACAACAGGATGAAAATGCGTATATTGTTAAAAACATAACACAAATTCAAACTTATAACTTTGCTTTTTTTAAATACAGAGCACAAATTGATCATATCTCAATGAATATGCATGGTGACCATTGTCAATTGTTGGAATATTCCAGGAATACATTGTCTTAGCTGCTTGCAGATATCAGGACAATGTAACTATTACATGTAAAACATTCTCTTCTGTGTTCTGAAAATATAGTATATTATTTAAATAATAACTTCATGCTGTGTATCATACATTTGTGTGGTCGTATCCAACGCTTATTGTGTTGTGTTTTTGTTTTGTTTTTCTTCGTCTTGTGTACCCTAATTGCCAGTTTCACTGGATTGCCCATTTTTGGTTGCCCATTCGGTAATCTCTAACAGTTATGTGAACAGTAAGACCTGACCATTGTACCGTCAGCAGTTATGCAAGGGGGTGAGATAGATCCCTTATTTTGTAAATTTGTTGTGTTTTTACGTTTCATTTGACGCTCACTATTGTTTACTGATGTTCTTTGTTCTACCAGAATCAAGTTTGTTTTAATCTGAGATGTTGATTCAGATAGTCGTCGTACCACTTTTCTCTTTTTACGATAAACATCAACATTTTAACATCAGAAAGACATCATTCTGTAATTGAAAATTCCAATGATTAAATGTCGTCTGTTATTAAATGGAGTATAGGAAGAAATTTAAAAATGATAATAATGAGATATCCTTAACCTTTATGGAAAAAAATATTACGTTCAATAATCAAATTCACTTATTGAAATCCATCATCGGTGTAATAAAATAATATCAGCATGACTTACACATATAAATGTAATCAAATCGGTAATGAACCATTCATCCCTGATAAACTATTTATCAAATACATCTTTTAAACTTTCTCTGACCTTCATAAAGATAGATTAATACGCTTGAGACATGATTAAAAACAATATTGTATTAGATTATAAGTAGTGACTTTCAAAAGGAAAACCCAAATATTGTTCAGAATATATAGTATGTGTGATTTCTAATCGTATCCTGTGAAATTTTTCTTATTTGTCAATAGAGGTAATTCAATATTATTGTTTTGGTTCCTGTTACATTGTCAAAGATGTGAACAGTTTATATGAAAAAAGGAAAAAACAAATTAATGGTTGAATATTTATAATTGTTTTTAATTTCGAACATGTTTATGTCGTCATTGGTCTTTGAGATAGCATGTGGTCGTTTTGATAGGAAGCGATTCTGTGCAGGTTTTTTATCGTTTGTTTTTATCTATTTTGCCGTTGGGGGTTTCAATTATAAAGAGGGGGGTTGGGATCCCATTAAAAGGTATATCCCCACCACATTGTTCTGCCTTTCCCAATACAGGACATGGATTTCCAACATTATATGTTTTGGTCTATTTTTATGTTCAATGATTTGAGATGATGACGTTTGTTTTGTTGACTATCACTGTTTAGTGTTAGGTTTTCTTTTCATAATGACGAGAAAAAGTTTATTTCGATTGTCACAGTGTACGTAAGAGATGATATAACAGTATTTCATTAGGAAACACTTCACATTCGTACCAATATCCATAAATGAGATACTAATGTATTTCCCGTGTTAGCGGCGAGTCGTGGATTTTGCGTTTATTATCAAATAAAAAACATTAGCCAATGTACAACATCAGCTTCCTATCAAATCACCGTTTCAAGCTGGAAGCATGCACCACATCTGTCATAGCATGACATTATCTATAACAAAAACGTAGATATCAAATTTAGTGCGCTCGACGTGTTTCTGGAATAACCTTCATGAGGTATGCTCAAATCGAAAGATTGGAAAGCCAAATAATGTAATGTTTTGGGAGCAATAAAACCAAAGGGCCTAAATCGTGTTTGACGCCATGATGCATTTAACATGTAGGCAATTGACTACTCACCAGCACTAATATTCTGTCTTTTTCAATGATTCTCTTTGACACTTTATTAGACTCATAGATACTTTTGATATGAATACAAGTGTACCCATTTAACAGTATAACTTACTATCATAAATGACGATGATGGAAGCCATGAATGTAGCAGGAGAAATTTATCCTTTCAGAATATCTAGTTCATTTCAATAATATGCTTCACTGTTACTGGTTTATTTATTAAATTGTTCCCTTATTGTACACTAAAACGAAAATGCATATAATCCCTTCTAACCCTATATTACTAGTATATGGATCGTTGCTTTCATAAGCCATTCTTTTCTCTGTGCTGATCTTAAATAATTCGTCCTCAAATTAAAAGTGTTCAAAATATTTAAGCTTAAATGTACTTTTAACATATTTATAAAAAACAACTGTTATTTGAGTAGTAAATTTCATTCACGTGATTTATTTGCTTTGTAGCAAAATACTGAAAAAAATCAAAATGAAATTCATTAAATATAACATAAATCATAATGCAAAATACTTACGGCGAAATATAATAGAAATTCTGTTGTTTTTATCTAATTTTATCTGCCGTTGACATAATTCGGTTTTGTTAACATCATCAAATTAAAATATCTGTGAATAACGTGTAACAATCTGTAAGTGCATAAAGGTAACTATTTGTTTTTATTCATGTGCATTGTTTCACTGAACTCAAATCGATGAAAAAACGCAACCGTTTGCTTCTCAATTCAATGAGAAACAATCGTAAACTTTGATCGTGTGCACTTAGGAACAAAACAGTTGCATGCTTTTGATACATGCAATATTTCAAGTTGCTACATTTTAATGTTTCCTCTAAAACGTTTTTCTCACATTTGAATGGAACACCATCGTTAAAAGACTTGTTTAAACATGAGCATACAAATAAACATAATAATGTGATTAGATAAAACAGGATGTTGTTGGTGTTATTATTTTTTTTATTTTCCGAACGTTAGAGATTTGGATTATAGTACACATGCAGATGAAAAAATATGGATATTATTATTCAAGACCGACAACTTCATAACAAAGATATGCCGACAGTAGCTGATGGAACTCATTCATTGCACATGCATAATAACACATCAGGATTAAAGACGTTGACACAAACCTCTCTCATGATATCTAGAATTCAAGCCAAAATAGCAATGCAAATCATTCGATCAAATAAATCACACATGTACCTAGAAATAAGGATAATATCAACATGAACAGTACAAAAGCACGGTTAAGGAATACTCGTCATTAACTGATCTAACTACAAAGGTAGGAAATGTAGGTTGTAGACAAATATATACATAACAGTATGAATAAATTTGCGAATTTTTTTCACAAATACTTTATATGTAATACATATGCAATAAACTCTTTAGTTGTCATTTTATCCTGACTCTAATGTGTAGCGTTAAGCACGATAAACCCACCCTAAAAACACATTTTAATGTAAATATAAAATATTAGATGGTAATGATATTAGATGTTTGGGTTGTATCTATTTTGATGTATTACTATGAAGCGATTAAATATAGTGCGAGAAAAGTTTGAAGATACCAAAGCGGTAATCAAACTCAGGTGTTCCGGAAGGGTGGGTATTTTCTGCTCCACATGTGACACAGGTTATTGCTGCTGTTAAACAATAAGAACATCATCTGAAATGGAAATCCCTCTATCAAGGAAATGATGATAGGAACTACAAGTTCTGGAATACCGGATCAACTTAGAGATATATATTCCATATGCTGCTGAAATGTTGCTATACCTAGAAAGTGCACATAGGAAAATTAAAATCATCTCTTTTGTCGTAGTTTCGTTCTTAACCGGCCCTCACTGTCAATTTCGAGGTATGAAGCAAGCCTAACTCTATCTGTGGTATTCTTTATTTCAAGCTCAACATCACCAAACTTAGAATTATTTAGAAAAATAGTACATCATCTTTATACCGGAACGTGAAATTAAAGGATCGAGCTAGCTTCTTTTCGTTTATCGTATGGTGTGTATGAAGTCGGACTATTGCGAATGAGGAACGAGTCGTCGGCGAGAAGAAGAGCACAATATGAATACCGACTGTTTGTTTAATAAAACACACACTCGAAACTTAAATAATATGCTGTCAATCACAAATTCCAGCATTTTGATAATATCAGCATCAGAGAACTGGTTGGCAGAATCAGTCTTTTTTTCTTCTATTAATAGCTATATACAATGTATATATAAAACAAGACATTCATTCTTATGAAGCACAGTTGAGCTAATCTGTAGTTTATTTCAAGTGAGCAATAGATTTGTAGATGGTTGAGAATCAAACTAAAGGTGGTCTACGGAACCATTTTGTTTTGTTTTGATATTTCAACACGAACACAGTGAATGTATATGTAGAAGCAACAACAAGGTATAATATATGTTATACATTGAGAAGAGGATTAGGATCACAATAACTGGTTTATACCCGGCATAACCTTTGTAAATTTCCTAAACTAAGGACAAGCTGTATCTTGCTGTCGTTATCCTTTCTGTTGCCTATTGTTAGAAGGTGTTGCTCTGGTAGTTGGAGATAATTATATTTTTTAATTTCAAATTACCAAACATTTGATTATCTGTTTGTGTAATTGAACAACATAGATGATCAGCACAAAATACTTCTTAGATAATTATATTGATGTGAATATCAGTCATTGTTTTCTTATTTTCGATAGACATACATGTCTAGATGATATGTCTTTGCTATGACCCTAACCGACCGAGATTTGGCAATAATTCACCATTCAATCCTTTATAGACATGTAATGTATTGTAATGTATATTATTCTATTTAAATTATGATATACATTTTGTATTCCACGTGTCTTAAAGTACAATAACTAAGGATAATTATTTAGAAAAGTGCACGATACTAAAGGTTATTACCCGGTGCGAACGGTGTGATACCAGATGTAATGGGATTATTCAAATGTATAGTAACATAAATAAGGTAACATTAGCAAACATAGTACAAATGTATATGTAAAACATTCAAATAAGGAGTCGATATGTCTGCGAAATATCTGTGAGCTATGAGTTTCAAAACGTCTCATTGTGTCTGATAACCTGCAATTGTTTGGTTTGTTTGTAGTTGCAGTACGATAACAAGATCAGGAATACATATAAATAATACACAGCAATACAATGTATGTCAGGGATGGTGACTACCAGGGGCAACGACTTTTCATTGCCACTGAAAAGGTATGTGCATAGTTCGATAAGGACGCATCCTTATTTCTTATAGTGGATACTTCTGTTTTTAATCTACAAAGATGTTTAACGTTCAGGGCGCGAGGCAATTTCCAAACAGGTTACCACTACCAGACTATCTGTATTATAACCAGACAACATCCCATCCCATCAAGGTTACACATTACCACTGCCAGGTTCTCTGTATTTTTACCAGACAATATTCCATCCCATCAATTATCAGACAACATCCCATCCCATCAGCCTATCACTCACATGAAAATGCACTGGACTGGTTCGTCTGAAGGTTGAGCACTGTGCACCGTCACCAATTTCCAGTTAGCTATTTTGGTTTGGTAAAGAAAACAGACATTATTGTGATATTTCGGGTTGGTATATACCAGTGAAATGAAAAGTAAGCTTCATTTGTACACAAGCGAATTTGTGTTCCTACAACATGTATCATAAACGATGCTGATGATATTGTTTATCAGCATTAGCATGTATTCGTATGAAACGGACTTCATGCAGGGGCCTCTTATGCAAAACAAAAGTAAACTACCCCGGTCCTTTCACGTTCTGCTATATAGATGATCGTGTTTCCATTGCATACTATTTTGACTATGTTGATCCAATCTACCCCATTGGACTGACAGTAAATAAAACATCAGATAAAGTTACGACTGCTTCATACTTTGACCAACACCGAGAGCCGATTATGAACAAAAGAGAGAATTTTAGTTTTCATATTGTGAACTTTCCCATTATATGTAGCAACATTTTAGTAGCACTTGGGTATGAAGTAAGCATCTCTCAATGATATTACAGATACTGTGGTTTGTTCTAGTCTCCATCCCGTCATTAATTTCTCATTAATGACATATGATCAGATTTGTAACATTAGCAGCAGGACAAATGAACACTAGTGGAACAGGAACTGCATAGTCTTACATTTATTTATTCCCTTTAGTTTTCTGTAAAGTGTTTTGTGGGCCACTGTTTGTCGTTAACGTCCTTGGAACGAAATATTTTCAAAACACGTTACTACTGCCAGGCACTTGCAGTATTATAACCAGACAACATCTCACCCAATCAAGTTATTCCCCACATAGAAACACGCTAGACAGGGTCGACTGTAGGTTGAGCAATGAGTACCGTCACCAATTTCCAGTTATTGCATTTGTTTCGCTAAAGAAAACCGACATTATTGTGATATTTCGTGGTGGTATATATCATTGAAATGAAGAGTAAGCTCCATTTGTACACCAGCGAATGTGTGTTCATACAACGTGTATCATCAACGATGTTTATGGTATTGTTTATCAGTATTAATTCTTATGAAACAGATTTCATGCAGTGGCTTCTGATGCAAAACGAACGTAAGCTATCTCGGTTCTTTAATTTCACGATCTGCTATATAGATGATCGTGTTTTCACTGCATACAGCTTTGACTATGTTGATCTATTCTACCCCATTGCATTTATAATAAAGAATACATCATATATAGCTACCACTGCGTCATATCTTGACCAACATCGAGTGCCGATTATGAATGAAATAGATGATTTTATTTTCCGATTGTGAACTTTCCCCTTATATGTAGCAGCATTGTAGTGGTACTGGAGAATGGAGTGTGTACCTCTCAGTGATATTCCGCATATCGTGATTTGTTCTTGTCACCATCCCGTCATTAATGTCTGATTAAGTTATCACCTGATTTGTAACATGAACAAGATGACGGATGAACACTAGAGGAACAGGAACTGCATAATCCTACCTAAATGTATTCCCTTTAGATTGTTGTTAGTTGTTTGTGGACCACTGTTTGTATTTCTCTGTCCCTTTTCTTTTGGTCATTGTATTGCTTGGTCTTTGATTCGCGATTATGATTACCCCTTTCTTATATAAAGGTATGGTTTTCCATAAACGGAAAAGTAAAAAAATCCGAAAATATCTTAATCAGTGTGCACGAGGAAACGGAGAATCGATTACTAAACGTATTATTTAAGAAAGCAATATATTGAGTAATAGTTTTAGGTTACTAAGAAGGGGAATTATAGTTCAAGAATACTTTGATGAACAGTAGAAAAGTAGAACAGACAAAACAAAGACCGAAATAAAAAGTACAAAAGGACAAACAACGATCTACAAAATATACAAATGCAATTAAAGATCTAGTAACACGAATCCCACTAAGCACAGGGGGTGAACGCAGGTACCCCGGATGGGTAAGTAGTTCCTGTTCCACCAGTGGCACCCGTCGTGTTGATCTAGTTACACACCCGGTGATAAGTAAAACTATTTTACACACCATTAAAACATTGGCTTCCAACAACGTAAATGCACAAATAGATGTATCCTTCAATACAAATATATGTAGCAAACACTTTTAACTAGAGTGGTTATTTATTACTCAGTTATATATTTCTAACTTAACACAAAATTGTTAGAAAGAAGTGTCATGTTGAACGGAAACAGTATAATATCATTGCGCATTTCCTGTCAGAAACAGCGTCAAAATATAGTAATATTAGCTCATATTATGGCAGCGGATTGTTTAATCTATTTAATGTGACAGTGCGACATATCAAGACAAAAATATACTTATGTTCTTATTCGACATTCTCAAACGAACTTAAATTATTTATAGATTAATCACCACAGTTGTATTTGCGATATCAGCTGGCTTGGACAGTACATGTAATTATTATTGTATTACAAATAATAAGATGAAAGCGTTCGTGTACTGTCTGTCATAGGCGCTGCACCTAACAGCTTACAATCTACAAGTCGGGTTGGAATTTGTGGTCTGAGATGTGTTGTACTCTTTAGATAAGCAATGATAACGACGTATTAGTTACTGAGATACACATCGACTGAATGCAAATTCCTCGGTTAATGAATTATTTTTTAACTCCAATGTGGCTTTTGTATAAGGACATGGTGATACAATGTATCTGTGGTGGACAGTGCTATGCCACTCAAATAACAGTACATGGGAACACATGTCGCTTCACCGGTAGGTATTATCATGACTACGGGCTAATCAGTGACTGTCATTATTCTTTAATACCGTGTGTGTAAATGAAAAGAATAGAATACCAATTATATAGTCTATGTTTGGGCTCTACCTGAAATCGAACTCATAAACTTACGCCGGTTTACACCACTGGGTCGAGAAGTGGCCGTTTTCTGTATACGAGGTATTTTGTTTATAAACCGATACTTGCATTGCGTGTGTAAAATCTGATTGAACCCACCATTTTTTTGAAATGCATGTACCAAGTCATTACGGTTTTCACAGTTTTCCGGTTGTTGACTGATTTTGTCTGTTTATCTACTTATGAGTTTTGATTTTCCCTTTGTAAGATTGCTCGGAGTTCGGTAAGTTTGTTATTACCCTTATTGTAAATATAGCATAGCAATAAAACAAATATTGTACTATTCGGAGAAAAAAACCTTTTCTAATGCAAAGGAACATTGATTATTTTCTGTGTTTTACAAAATTATTGCATAGCTAACTACATTGCACTTTTATAATCCAGTTTTACAACTTTGACAGGAAGAAATCCACTTAATAATGCTATTTTAAACATTATTACATGAATATTGCGCAACACAATTATGTCACAAACATATTTACAACAGTATGTCATTCATTGCATTTGTTTTAACCTGATAACTTGTATGCACTAGAAATGTAAAGCAAAATATAGAAAAGCAATTTCAATACGATTACCACTAACTATGCAATTTGAAACATGACATATGTAAATGTAATAGCATCTCGTATTTGAACACTCCATGGTTACATATTTTACAGTAATGATCCTCCAAGATAAGATTAAGATAATAATAACAGATCAAATAATGAATTTGGATTTCAATCCCTCGGTTGAAAGCTACATTTCTATCATGTCCTTCATTCGCTATACAAACAATGCTGCACAATCGTAATACGGGATAAATTGGGGCGGTCATTCATGAGTGTTCCATGTATTAAAACATAACCGTGGTTTATGCAAACATAATATGTTTCTGTTATTTTATTTTATTTTTTGTTCCTTTTCCGGATTTAAGATAATATGAATCGAGTTTGGTTTTTGTAGACTTTCTGTGACAGACTTTCCTATGAATGCCAGCAACAGCACATGATTGCTGACTCAATTTACGGTTATATTTTGCACTTATTCCTATTTCCATGTCGTCCGATCGTGGCATTTCAAAATGTAAACATATTTTACCAAATTCGGACAAAACAGGACGAAATATAGGCTTAATTTTTAAATGACCTTGATATATGAGTAACCTTGACCTAATTGTATTCTAAAAGAATTTTCAATCAGACGACATTTAAGCAACTCATCAAAGGTGTAAAGGTACTACGATAGTCTCAACATGTAAATATACGTAATTATGAAAATATATGATGAATCTCATGTTAAGCATTTTTTCTGCTATTCATTAATCAGACTGTAATTCTATATTACTGTCTAACATGTTATCTGATATGAATTAGTCTCAATTGGGGATTGTATTGTAATGGCATAACACTGAGATACAAAATGTATGTCTGAAGATCAAGTATTCATCTATATTTCTGACGTGTTTATTTCAATGAATACCTTTGAGTTTTCCTTTCCCTCCGATTGATGTATTTATACGGAAAGATCAAATTAAAACCGACCACAGCTTAATCAACTACAGAACACAACAATCAAGCAGTCTACGGGACACAATTGATATTAAAGACTCTATCACAACATTACGTGACAGTTTAAGCACAAAAAAAGTTAAATCGGTCGATGATCTTATCTAGGATCTAAGTTCAGCAATACCAATGTATAGATAGAAAGATAAAACTATAGGTATGGGTAATTATTTGTATCTGTATTTATTTTCCATATATCATTCGATTATACACCTCTTGTATGGGTACATAAAGGATATTCCAAGAGGTGGAATATCATCGTAAAGTTCATCCATATAAATATTTTGACATTTCCAATCGAAACATTATACAAAGTTATACCACCATTTTACATGAACTTATTTGCCGATTACTTGTTGATGAACATTTGATATTATCAAATTGTCTTTAAGCCTTATTGATATACCTTAGTGAGATCATATGTTGCAAAATATTCTACACCTGCTGTTCCATCTATGACTTGCTCGGACGCATGATGGAAACTACAGTATATACAATAAACCAAATCTCCTAAATGGGATTGCCGAAATCGACTAAGGTGTGAGACGTTTACTAAACAAACTAGTCGGTATTTAACTAGAAACTCAAACTTAATTTTATTTATTTTCACTGAAGTTTGTTTCTCTGTTTCCAGAAATACATTCAGATATACATAACACATACATAGGAAGCCATTGTAAGATAACTGACAATACAAACGTGTTAACATCAGATACTTCCTTATACTTATGAGATTTGACTTTCCCTTTGTAAGATTGTTCAGAGTTCGGTAATTTTGTTATTACCCTTATATACTTCCTTATCCACGTAACTCAATTAAGGTTAGCTTAACCAATACAACTGAACAGGATCGACCAATAAATTATATCCTAGCATTGCTGTTTATTCTGACAATCGTTTGAGTCTTCATTATTTAAATGTTAACTGTATGATATAACGTAGTTTCGGTACATTCATCTAAACGATGAAATAATCAGATGGTATTAAGACGTATCCTAAATAAGTATGTGTAAGTCTAGTAGTACGTAATATCGGTCAGTTCTATTTCAGATCTTCAAGTTGCAAAGCTTGAATACATCTTTAAATGTAACTATATTATATTTGGATAACTTAAGTAGTAATATGAATTGAAAAGTCAGTTTTATGTTTAATAATCAATTAACAGTTATGGATATGTTGCTTTTTTGGGCTTGTTTGTTTGTTTGTTTGTTTGTTTGTTTGTTTGTTTGTTTGTTTTTTTTTGCTTAATAATAATTTCAACGATATATTAATAATAGATTTAAAATCCAAATCTGAGGAGCAATATTAAGATATGTTCTGGTACAACATGAATCAACGTGTCAAACTAACAAAATGTGGCTACATAACCGCATTTAAAAAGAAATTGATAATTGAAACTTAAAATGACCAAAGCATCTTATGTTCGATTACAATGACAAAGAACGCTATGGCCTATGATTCGATAAAGCAATAGACTGCAAATGGATTTTCTTAGAATACATTGGTCTGTAGAGACTAAACAATCTAACATGACAGATGTATCGACACAGAGGTAGTAACATTAACGTAAATGTACCAATATATCTACATCCACCTCTTAATCAAATATATGATTCGGTAGGGAATCGGAATGGCTAATTTATGGGTTTATGTGTATGAATGTTTGAATATTATTGTCATATATAAATGTGTTTTAGCTGCAATGGACTACAACTAACATGCGATTTCATCTTTTCAAGTACAAAATGCAGTAAGTTGATCTGGATCATTCACTGACCCTGTTATTTCACATGCATTGTGCATACTCGTGTTGATTAATACATATGTTTTATAGTTGTTGGTCATTTACTACTTGTTTTTCAATTTTCGCTGTTTGTTATTTAATTTCATTTTGCTTTGTCTACACAGATTGTATTTTTATTTTACCTTTGTATATGTATTACGTCTTCTCTGTGTTGTCTTCCAATGTAAAATCGATCAAACAGACAGAAAATACTCAGGACGCGACGATTAAATCATACACCAATATAGAAAGACAAACAAAAACACATGGCCAATAAATAAAGAAAGAGACAAACAAGAATTAAAATGAACAAACACAGAAACTAAAGATGAGAAACAATGATTGTGTCAAACCCAAGGTTGAAATAGGGATTCCGAAAGGATATGTAGTTTCTGTTCTATGTATGGCAGCCGTCGTATTATTCGTCAAAGTCCAAAGTCAATGTCTGAAATGAGGGTCAGTTGTTGTATAGGATAAAGATAGTGCGTCAAATCTTGAAACAAGTATGTAGTAAAACTTCTGATGAGAAGACTTCAATCTAACTGTCCTGAGTGTAATACGCGATATCGTGTTCAATAATGACTTTGCTTTGCTCTTTGGTAAGTTTATTTCGAAATACCCGGGTATTCACGTTATCTCATACTAATCTTCAACCAATTTTTGCATTACATTAGTTTATGTTAGAGGTGATTCTTCGTTTTGTTGATAATGATGGAATTGTATACCATAATTGTTTAAACGTGCTTTTCATAAACTTGTACTTCAAATTGTCAAGCGAATTCACTCATTATGCTTCGAGAAAACATGATATCATTGTATGTGCTTATTTAGAATGGCTAAAATCTTAAAATTAGAAGTGTACTTTTGTTTTCTGATGAATTCGTGAAAATGTTCATGCAATATTAATATAAAAGAATTACATCAGGGGAACAAACTAATATCAAAATCGTGTTCTGCATTCAGGACAGAATTTTTGACTTATCTATAGATAATGTAAATCGGAAATATCTTGTTAGACATAATGGAGAACACTAAAATCTGACAAGATAGGGCAATATCGGTCCAACATTATTGAAAATCTCAAATTGGTAAATGGCGAGATTTTATTCTGTTTTTCCTGTGACATGATCCATTTCAGATATTTTATTACGTAATTCAGATTCAATCAGATATAGTTGTCTAGAATAATATGAACTTTTTATAAAGAAAACCGAATGTCCTAAATAGGATAGTCAAACTCGGATAAGGTGTGAGACTACTAAAACAAACTAGTAAGTATTAAACTAGAAATTTTGGACTTAATGTTATATTTTTAGATTGAAGATTTCTTCCAGAAATACATCATATATATATATACATACATAATACTCTAAACGATTGCAATAAGAATGTATAACTAATAACATACAGTTATTGACATCAGATACTTCCCTATCTACGTTACTCAATTAAGATTAAAATAACTAATACAATTAGACCGGATCAACCAATAAATTCTGTCCTGACAGTAACTTTCCTGTTGTTTCCCACGATTGTTTGCGTCTTCATTACTGTATGACATAACAAAGCGTGGATGCATTCATCAAACAAGGAAGTAATCAGTTGGTATTCAGACGTATCCTAAATATGTAGGTTTAAAAAAGTACGTAATGTCGGTCAACGTTCTGTTTCAGATCTTCAAGTTTCAACTCTGAGATACTTTTTTTCTGATATAGCTGGAGAATTGAATTAGTGCGAATTGAAAAGTCAATCGATTTACAGATATCAATAAACTGTTGTATTTCTTCTTAAAGTATAAGTTGTACGATATATAACTTATCGAATTTATATCGAAATTGGAGGAGCAATATTACGATATTTTCCACTCATGGTACCTTCCCACAACGCTACTCGTCCAGTGATATGTGAGGGTTGATAATTTACAGGTGAGCAACACTTGCACGACCACATCATGCATTAAGAGGGGATGTGCGAACACCGCCACTTGTTTATGAAGTGTCTGCAACAGACCAGGAAGGTGAGCGGTCATACATGTCATGTTTGTTATGTGTCGATGTTTGCCTTTCTTTCTACGAATTTTCGATTATGTCATGAATTCAAAACTCGATATCGTATTCAATACTTCTGTGGTTTAGTCGTAGGTAAGTCGAACTGTGTTGTGTGAAATGACTGGTGATTGTATTTCGTAGTATCTGATTATTCATGGTACCCGAGATAAGCTTAAAAAAGAAACTAATGAAAAGCTGCTGCAAATCGATCAAGCTCCTCCCTTTTATGTATTCAACTTTTTAAGGCGACATGTGAGTATTCGCTTTGTTAGAAGAGTTTGAAGATATGAAAGGAATAATCAGAATCCGCATATAAAATAAGAACAGACAACACCATGGCCAAAAAGAAAAGTACAAAAGAACAAACAACGATCTACAAAATATACATATAAAACTAAAGATCGATTAACACGAACCCCACTAAAACCGGGGTGAACTCAGGTGCTCCGGAATGGTAAGCAGTTCATGCTTGTTAATAATGGAAGACATGTTGACCATCACTGTTTAACAGTTATTTTCATAAATGTGTACTTCAAATATTGTCAAGCGAACCGACTTATTTCTTGTCGAGATAACATGATTTCACTTTACATGGATATTTAGAATGCCAAAATCCTCAATATTAGAAGTGTACATCTGTTTTATGATAAATTCCATGAAAATCTTCATGCAATATTTATATATCATAATTACATCGGGAAAACAAATACATGTCAAAATGGTGATCTGCCTTCAGGACATAATTAGTGACCTATTTTTAGATTATGTAAATCGGAAGCATCTTGTTGCGCATAATGGAGAACATCTGAAAAGAGAGGAAAATTTGTGTCCAACATGATTGAAAATCTAAAAATCAAGTCATGGTAAATGGCGAGATTTTATTCTGTTTTTCCGGTGACATGATCCTTTTTATATATTTTATTACACAATCCAAATTCAATCTATTATGCTTGTCTAGAATCATCTGTAGTATTTATTTGTATTTTCCAATAACAGTTGAGTCAACCCGGACAATGACAAATCACGTCGAAAAGAATAAATTGCATTCTTTAGACAAACGTTATTTAAACTTGATTGCATGACTATGCTATATATAGTTGTTAACCGTTATTTGATTGAATTCAATTTATTCCTTTACGATAATGTGCATTTTATACATGACGTAATATCCTGTCAGTTGTCACTCAACCATACTATTCAATTGTATTTGATATTTAATTATAAACCAAGATTACTTAATTCAAAGTTCGTGAAAGATACGATTGAAATTTCAGATGTTGATTTTTATTTCAGATTTGTGTTATGCTTTAAAACATTAACGACAGTTGCTTTTAACAGAATATAAAAATAATGATGTTTGTATAACAATTTGCTCCACTTTGTTCTTAGAATTTCCTGGGTGTGATTAATGCCATGGTGCTATGGAAAACAAGGTACACAATTCATGTTTGTGATGTAATAGTATAATGCATTTAATACCTTTTTAACGTAATCAACGTATGCACCGTAAATAAGTTGACCTCTACGTTGTCCTTGTTACATTGGTTTCTGTGTATGAACTGAAGACTAACACCTTGTCAACACAGTATGCCTGAATGATGATCAGCAAAGAGTAATTAGTGCAACAGCTATATTCATGACGGGAACAAGCTTTCAACAAGAAATCGGATACACAATATGTCATTAGGATTTGCTCACGGGATGGATGCTTTCATTGTCGCAATGCAAACTGGAGGTTATATCCACTTATTCTATAATATTGTAAAAATGGGACAAGATGTTGATGGGTTTCTTTTCAATCCATTTCCAACAATTGTGTTGCAAAACGTGCCACATTCCCACATAAGACAAGAGGAATATACATTACAATAATATAGCAAATATCAATATAGAATAAGGTATATTACTTAACTAATATCAAACGGATATGTTATAATCAATGCTCGATATCAAATGGGTGAAACTACAACACCTAAAGCAAAGACATATACATGGCGGGTGGTTATCTGACGTATATATACATTTATCATATACTTAGTACTAAATAAAGGAAATTTGCATATATAATACTAAAAGAACATTACGACTGTATTTGTCTGCCGTGACTGATATCGATACCATCACCCCTTTATCATACCCCTTAAAATGATATTGATCACGTGACTAAAGGTTCATAATACAGAACAAGACTTTCTCATGTTTAAGTATATGATAAACATAACATGATATGGCTCTTTCCGTATCATATCCCGTATCAACCCGAGACACCAATATCATCCCGAAAGTATCGGGTTGATACGGAATGTGATACGGAAAGAGCCATATAATATTCTCTATGTTTCATCTCGTCAAAAACACGTATATATCTAATTTAGTGCACATGAAACGTTTCTGAAATCCCCTTCATCACGCATGCTCAAAATCGATAGATTAGAAACCAATAATATGAAAGTATTTGATAGCATGAATACCAAAGGGGCCAAGAGGATAGCCAAAATATAATGTTACGCATGCCTTAGGGAGATAGACCTTAGTAGTAGGAATACATTCATTGCTTCGGAAGTGTACATTTCATATATAAATATACATAATTTACCATGGGCGTGTGGGCGTGTGATATTCTTGGGGACTACATGTATCGATCAGGTGATAGTAATACAAACATAGATTGCCACGCGTTTCTGAAATAGCCTGCATGAGGTACGGGCATAGTCAAAGCAAACATTCGGAATCCAACTAATTTAAAATTCTTTGTGAGCAAATAACCTAAGTGACTTGAAGATGATAATCAAAAACAGCTATGGTCACCTATGACCTTAGTTTTACTAAATTACATTATTAGAAACAGCAAATTTCGCACATAAATATGAATTGATTTTATGCACTGACCTAAAAACCTAAAAATTGCTATTAAATGGTGATGTTTGTGAATAGTTTGTAAAGAGTGTGACATAATCCATTTCCTGTTTCTCTCCTATTTAGCTTAGTTTGTATCTGTTATTGCATTTGAAGAAGTGTTAATTTACAATAAATTGATAAATTACCACCATTTAATAAATTTCAACAATATTAGTGATTATTAATAAATACATTCAGCCATGATTTAATGCATTTCAGCTAATATTACCATCGTATGACGTATGTTTGTATCTTCACGACCAGTATTAATATAAATACACTTGAAATCCGGCTAGGGGAGGAACGCTGCATGCTGTAAGATATAATAGATCACCTCCTAATGCTGCTCTAAATAATGAGTGTGTCTCCTACAGCAGTTGTTTATTTATGTATATGTGCCATTTCTTTATTTGGTATTGTTTATAGTTCTGATGTTGTTTTTAACCTAACCGGATGTTTTTATTTACCAATTCGGATGCTGTAGCATTGCTCTCGTTATGAATATATTATTGTACCCGACATGTTGATCTTCTGACGTTCAACAACAACCACATACGAAGTTACACAACGAGAACGCTACGTCGGTAACTAGGTAGGAAATAAGGGTAATAACAAAATTACCGAACTCTGAACAATCTTACAAAGGGAAAGTCAAAACTCGTAAGAATATAAACAGACAAAATCAGTCAACAACCGGAAAACTATGAAAACCGTAATGACCCTGACTTGGTATAGGCATTTCTAAAGAAATGGTGGGTTGAATCAGGTTTTAAAGCGCCAAGCTTCCCGCTTTCACAAATCAATGGTGATTATAAAAGATTGCCGTAAACAGTATTTTACAATGCCTCCTTTCATTGTCGTAACAACCTGTTAGGAACCACGTCAAGTAACTATTACTTAAATTAACTCTGACGTCTATATATTTGTTTTAGATTGAATTGACTTGATATCCACTTAAGGGTGTAGACCTGGGTAACCCAAACATTTTTTTTTTAAATTTGCATCATTGAATAGTTATGTCTAAATACATTATCTGCCAAAGTTTCAAGAAATTTCACCGTGCCGTTTCCTCCATAGCACATCCTAAATATAGCAATTTTGGGAATATTCTTGACGCTAGATGGTAATACTAGTTTCGGAAGCTTCTAATAGATATACACATTTATTTTGGCTTTAATACACTTGAAAGTGTTATTGTTGGATAATTATGAAATACCTAGCATATATGAATATCCTGTTTGGAGATAATCATGTGCAAAGCAGTTGAAATTGGAAAAAGGGGGGATGTCCTAAGATACCACCCTGGTATTAAAAAATTGACTAAAAAATTCTGTCGATTAATTTCTACCCAAAAATGTCACAGTATACATATAGACATCATTGCACCAAATTTTACAAACTTTTACCGTCGTATTTTTAAGATATTTAAGATTATGTTTTTCATGGATGGCACCCAGAAAAAATTAAATTGTCGAGGAAAGTAATTACACACTCATCTTTTGCTTTATTTGTGAGATAAAAAAAAATTAGTTGCCAATAATAAAAAAAAATTTGAATTCTTATATTTGTCATATTGGATGTTCAAATTACCAAATTACTGCAATTGTCTTTTTTATTTTCAGGTCGGTTCAAGAGGGGGAGGGTGGTTTGAGGTTTACTCAACTTGATTAATTCATTACAAAAATCCAGACATCCTCTCAGCTGTATTGTTAAATTCCTTCAAATTCTGTGCTCTAGTTGTATTCATTTGATTCTGGTTATTCTTTAGATGTCCTAAGTAAATAATTTTTGAGTGTGTGTGTGTGGAGGCGGGAGAGAGGGGAGAGAGAATCAGTATTGCAAACAAAAAATCCCCGAACATAGCATTCCATTTTTTTTACTACCATAAAATTCATTTACTCCTTGGTATTTCAATTTTGTACAGTTATTGTTTCTCTGTTTTCTGAAATATGAATCTTTCTCAAACTGTCAGCAATAATATAATAGGAATATAGGTTATTTTGAGAGAATTTATAAATGTGAGAATTTGACATTTCATCTGCAAACTGAAAAAAATGTAAAATTTGTGAGTGAAATGGGGTGTTCACACAATGCATAAATTCCTTGAAAATAGCCATTATTTTTTATAGATGTATACATAAATTCAGGTGGTATGGTGTCACTGTTGACCAACGAAATTGAGCATTATATGCAACAGTGGAATTATATTAAAATTAGACAATTAAGATAATTTATTTTCATGTTCTGTAGTGAGTATGAGTGTCACTAATAGTCACAGACTGTCATGAACTGCAAAAAAATTATACAGAATTCAACAAAATTTAACAATGTATAAAATGACAACAATGTATACATATCTTGTTTTACCCTCTTGACATTTTCGGGTCATCTAATAATTATGTGAAGGTCAAAATGGTGCAAACATGTTCATGGGGGCAATAAAAATATTTTTCATGAAACTTACATCACACAGTTTCAATATCACTTCAAAAAACACTACATTTATTCCAACATGACACTTTCTTTTCAATATATTGATATTTGTCATACCAATATATTTTGGTATTAAGTTTTTCAATGTGACCATTTTATTTTTATAAATCATCACCAGGGGTAAGTGATTTCCTAACAAATATAAAAGCAATTGTACTATAGTTTCATGATATATAATATTCTGGTGTATATATTTAATATTTTTTATTTGATAAACACTTGAAATTCATTAGGGAAAAAAGTTTGTCACACAAAAGGTGTCACACTCCTGGCATTTTTAACAACATATTTCGATGGCAATTTTTTCTGGAAAGAGATATTTCAATGATATTTTGTGGGCACAAGCATATAATAATAACACACTTTTATTAGCAGCAATAAAGAAATAATTCATGGCAGGTATAACTTTGCACAACTCTATGCCTGCCATGAATTATTTCGATTCTAATAGGACAAATACGGTAATTTTTAGCCATTCGTGAACTGTATACACTAGGCATTTGGTGGCTGTTCCATTTACCTCCTTCGGAAATTTTGAATTTATTTTGAATTATTTGTATTTGAACGAGCTATTTTAAAACAAAGACATGAAAAAAACTTATTTATTGTGTATTTTCCAACATAGATTCGATTGAACAATTCCTGCGTAAAAATATTTTAAAAAAAGTCGGAGTTCATTCGATCATCATTTCGTGCGCTAACAAGATGGCGGAGCGGAATTGTCAAACATAATATCGAACACTTGAACAGTTGTTAATAATCGACAATTATTGTTTGATATGAAATAAAAAAAATAAATGCTAATGGAAAAAAAAGCTTGTATTGTTGACATAAAAAAAAATTCCGGAAAATATACTTAAGACAACCATCTATCGATTTTGACTTTTGTAATATATCGTCATCATGTGACGTTGTTTACAAGGGACGCTGATTGACACAAGCTGGTTACTGATTTATTTTACGATTTTGTGAGCATTTTACTTGTTTGAGTAGCAAAATGCAAAATGACATCAAATTGGAAAATATCAGTAACTTAGTTACATCACCGTCTAGTTATCAATGTATACGTAGGAAAACAAGGTCAGTGTATTTTGTTATTCATGCCATGGCCGACACATATCAATGGAATGTATGTGTGCGTACTCGGCATCCCCAAACGTAAATTTTCAAAACAATATGATAAAAAAATACTTAGTTACAGAATATTTATTTATAACTGAGGGGGAATTTTTATTTTAAGGACTTTAAAAATACGCTATATGCCGGTGTTTTGTTTGTTTACACTCGGTCGTCACGGTAATTTCACAGCGGGAGTCACATTGGAACAGCCAGATTTCTTGTGTACTGCACTAGCGCTAAATATAGAGTTGTTGAGTATTATCGTGATTGCCGTTTTATAGACGTCATATTAGAATAAGACATAAAAAGACAAGGAGCAAAGTTATGAAAAGGTAAAAGGTAAAAGGAGTCATTTTTCTTAAACTGCCCATATCTAATGTAAGCAATCTGTGCTGCCAAGAAGCATGGAATTGAGGGGGAATTTTCAAACGCACAGATGACCATATATTTGAGAAGACAATGAAAATAGAGTTGTCTCCCATACCCCAGGCCTACACCCTTAACTCGAATATATTATTGACCAGAACGTACGTGAATAAAATGTTTGTTATTTCTGGTACAATAAAGCAAATCGTATTTAAAGAAATTAAAATTCTAAGTGATTGTTTTTCTAAGATAATTGTAAATTTGATTGTAGATGCTAGTACAGAAGACATGAATGAATATAGAATTCAATGTTATATGTCAGATGATTATTTGACCAAGCGAATTGATGTGTATCTAACAAAATGAAGAACAATATTATTTCCAGATTATGAGAAGTACTTTCCTCTACTACATATGGAATCTACTTTATCGTAGAGCATGTATCAATTATCAGCATTTTCTAAACACCTGATTTACCTGTGGTTTCTAATGTCGATAGTGGAATTACAAACTTCTGCTGGCTTCTTTCGGGTTTCTTATGAAACTCCTGCATGAACGTTGCTTCATGTGAACATAGCAACTATTGTGCGAGAGGGATGAGGTGGCACCCATTGGAATACCGACTGTTTTATGTAAAAAAATAGCTGGTGTCTAAGGGGGAATATACGTGAATTATGTTGTCTGTCTGGATTGTGGTTTTTGTGAACTGTTCTCTGTGATTAATATTTATCTTTAAATATGTGTTCGCTACGTCATCGTCCGGATGTCAGGTTCGTGTACGCAGTGTCCCGAGAAGTCTTTATATATTGTATTTAAATTGTCACAATCATCGAAAAATATTTGGTCCAAAAAATTACACATTACAACTGAAACAAAAACCTTTACAGACGGCACTTCATGTAGAAGTCTGATTATCACAACGCTTTATTCTATATGTGATTGTCACTATTGGCGTGTTCAAAATTCTTATTCCGACATGACAGAAACGTCAACAATTAAAATGACAGCTTTCTCGTGATTTGTAATTATATACCACTTGTCATTTTCTGCTACGACGGCAATATATAATGACAACAGAAAAGACCAAGATCTGACATGCTTTCCCCAAGCCTTTATGATATGGGACAATTGACTGATCAAGTTGTGTGTTCCTAAAAGCAACTACACGTAATACTCCACTCCAATATACAACTTCAAATATCACACTAGAAGATAATATAGCATACATGAACCCCATGTAATGCCAAGAATTCGTCTTCATCTAACAAACATGTTCTGTAGTGAATAGTTTACTTTGAATAAGGGTAATAACAAAATTACCCCGAACAATCTTACAAAGGGAAAGTCAAAACTCATAAGACTGATATCAGCACCATAATTTCATTTTCGTGATTAAATATGTGATAATGAAACAAATACATTTATAATCGAAAACCGTTTAATGTATTAAGCTCATATAATTTGTTTCTTAATCAAATATAAAAACGACTTTATAAATAATTGTTTTAATAACAATTGAAGCATCTTCAAACACGACTTGAAGATTGATGTTGCTCCTGAAAATTGAACAGAGTGATTAAGTTGTCTTGGTTAATTTACCACAACATATTAAAATCATCGTTTTATGTAAACACGATGGAAATGATTGTCCTATATCAAAACGGAAATAACCAGGAAATTGCATTATGTATTTCATCATAAAGTAAATATGCAAAACACTTTCCATTTTTAGATTTGACTAGGTTTTTTCTTATTATTTTCCAGTACAATTGCTTAGTTGTTAGTCAATATATTCATGTAAATGTGTTTTTTCTCTTGGGGGATAATAGAAGATGAGACAAGTCATGCACATTTAAATATGAAAACTAATAAATATATAATACAAAGCAACAATTAACTATAAAACATGAGTGAACTGAATAGCAATAATGTTGGTCATGTTTGATTGGAAAATACAAAAGTTTAAAGTTACCAAAGACGTAATCAGAAACGCTAACTCTAGGAAAGACAGACAACTGACCAATTGAAAAAAGACAAACAGTGATCTACAAACACCACACAGAAAACTATAGAGTGAGCAACGAACGCCATTACAAAGCTCTTGATGAGATGAATAAGTAGTTTCTGTGGCACTCTTGCTACAAATCCGATAAGTCATGAATGAGGACAGGACAGGATTGTGATTACGACAAACGGAATATAATTGTGTTAATTTGTGACACAAACATTCCGTAACGGTTATCCAGATCAAAGTACGTTCACCCAACACTTCATCTTCACTTTCAGATATGACATAAGACATGTTTGTCAATTAGGTAGACAATGACATGTCGTTAGCGTAGCATACTATCACATTTAAACCAGCATATTCCGGGTTTTGCTGAATATTGTCTATTTTCTAATATACTCTATTATTTAAATATTCATATGTCATTTCATCTCATAAAGACATAGACATAAACGGTAGAAATATGACAATTAATGAAATTTATTGCATCCACCGCACATACAACCAGAATATACATCATAGTAAAGAGGAATGTTTAAAATCTCGAATTACTTATTAATTTCTGAGATAAAAGTACATTATTTGACGTCGACTTGACATTTTTATGTAGGTAATGAATTTTCTTTCCCACACACGCATGAACTTGACTTATGATTATTATTTTATTTACTTCACAACTGTTACTCATCGATGGTATTATTCGTCCAGTAGTCAGTGTGTCGGTACTGACATGGCTTAGTAGATATATCTAATATTGAAAGTTATAGTTTCTAAATAATGTAATTATTATTATAAAACTAAGGTTCTCCTCCCTCAGACATAGGTGACCTTAGCTGACCTTGGCTATCCTGTTTAGACTCTTTGATATACTTGCTCCAAAAGATTTTTATATTATTTGACCTTCCGATCTTTTGATTATGAGCTACCTGATGAAGGTTATTCAAGAAACGCGTCATGCGCACTAAATTGGATATCTACGTTTGTATTGCTATCACTGGGTCGATATCTCTGCTGGTGGAATATCAGTACCGGGTCGATATCTCTGCTGGTGGACTATCAGTACTGGGTCGATATCTCTTCTGGTGGACTATCAGTATCGGGTCGATATCTCTGCTGGTGGACTATCAGTACTGGGTCGATATCTGCTGGTGGACTATCAGTACCGAGTCGATATCTCTGCTGGTGGACTATCAGTACTGGGTCGATATCTCTTCTGGTGGACTATCAGTACCGGGTCGATATCTCTGCTGGTGGACTATCAGTACCTGGTCGATATCTCTGCTGGTGGACTATCAGTACTGGGTCAATATCTCTTCTGGTGGACTATCAGTATCGGGTCGATATCTCTGCTGGTGGACTATCAGTACTGGGTCGATATCTCTTCTGGTGGACTATCAGTACCGGGTCGATATCTCTGCTGGTGGACTATCAGTACTGGGTCGATATCTCTGCTGGTGGACTATCAGTACCGGAGGGTATTATTCGCCTGGTAATCAGTGTTTCTGCACAGACATGGTTTATCAAATATATTTATTATTGATATGTATAGTTCCTAAATAATATCATTATAATTAAAGCTAAGGTTGTCCTACTTCAGTGACATGTGACCTTAGTCGATTGTGGTTATGTTGTTTATGTCCTTTGGTTTATTTGTACCAAAAAGATTATTAAACTATTAGGCTTTCCGATCGTTTGCCTATGAGCCTACATGATAAAGTTATTCCAGAAACGCGTCGTGCGCACTAAATTAGATGGCTATTTTTTGATTTTATCATGTGTTATATTTTATTAAATCAACAAATGGCAACTTTAAGAGGGGAAAATAATAAACTGAAAATAAAAAAAATACCAAACGTCACTTTCTTGGCATAGGACAGACACTTCAATAACAAGTGGCGGGATTAAGCTAATGTTATGGGTCCAATTGAATATGGTATTCATATTTTTCAATCTTAGATATATAATTTAATTTTCCTGTGTTATTCAAACGTCTAATAAAATAATATAGTTTACCAGTTTTGTAATTAAAATATATTAATTAAATAGTAATGTATCGTTGACTATTTTTGATGTCGCTATCAAATCCAAAAATTTATGCCTTTATTGAAACAAAGAAAAATGTTTTTTGGCAGCAAATGTATTCTGTTAGCATAAAAGGACTGTGAAAACTACAAATTCAAAAATAAGACCAACATGCGATTTTACTAGGTGCATGATATGACTTTTAACGTTCAACTCTGGTCTTCAGTGGATTCTCGATGTTCAATCTAGTTTTTTCTATGTGGTGTTTTGTAGATCGCTGTTTGTCAATTTCATCTTCTTCTTTTGACATTTGCATCGTCTGTCTTTCTTCGATTTACGGCTTTTCATCAGCCCTGTGATATCTTCAAATTATTCTTAATTGCTACTGTAAACAACATAGTCACACACATGTTAGTACAGTACTGGACTTTCACTAAAGCGCATGTGGTGAGGGTTTCAATCGTTGGCTTTACTATCTTTATTCACGGGTATTATTCATATTAATTTATTAAACGATCAAATTATAGTTTTTATTTTTCTGTGCATATTTCTGTAATAATTAATGTTAAATGTGTACTTACTAACCGTCAATCACCAACATTGCTAATTATCTAACATCAAAGACATGTAACCTAGTCTTACTTGTTGTTTATATGCTATATTACAGTATCAAAGACCATGGATTATATCATATCATTTTCTTGTACCCTTGCTAACAACACCAATCATAATAAATTTGTTGAAAGGGTGACATTTGAAACATAACTGCAGCTGTTTTCATAATTGTTTTCATCGACATATGTTGCCACACAGAGAATGCTTGGTTACCTTCCAGGAGAATATGAGGTCATTGACCTTGTGCTTACTCTGGTCTGCCAGCATAACGCTAGAATCACTGTGGTAAACACCCTCTTTATCGGAATGAAGCAAATACAAATCTCGCCACCAGGACGGGGCATTGACGCAGGTGATTTATTTCATTATGCTTAACTGTTTTAGAAATTTTCTTAGTTTAGCTTTTTTGGAAATTGCTAAAACAAAGTTTCAACAAGTCAAACAAAAGTATTTACTTCAATTACCGAAAAAGAAATTAGTCACGTTGTAAGGGAAGTAATTACAACTTATGGGTATTGTCATTTACATTTGATTCATTATCTAATTTCTTCTCTCTTTTGTTTTTTTTTCTTTTATTCAAAATCATCAAAACAGTTTTAGTGTAATTGCGGCAAAGTCTCGATATCACATGTGCCGGAAAGATTCATACATGTACCAGCGATTTGCATATGGTATTTGGGAAGTGAGAAACAAATTTAATGTATGTTCCAATAAAATAATTATTGTTGTCATAGGGTCTTGATCCCTAATTACTGCACAAATTGAAAATAATGTTTTTATTTATTACTATCGGTCATGCATGTCCTTGTAAGAAACATCATTATTAAGGCAAGTGGTAGTTGTCTACAAGTAATGGCAGAAGTCTGACCAAAGTATAATTAACTGCCATTGTTCAAATATTTAGCCATTAGAACATTTATTTCCATAAATCAACCTAATTAAAATTAAATGTTTATTGTATTTGTTTCTGTTGGTGATACACTGACAGTTAACGCCATCCCGTATGTGTCACGCCCGAGTTCATATTTTAATCGATCAATCACCAATGAGTCTACCAATGCAAGTACATGTGTTTGACGCCTCTGTTTTTCATTTCTTTCAGAAAACTCGAATATTTCATTTAGTCATTGATTTTCACTTACTTTTGCTTCATTTCATTTATTATTTTTTAAATCGGCAACTAATAAAGATCAAGATTAGACTTCGGTGTTCTTTACCACCATGCTGCTAACCAGTTATAATATGACGGTCAGCATTTTACGCACATGAAGAACCAACTTGTGTGACCGCATTATTTAGATAAGTGGGAGATTTGAGCATAAAATCTAGTTTAACCATGCCACGTGTTATTGAAGTGTCTGTCCCAAACATTGAGAGTGAGCAGCCATCAGGGGTATCGATTTTCAACGGCGAGTTATTTTTTTGTTTTTGGTTCTTTTTTATTACTGAAATGCGGAAATAAATAGAAAATGTAATGTTATGAAACAGAATGGTTTCAATAGATGTAAAACATTTCATTCACATTGTGCACTCTAACGCATAACCAGTAACGTTAATAGTTATCTAACATCAAAGACAGAAGCAAATTTGTTAAGCCTGTAATTTAATTATAGTATTACATCATATACCTTGGGTATTACATTGATATTGTAAATTAATAAATAAGTTTATAGTCACATGTTATCATTTAGGTTTCAATGTTGGTGTTCTTTAGTTGTTTTTATCTGTAATTTCTATATTGATGACAGTTCATTTTTTGTTATTTATGAAAATAAGCCGTTATTTCCATTGTCATACTTTATCTCTCCTATGCATTTGGAAATTTATTTACTTATGGCAAATTAGACACACACAGAAGAAATGTTTTACTTGCTCATGAGGTAGTTATCTCACGTTAGTGAAATAACAATATCTAGAGCGATCTTTGTATATACGTGAAATTGCCTTCTCAAATGAAAAGCATAATGAACCACAGGGGGTAACAAAAAGCCGCAATTCAAAGAAAGAAAGAAAATAGAATGGACAAAAAGAGACAAACAATGTCGATATAACACTACAAAGACAATACAAGGTGAGCAACACGTAGCTCACTAAATACGGGTGTGGATTTGGGTGCTCCGGAAGAGTGAATTTCCCTCTCAACTAGTGGCGCCTGTCGTGTTATTCATGAAACACTTCAACCGGTGTGCCATTTTGTCTTTAGATGTACTTAGATCATGACATACAGAGATGAATTAATAATAGAACTGCTATGCTCGGAACATTTTAAAGATTATTTAGTAAGAAAATGTATGTAGGCTATTTAATCTCCAATATGAATCATTTATTTATACTGTTTGTCCAGTCTAACTAAAAAAAGCCATTTCGTACAGGATTTGTCCAGTCCAAAAAAACTTCGGTGTTCAATGAACAACATTTATCTCTGGCACAGGGTAAATCTCCGTTGTGATTGGACATCATTGACGCGTCATTATATACCCCGACTTTCACAACCATAACACGGGGTGTCTTACTTTTTATAAGCTGTGGGTGTCAATCTTGTCTATCTTGATTGATGGCTATCGATTTCCCTTTGGTATTGGAAGGCGTTTTGCGTCCTACACGGGATCCGAAATTCTATGACTAGATGATTTGTTTTTACCGCAAATACCATTATTCAACGGTTCTAATATTGCATACTACATTTTGTATATTAATATTAACGTTAACAACAATTTGAACATCCAAATACCCATAATATACAAAACCAGATATTACGAAGTAATAAGTCTAACGATCAATAATTAGTGTCTTAAAATATATAATTGAGTAAGGGTGTGAATTTTATGTTAACCTTTTTGCCCGATATTTTTTTAGATAGAAAACTTTCAAGTGAAGTGGGTAAAATGTCGTCGTTGCCATACTTGATATAATAAGCTTATATTTGGATTTGGGGGGATTTTTTACCGTTTATTGATACCTGGCCGGTGGTCATAGAAGACTCTTAATGAACTATCATTATCATATTTTTGTTTTGGTAAAACGAGTTTAGTTTATATAGTAATAATCAACTTGACAACTGTAATCACTAATTAGTTTTCAATTCAATAATTAGTATGCGTAAACTCGAGGAAAAAAAGCAATAAATGAATTGTAAACTCCATACACAGAGAAAAATAATATAGGATTAAACAGTTTTTTTAGGAAATTATCTATGTATAAACTCCGGCAGCTCACTCACAAACTGAATAAAGTCCGACTCTTGGACATCGTGTTTGTTTTCGACGCTAAATACTATTAAAAAAAATACCCAAGGACATACAATACACATACAATTGTAAACTGAAAAAAATCCGTGAAATGTTATTGACGACTTTGGAACATAACCAACATGACGTCATTGACGTCATATGAAGACTTCCAGTTTGAAACGTAACGATTAGACGTTATTTCGCTTCGTGTACGCTTCAAGTTTGATACAATGTAACTAAAAAAATATTTTTGTGCTTTGTTGTAAATATGGCATGTAGCATTTCACATTTTCAAGATGGCAGATCCTTCCATCAGAACCCCTTAGTAGCATTGCTCGTAGATTTATACGCGTGGAATGACCGGGTAAAAAGGTAGTCCGGCAAACGTAAATATTGATTTATAAATTCCTTTCGAATGACGTAGAATAAGTGATGATATCTAATCGGATTACGAGTTATTGATAAATTATAGTAAGAATAGAATTATCAATAAATACATTATAACTGCTTGAAATTATTTTGATGACGTCTGTTAACAGTTGTTGCGCCGATTTAATTATGATATTGTTTGATATATTCAGAGTCAGTATTCTATCGCTATAATATACATGTTTATATCAACAATAAAGCACATTTGTCAAATATGAGCAATCAAAGATTAGCCATTCTACCCCTTTGTTATACACTATTGTTATGAGGATATATTTAGACGAATGGTGTTTCTAATTTGCATATAGAAAAGAACAACAAAGCAAGTCTACTTCCTGCTTGAATATTCCATTCAAATAGTATTTGACTGTGATTTGAATCATTCCTTAAAAGATGTATTCTTTGAATGTAGAAAGTCTGGGGCAAATGTAATGATATATCAAGAATAATAATACCCTGCCGTTGTACAATACTTGTTAATGTACTTTTCCAGTATCAGTAAGTACAATTGTACTACAAAGCTGAAGTACATATGTTAGTAATAATACAATGGTTTGTCTAGTTTGTCTTTTGGTGGCGTCTATTCTTGACATGTTTTTTCTAATTGTATTATAGCTAATATAAAAGCATGACCCTTTGGAATTTACAATTGTTGTTATACAGACGTTTTCAAAACAACATGTTTAAATTCATTCGTTAGCAAATACAAAAAGTCCAGTCTCCTGTCCACCATCAGTGTCCAGATCTTGATTTTATTTTTAGATATTGAAATACCAATAAAAACGTAGTTATAAAATTTAGTGCGCATGACGCGTTTCTGGATTAGCATTCATCAGGTACGCTCAATGTCGAAAGGCTGGAAAGCAAAATAATTGTTAACGTGTTTAGGAGCAAGTAACCAACGGGTCTAAACAGGATCGCTAAAATCGGCTATAGTCACCTATGCCCGAGGGAGGAGAACCTTAGTTTTAATAATAATTACATTGTTTAGGAACTGTAAATTTCAATAACCCATATATCTAATAAACCATGTCAGTGCAGATACACAGTGGGGGATGATACCCTCGGGGACTAATAGTCCATCAGCAGAGGTATTGACCAAGTGATATCAATTAAAACGTAGATATCAAATTTAGTGCGCACGACGCATTTCTGGATTAACCTTCATCCGGTACACTCAAAGTCGAAAGGTTAGAAAGCCAAATAAGTTTTAAAGTTTTGGGAGCAAGCAACCAAAGGGTCTAAGCAGGATCGCTAAAATCGGCTATGGTCACCATGTCTGAACCAATATATATTTCCTATATATACAACACGTTCAGCTACAGAGTGAAAACAAACATAATGAGACATCAAAATCAATGTTCCAGTTGTAGATTGGTCAAAATACAGTTATACAATTTACCAGTATAACTTATCGACTTAGAAGGAAATATGTCCAGATCTCGCAACTGGCATATTATTAAGAATAAAAAGAAAATTAACAGAGAAATATACTTTTTATCTTAAATCGAAATGTCATCAAATTAGAAGATGTCAGTAACGTAGTAACATCTCGGGTTAAAGAAAAATACGACTGGTAAGATGGAGGTTAGTGTTTTTTTTTTAGATGCATATCAATGCGTCTTCTTCATTGTTTTTGTTCCGTACACATGATTGTAAAATCAGATATGAAACTATTATTCACAGTTTCATCATTTATTGGTTTTATTTATTTATACACCCATATGTAATTTACGAGTGAAAACGTTGGTATATTTGACAACTGCGTCACATAAATTGTGTGCGAACTTGCCTGTATCCGTCAATATATATTATCGTATTTCTTCAACTGGCCACCAACGACTATTACTATTAAATGGTTATACATTAGAAACTGCTACATGTTGTCATCTATGTAACATGAGTATGGCAACAAGACGAGATGTGCATTTGATTTGTCTCGTTCAGGCTGACAAGCATTTCTGATCGAATGTTCACCTCGGCGTTAACACTGCGACCTGTTTTTTGTCTGTATTCCATAGCTCGGGGGTCGTGAACACAACACCACTCGTAGGAGTAAGACGGAATGCATCCCAACTATCACAGAAATATCACGATGCAATTATAATTCCAGAAGAAATCTTGATTTATTCAATATTACAAACGAAAACACAAAGAACGAAGTCTTGCTTGCAGAAATAACAATTAATCATCGACATTAATCCTTCATATACTGGTATCAACAAGCTTAAAATAGTCAACGCTAGACAATATTTTCTTCTAACTGACACAGTTCTATAGAAACAAGTATTCCTTTAATAGAGGACACGTCGATAACTCGATACAATATGGAGTGATAGTTTGCCTCAGACATCATTGTTAACCCTAAAGTAGGTGTTAACTTACCTAATAACGTGGATTAGAGAAAGTAAATATTGTCCTATTCTTCCATTTTTTTTCAAGTGATCAACAATTATAATTGAAAAGATATTTCCGAGACAAATTATGTTCAGCTTGCTTAGCTTGAGGGTTTCAATTATGAAAACTGATTGCAAGCTTTAACGTAAACAAGATGATCGAGTCTCGTATTAGGACACTCTATTCTAGTGTTCATATAACTGATAATAGCAAAGTAGACAATTTTAAGTAAACCATTGACCTCCGATTGTACGAGTTGCACTGTTGGTTTGTTATTTTACTAACACATTATACGGTCTCAGTTGTGTTATCCCTGCCTCCCATACATTGGGATAAAGCGAAGTGTCAAAACGTCGGTTTAATGGTCACTTTAACTAAAGCTTGTTAATGTTATGATGTCTTTGTAAATGAGGTTACAAACAATGCATCATATAAGTAAACTGTGCACCAATTAATGAACTCATGTCACCAGATTGTGGAGCAATGATAAATAAGATCGGATCATTGCTTTGAAACAGGTCACCAGCGACCCCTCGTCACATTTACTCTTCCGTAGAAGCTGTTGTGTCCTGTATTGTAATTTCATCTCCAAATTTAAGTAGACGACTTACACAGTTGTGTATTTTATTCGCTCCACGCATTCAAAAGAGGTACCTATTGAGTGGAGGGGCAACTTAGAAAGATGACATTTATTGCGTTATTATGAACAAAAAGATATTACCTTCGCTTTTTCATCTGCTTGACAATTTATAACGTTGTAAGAATTCAAATAAAAATGACGAACCGTTAATGTAACATGCTAAATTGGCGCAACTATAGCTTTAAATTGATCACACACTGTTAAACCTATAATATCCTACCTTGTATTTTTGTGTTTTAATAAGTAAATCAAATGGCTGGAAGAGACATTGTTCAGTCATTATAATTTTGAAAGGAATCCATAATTTATTGACGATAAATAAAGCAATAATAAAGAAAATTAATTACAGGGGCAATTCAATATATTTATAATGATTTCTATCGTATTAGAGAAGAATTGATCTCTGTAGGTGTTTACAGCACACGCCTCGTGAAAATGGCCATAACTATCAGTGCATACAAATTGTCTGCGGATTTCAGTTTCCATTACGACCTTTTTCTGATTTGATTTGATTTTTGGTGTTTAACGCCACTTTCAGCAATACTTCAGCTATTTCATGGCGACCAGTGTTAGTGGTGGAAGATGCCGGAGAACCACCGACCATGGGCAAGCAACTAGTAAACTCTATCACCTGCGATTCGAGTGCACCCTTTTTGTAATTTACAAAGCCGGGCGCGAACTCACGCCGTATTGGTGATAGGCTTGTATGAGTTGTTAGATAATCCAACTACCTAACTCATTGAGCCACCCGGGATCTGTCTTTTTTCCTGTCTCCATTGTTGCAACGTAAAACATGAAAAGCAAATATTAATAAAAAAAATATTAGTAATGAAATCAGATAATGTATGTCATATACTTTCACCAGAATTTATGCTTTGAGTTGCTATCCAACGTATGCAACTATCCATTATTAGTATTAACATTATTTAAACCAATGGAATTATGTGTCAACTATGGAAGATACATATCTTTGGCTTAGCATGTTCTTTTAATATTCTAACTCCCACATTATTTAACAAATAGTTCATGGCACTAAGGGTCATTTGGCCCGAATTGCTATGAACAATTTGTTATATTATACCCAATACTTATAAATCTGTCAGACGACGTGTTTTTGTTATTGTGTATCTAAAAAGAAAAAAAAAACAGTTCGGACAAAATCCGGAAGAAAACATGATATTGACAGGTTCGCTAACAAAGACAAATAGGAGTTATATAATAGTAAAGTATAATATTCTTAAATAGTGTCTGTGTCCTTAATGGAATATTATAAGAAACTATCAATTGATATAGATAATGTAATAAAAACGTTTTGTTTGAAAGTTGAAAAATTAGATATCGTTCTGCATGAATGCATTATAACTAGGAATTCGTTCTAATATAGTTTATCTTATTGTAGCTACTTTTGAAGTTTGTGTTATATGTTGATAATTCTAATGGAAATATTTGTGTAATCAACTTTCAACTTCTTAAAGCGAGATCAAAGCTCGTTTTAACATATATTTTTTCAACTCGTGACAAAGGTTGTTTCGTTTCAATTTAATTGTAAAAACAATCCAAAAATACTTTGCACGCCCATATAATCCCATATATGAATTTTTGTCCAGGAAGCAAAATTTCAATTATTGGAAAAACCGCAAGATATGATCAGAATTATCAACGAATCATGTCACTTTTACAAAGTGTCATTGATGAAAACCGGATTAATGTTTCATAAATATCATTTATTGAACCAATTGCAAGTTTTCATGAGATACAAAAAATTACCAAATTGAGCTTTCATTAATCAGCATGTACATTTTAATTTAATACCATGAAAGACTTCGGATATGAAAATAACTGACTGAAAATAGTAGGAGTAATTGTATCTAAATATGATGCTTGTTATAATTTCCAATGGTTTCATTTGATGATTGAAATCTAAATGGAGAGCACACCTAATATATAAAGTTTAATTGTCTTGTCTCGTGCACTTCAAAAGATTCAGCAAGTTTGTGCTTCAAGAAGATCTTTCTGAAAGCCTATAAAACGAGATTTAAAACAAACCCGACAATTAAATGTTAAAAGTGAAATGTTTCGCGATATAAAAAAAAATATGTTTTTAGGAAATTCGGACATTTTTACTGTGCTTTCACCGAGTGACTGTTATTATCATCAAACTGACACCAATACTGAAAAAATATCGGTCAATCTGAAATCGGACACATTATGACGTTACCGATGAAAACAATAAACGTCAATTGTAATATCTCGTAAAAATTATCACTAGTATTACAGCTAGTCCTTTCAGACTCGCTGCGACACTAGTCAATTGTATGTCTCGACAGATGTGGATGTACATAGATTTATCATAAACGGATGTAGAAAGGAAAGGGAAATGAATTTCAATCGAAACTCAGATGAAACATATAATGAACTGTAATCTTAAAAATATAAGAGTACTATTATTTGAAGTAATGCCATACTTCTAGGTTATAGGGTGAAGTCGTAATTTTAGGTGTATAGATTTAAGGTGAGATTAATTCCTTGGCACAAAAATGTCATGGAAAACTACGAAAGTAATTATAGTAATGATATATTAGGGAAAATATAAGTTGGTCTGTGAATGCTGCGATCGTTGATGATCGTCAGCAGCGTGACGGGATGGCTAATGTCGGTGTATGGTTGTCTGCAAATGTTGTTCTCAAACGTACCATATTTTACCTTCAGTATATACACATGTAGTCGACGTTCCTCAATCGTATGATAATTTTCTGAGTCGCTAAATTTGCCAAGAGTGATAAGGTCATTCATAAAGTACAATTTACTTATAAAAATACTCTACAAGCTCTCTACTTAACGAAAAGGTATGAATAGTTTTTAATTTTCACCATCCATGTTTGCTTGCTATTATATATAGTAACACACATGAACGATATATGCCCTGGATTTTCTACAGAACAGGAGTTGTGTACACTCGTCGATATGGTACGTTACAGAACAGGAGTTGTGTACGCTCGTCGATATGGAACGTTACTATTTGTGTCTGCACATACAACTGTTTGTTTCGGTCAAACACAAATAAGCTAATTTAGCAAACATACCAATCTTTCGTTCCATGTTGTGATGTCCGTTACGATTTCCACATAAAACGACGTTTGTTCGTTTCTACCTCCAGTTGTTTGTAAAAGGGGGCGCATGTCTTATTTACGTTATTTCTGTTTGCTTACGTATAGTGGTGTCAAATACGTCTGATCTATATGCGAAACATAGAGAGAAACTGTTTACCCTTCGCGACCACAGGGGTTTACACCAGGTTTTTCTGGGGTCCGTGTTACTCATCTTTTTAGTTTTCTGTGTTGTGGTTTTTTTTTTTTGTTTTTTTTTTACCTTTGTCCTGTGTTTTGTGTACCCAATATTTCCCATTTCGATTCACAGTTGGGTTCATGTAGCTCAATCTAGAATTTTATGTCTAAAGTTTTGCGCACCATCTTCTTTTGCATTTTCTCTTGGCCATGGTATTGTAATTCTTTAATCAGCATGTACAATATTGAATGTGCCAACAAGCAGTCTAAGTTGTCACAGATGTACCATTTGAAAAGCACAGACAGGTCTAGCTCATTGTGCCCTGTAACAGGCAAGCCAAAGCAATCGTTGCATTTTTATGGGCTAGTGCAAGCTGCCTCTAGTTATCGTAACTTGGTTCCAAATTATTCATTTAGTTGGACACGTCGACCTCGACCAACATACTGAAGCAGTTTGTTTTATCACCAAATATTCATGAAAAGGCGTAGAACAGTGGAGGCCATTCACAAATGTTTATATTTATTTTCTAGTTTCTCTCTTGGATATATACTGCGTAAAATTACATAAGGAATGGAGATAATGATTCGAACGAATAAATAACCACAACAGACTGCTAACTGTATATAACAATAAACCTGCCATTTCGTCTGTCTGTTATTCATTCATCTATCTAATTAGTTCAACATGCTCAAATTAAATTCTAAAACCAGATATACCAATTGATTTGAACAAAATGATGAATTGACTGTGGACAATATGATGAAATGAAATGTGAGACGAATCCTAATATAGCTTGAAGCCACACATTGCTAAGGTATTTTAATGACAAAACCTGCTATGTGTTTTGTACCCACATAAAAGGTTAAATGATAATTGTAATCAGTTTGAAAACCTCAAATACAGCTGCGATTCGAATTCTTAATTTCCTTTAAAGTGCATGTTCGATGTTTATTGTAATACCTGTAACCACACCTATAAACTGTCAGATGTATATGGCTCAGAAGATATACACACTTATTTACTTGTTTGCTATATAATTACATATCTGTTGATGCAGATGTTTGGTTCTTACTGATCTCAAGCAACATAAATAAAACAAATAGTTTCCAATGGAGTTTAAACATCTAAATTAAAAACCTCAATCGAATCAATTTCGAGTCAACGTGTACACTTCTGAAATGATTTGTTTTGAATTATTGTTCACCTCGGTAGGACAAACATTCTACATAGTCAAATTCTGTCGGAGATCTAGAAATAGATTTTGAAACACAACAATATATGTAAGTTGAGTTTAGCAAACATTCGTTTAATAGAAAATTAAATTATCCTTCCAGTAGATTCGATATTATAGTGAGAGTGAGAGAGTGATTGTTGTTTTCGACATTATAAAATGTGTCAAGTATTTTGAATGTGGGATAAACAGACTTGTTTTGTAGTTGTATTTATTTGTTTTTTGTTTCATATATTTGAAAATATTTACGAAACAGGGTGTTCATGTGAAGTTCAAGTGACAAATTGATGACGCTTACGTGTAGTATTAAGTTACATATTCAAATAGCATGCAATATAAATATTCACTAAGGACATATTTGCATAGACCATGGTTTCAATAAATACATATATAATATGTTTTAATTAAGTTCTTCCTCACAATTCAGAGAAGGAAAATGTCTTTTAGTCCTTAAGGTAGCTATTTTCGTCAGTCAAACATTGACGTATTTTCGTCAGCCAAACATTGACGTATTTTCGCCAGTGCAGGTTTTCGAGGTATCACAGCTAGGTATCATATTTCGGTCAAATATCAATCTACACGGAAATAGGTCTTCCCAAACACCGAAAACATTGTTATCGTGTAAACTCTGGAAACTTTATCAATAAAGAAAACGAATGGGTGAAAATATTTCGGTAATTCATGCCAGACCTTGATTATGTTTTAAATAGATGGTTCCAATAAAGCCATTATTCCTCAAAACACTACAGTCGTAAATCGTTTAGAAATGAAGTTCTCACTAATGACCATCAGCGAATGTGACATATAAAACAGAAGCATGATCACATGTCAAGACGGATCGTGTCATTCCACCTACAATGTACAACATTGTTATCACATAAACATTAAAATCATAAAATGATAGAGTAAAACATGAGAACTCGACGTTTGACGAAATGTATCAATGCAAAAGACGTAATAATCACTATTTTAACTGTTGTTTTATTTCAACTCTACTTTTCTCTACTGATTAAATAAACATGCAATTTAAAAGCATTTGAACTTAAATGTTTATTTCTCACTTGCTCTACCTTGACCCGGATGTACTTGTTCCATTCCGTAAAGAGTATCATATTTTATCTAAAATCTTAATGCCACTAATTAAATTGTAGTCATTATTTGCGTAATGTTTGTCATAGGTTAGTTTATCTGTGAAAGAATCATATACATGGCCGAGAGAGCAATGAATTATTTCAAGATTTAAAAGTCTTGAATCTTGTAAGTTGAATGTATCTGTATTTTTGTAGTTTATATGTAATAAAGCGTAACGTGTCGAATTCCTTATCAATTGTTGCCACTTGACGGAATCATTTTTGGACAACCTTGACCTTTTTAAAACAATAGTAGACAGACGGCAATGTCAACAATATCACCAGTTACAATAATATCTTTAAGATGAACATATCTTAAACTCCACACGAGAGAAAAGAAGTTGATCTACTATATCTAGCTTGGAGGATGCAATCACTCGTCCATATGTGTCCATTGGTTCTGAGAGACAAATGTACATAAATGAACCGTCAGAACATTTTTTAAGGGGATACACCGTGTTCGTTCGAGAATGACGCACATCTTGTACCTAATTAGCAACAAATTAAATGACTATTATTAAAATTTAATAAAGATAATAAAAAAAACCTTTCTTAATGTATTTCATTTCATTGACATTTCAATGCCTTATTATTAGAAGTATGAACAAATGACGTGATGGAAATGTGACAATCACAACTTCCTGGACCAATGAAAATATAGCTTGACATTGAGGTAGTATACATTCACGGGATAGGAATAGTACCACTTGTTACTGTTAGACAATCACAAAAGATACATATGCAAAGACGTCATCGATGCTTAGTACGCAAACATTTGAACAACAATTACATAGTGTAAGATTATAGTAATTATGTACTTGTTTGTTTAACTTATATTTTTCTATGATTGTAAGTATTCATTAATATATCAGTAGGTGTATTATCATCTGATAGGAATAATAGGTTCACTGCTTAAGATACAACCATGGCCTTCATTAAAAGTGAATATCCATAATTATCAAACTGAGAAGGAGCTATTTCCAGAAGGCCTGAGGATATTGACTTTTCAGGAAGGACATAATGGTATTTTTATACTGCAATAAACCACAGAGAAGCAACAAACAAAAGTTAAATTTCAAATTAAACGGTGAGAAAAAAAAATCAATTATATACATATAATTACGTCATTATCTTGTACGGTGACAGTAAGGCTGGTTTTTCTGTCTAAACTGACCTTCTAATCCCACGCTTTTACACTATTTATTATATTACATGTCGCCAGAATATTTTGCAAATAGAAAATGTCAGTCTTATTTCTATTTTTATCACCAAGTTAAAATATATAGCTTATTGTTATACTATTTAAGACCAATACAACGTCATCGAATGCTCTTGTAATAATTCAACTACAAAGAACGTAAGTTAGACGTGAAGGTTTAGTGACAAGCAGTGACAGTGGTATTGTAGAGTAAGCATGATGCATATATAACCGTGATGAATAATTAGTTTTAAAATGAACGATGGAGACGACAAAAGATGGCCAGAAGTGTACATAGGAACTACTGTATACATATGTGTATAGCATGGAACCGCGTCGGTGATGTAATGGTTATCGTGGTCGCCTGGAGTGCGGTAGATGGTGGGTTCGAGCCCAGGTCGGGTCAAACCAAAGACTATAAAATTGGTATTTGTTGCTTCTCCGCTAAGCACGCAGCATTAAGGAGAAAGAGCAAAGGCTAGTTGGCTCGGAATCAGAATAATGTGACCGAGTGGAGCAACATGTCTACCCACAGACTGCTGTTGAAGTGAGCTAGCACTATGCAAATCCAACTCAGCTAGTTGGTCTAAAATAAAGTGGATCTCATCATCATCTCATTAAAAATTAACTTGTTCTCGCCATGACATAGCTGAAAAAATTGTTGGTGTTAAACAACAATCAATCTCTCACTGTGTATAACATGGAGAAAAACTCATCGTTTTATATATTTCGAATCATGTAGACATGGAACAAAAAAATATCAATTGGAGACCTACTGGGTCAGCAAGTCAAAGGATATTTATATAAAGAGTTAAAATATACCAAAAGGGTAACCATAATCTGGAAGTCAAAGAAGAACAGACAACACAATGAACAAAAGAAAAAAGACGATCTACAAAACGCTACTCAGAAAACTAAAGCTCGAGCAACACGAACCCCGCAAAAACTGGGAGTTAAGTGCGATGAATATATTTAAAGTGACAACGGATAAGCCAACATGTACACCACGATTATATAACTAAAGTATACAAAGAACCTCTACAATTAACGAAGTTTTAAGATGACAGATACATTTTTCATATAAAGATTAGTTTCAGTGTATAAAAATATAGACCTTCGTATGCATGCATTGTAATCAAATGTATTTTATGTTGATCAATCAATTAAGCATACATGTTTATAAAGGTTGAATCATGTCAAAATTAGACATCAATCAACATTACAGAGTAAGCTGAAAATTACAGACTATAGAAATAATGGCCAAAGGGAGAAAACTCTAAGATAAATATGTTCGTTTGTGAGTTGCCAGAATAAAAAAAATTCATTTCTCTTTTGTAGATGTAATAGTATGCATACATGTATGACAGCCTCTGTGTTACGAAGATTAAATATATTATGTATCAAGCTAAAGAGTAGGACTTGATAAAAAAAATTATCAGCTGTTTATGAAGTTTTGCATCATATGTTGTAAACGATTGCATAACCACATCATTTCACTACGAAGGGATGTGTTGCTTCCATGCAATTACTTTAACACCATCTCTTTATATGAAAGTTTCAGTACAAACGATGAAAGTGAATTGTGATTAGGGGCATCGATTTTTCCTCTGTTATAACAATTTACCGATTGGATCTGACATTGTAACTTTATAATCAAATAATGTTTCAATGTGTAAAGTCTGTGAAAGGTATCTTGCAATCTCTATATATGCAAAACCAGATATTTCGACAATAGAAAGCAAATTTCATTGAGTTGGTTGGTGTAAGTTTTCTGTCGTACAGTATATTTAACAATGAAAGAGTTCTCCTGCCGATAATCTTCAATAAAAATACTTAACATTTGTGTAAGATTTAAAGGAAGACATGTCCATTTCTAAACTCTAATTTGAACAATATTAAAGATGTATCCTGGCGGTGAGTATTTCATATAACGATGGAAGTAACTACCTATCTTCCGATTGTTAATAAAAAGAAATAATACCAACTGTTTCGTGAACTACATTTGTAAGAATCTACATTGCATATGGATTCTACATGATTTGATTAAGACAACCAGTGCTGACGATTTCAAACAGATATTATATATACAGATAACAAATTATGGCATGGTGAAAGTGGAACAAATATATTAGAAACAATAAACTTACCAATGCAATGATGATTGAAAAAATAAATCGAAATTATAAACCCATCACTTTAATTGGTAAAAACTGAAATTAAAAGCCATGTATCAATCGCTAAGACGAGGGTGAGGAATCATTTTACAGATTTGCTTTAGCATAAGCTTAGCTTATATTCTCACTTAAGCACAAGCCAAGCATCTTAGTTACGCTTACACTCTCACTTAAAGCACACACCCAGCACTTTACGGTCTTGTAGGTGTCTAGGATAATAATAAAATTTGTTCACGCCATGATATAGCTAAACTATTGTTAACTTTGACATTAAACAACAATCATTTAATCAATCAATCAATCGACACCTTAGGTAAGCTTATATTCTCACTAGAAGCACAAGCCAAGCACCTTAAACTTTCTGACTTAAAACAAAAGCTAAGTATCTGAACTAATAAACAAAAGCCACAATTAATTATTATTTCAGTTATTACTGTTATTGCTGTTCTTACATTAGTGCAAATAATTTCAATGTACTAAAATATTAACAAGATATTACAAAGTTTACAACCTTAGGATTTATTAATGTATGGTAGCCTTTGATTTTGACCTTTGATGTTACAGAGTTAAGGAACTTTGTTCGTAATTCAAATAGGCATTTCTTCACATGTCTTTGGATAACATTAGTTTGATTTGACAAAATTTAACGAAATGTTTACACAACATTTCGTGGTTTTGGCATTTGTCGTTGCAGAATTCTGAGACTTACTTTAGAAATAATAAAGATATGATATATGTCAATCTAATTAAAATTGCATCTTGACTTGCTAGATCCCGCCTTTTCTGATATGTCGCGCACCAAGATATCAGAAAACGGGGAACAATTCAAGATCTAATTTTGATCTGGTATATGTACCTTTTAATTTTAAAGATTTAGCAGTAATTTAAAAGCGTTCCAGAATAATAGAACTGTTTTCATTATAAACAAATACAGAAGTGTTAAAGCTATGGTAAATATTGGTGAAAGTGAGCTCTATCATTTTCCAGAGTGGTAATAGTTTAGTTTTTAATATAAATACATTTTATCAGATTTTACTACTGTTTTGGAGACAAGCGTTTTATTAATTTATATAATGCTTACATTGAAAGTACCTTTTAACCGTAATGGAAGCGGGAGGTTTGACACCGTAAAATCTGATTCAACCCACCATTTCTTTAGAAATGCCTGTACCAAGTCAGGGTCATTACGGTTTTCACAGTTTTCCGGTTTTGACTGATTTTGTCTGTTTATATAATCATGAGTTTTGACTTTCCCTTTGTAAGATTGCTCGGAGTTCGGTAATTTTGTTATTACCCTTATTAATTAATTTATGATTATTGTATTCAATAACATATTTTATAGTTGTATTGCTAGTTAAGACAAGGCGGTGATATACGTAATGGCATGAACATTGATTAAAAAGGATACCATTTTACCACTATTTTCTTAATGATAAAAACAATTCAAACACCATGAACACGAAGCTTCGGAAGAAACTCGTAAAACAAATTTATTGTGTAAACAAACATCCTATCTCTGAATGCCAGATAGAAAGCTATTGACATTTAGTTCCAATTAAATGTTTAAGACATGCTATTGAAAAGGGCAAAACAGACAAATTGTTTTGGATGTCAAGTATTAACCCCGTTTACATAAAACTGTACAGATATAAATCATATAACTATGACTGTTAATTGTTTTACAAAAACAAACTGTGCTATTTAATCAACTTGTATGATTGGAAAATAAAATGTCAACGACAAAGGCATGTAAAAGTACATAAAAATGACAACTTGAAACCCTATCGCAAAAAGCTACGCAATTAGTCGTAGTTTAATTTCATCAGTGTAATTACTCTTCAGTTTCAGACTTTTGCTTTTCAATTGTAATTCAAGTTGTTCCTGTACAGTGATATCGGTCACTGTTTCATTACGTTACAGGGAACAGGGAGCGTTTTCCCGATGTATTCAATTTACTTCATTTTCCTTGTCGCCCACTGTATCCTAAAGTGAAAATGCATTAATATTCAATTACATTCTTTGTCACAAAATGAGAATACTTTAATGGTTTGTGTGGAACAGGTAAATTTTCTGTATATAGAATCTCGATTGACAGCGTCCTTTAACTTAGGCGAAGATATATGGCCTCGAGAGGAATTAGGACGGAAGGAAAAACATGGAAAGTTCGTGCAAATAAATCCTATACTGAACTCTGCAGTAAGTCCACATGTTATCAGTGGAAGACCGATTGCTGGGAAGTGGCCTCAACCCATTGCACAATCATTTAATTATAATGTACGCACTCAAACCCGGATATGTCATTTTTCAGAACATCGCCCCATGAAGAATGGGGAAACAATTTGTGTACGTCATCGGAACTACACTTCCCAACATTACAACGCCCGCGCTCATTCTGTAAGATCCACAAGATACTTTCTTCAGCAAAATAAGGTAGGGATTAAGCTATGACCTGAACTTAAACCCAACTGAACATCTGTGGGGTGGGATTTAAATACGACTTAATGACGGCCAACCAAGGCAGCCAATTGCAACTTAACATGGTGTATCCTTCTTGAGGGTTTGAACTCGTACAGGTATTGATATGACATTCATTAGCAACTTTATACATTCAGTGTTTAAAGATCTACTTGAAATGACTTTCCTATGATTATTATTAAAACTGCTATTATAAAGCTGCTGGATATATTGTATGCACATTGACCATCAAAATCTTTTTTGAACTTGTAAAGTCGCCATATTGGTTAGATATTAGACATTGTGAGACAAAACATTTGTCATTCAACAAAGTGTTTAGCTCTTTATCACTTTGTTTTGTGTACGTGGTGTTGTTGTACAAACCATTTTAGACGTTTATATATATTCTAGACGTTTGTATAATATACTTTATTTCCTGTGACTGTATAATGAATTCTTCATTATCCTATACAATATATTAAAAATTGCTGAGTTAGATTGCGGTCAAATTATAATAGTAAGTATATATGTACCATCTACACACGCTTATTCACATGTCTTACGTCTATCCCTAGATTTGCCTTACCAGAAAAGGTAACACTACGATTATTGAAGCTCCTTTTAAGGGAGTGGATGTGGTCGAATGGTCTAGGGCGCTGAACGTAAGGCTAAGCGAATGGTGCTGCAGTGTATCAATGGTGTGAGTTCAAATCCCGTCGAGGGAAGAACAACATTTGACAGCTCTAAAATCTAATTCTAACACTGTTTGGTTTAATTTTCAGAGGTATATATATATATATATATATATATATATATATATATATATATACATAGAGAGAGAGAGTCATTTGGTGAAAGCAATAATGAGAACAAAGTGGTCGTTGGGTACTCGTTGATTAGTAACTTTTGCCGGTTATCCGCGGGTTTTGTGATTCCTTGTGATAATCATATCATCCTCATGCAGTGTATAACTTGTAGTTTGGTTGTATTCTCGTCAGCAATATTGCTGAAATGCTGTTCAACTGACTTTAAATAACATATACATAAGTAATCAATGACTATATTATGTCTCATTTATATTTGTTGATATGGAAAAAACAAGATGTTCGTTGACGTCTGAAGTCGTGGCATTGATACTTCGCCTGTTTACGTAATTGTTTGTGCACCAAATTTCGTGATTTTATTTAAGAAACACAACCTGATTTTAAACTAATAAATATGAATTCACAGTAGCCTGAATAGGAGTCAATTGAAGTTACACAAAAACAGTCAATATACCTACTATTCGTCCATATCAACCAGACTGTCATCTCAAAACTGTGAATGATACCTGATACGGGTTCGTGTGATATTAATAATCGTTTGAAGACAGGAAAGGGGCAACAAGAATCCGTTAATCGAAGGACAGACGATAAAATGGCAATAAAATACAGACAAAAGAACAAACAACGATTTAAAGCATGTGTTCGAAGTAAAATGTAGTAACTTCAACAAATGCCTCCTACACAGTTTTAAATGTCATGTATTATTTGAAGTATTTTAATCCCACTTCTCATCTTTATGTACCGAACAAGAAAACGATGTCCGTGTCGGTCATGCAAGCATAAAGAAATGCTGATTCTTTTGAAGCAGCTGTTCTTTTTTCCAGTGTTGATGCATAATTATTGAACAGTCAACGTTCCCACATGACAGATTTGTATACTGTATGATTACTCAATCTTGATTGTTGACGGATAATGGATGAATGGTGACTGATATGACTTTTAACGAATGAATGAGGACATTTTTGGGATAGTAAAAAACGTTAATTAATTAGAAACAGATGTCGATTACAGGAATAATTAAACTTCACAGGACAATTATATTACATGTATCTGATTAACGTGTAATACATTAGTTAACATGTACTATCTCTCCTTCTTAGAATAGCAGCTTTTCATTAACCTTTCGGTATCTACAAACCTTACTTAAAATTATTACATATCTCCTTTATAACAACATATTAATTATCATATATTTTTTCTTAGTCATCTCCCATTTGATTCCTGGATGGAGGTGATAAACAATAATTGTTTATGCTATTCTTTCTATATATTGAATATGAAAACGTAAATATCAACATTAGTGTACATGACGCATTTCTGGAATAACCTTTATCAGGTACGCTCATAATAACCTGTATCAGGTACGCTCATACTTACCTTTATCAGGTACGCTCATAATAACCTTTTATCAGGTACGCTCATAATAACCTTTATCAGGTACCCTCATGATAACCTTTTATCAGGTACGCTCATAATAACCTTTATCAGGTACCCTCATGATAACCTTTATCAGGTACGCTCATACTTACCTTTGTCAGGTACGCTCATGATAACCTTTATCAGGTACGCTCATACTTACCTTTGTCAGGTACGCTCATGATAACCTTTATCAGGTACGCTCATAATAACCTTTATCAGGTACATTCATAATAACCTCTATCAGGTACGCTCATAATAACCTTTATCAGGTACCCTCATACTTACCTTTATCAGGTACGCTCATGATAACCTTTATCAGGTACGCTCATGATAACCTTTATCAGGTACGCTCATAATAACCTTTATCAGGTACATTCATAATAACCTCTATCAGGTACGCTCATAATAACCTTTATCAGGTACCCTCATACTTACCTTTATCAGGTACGCTCATAATAACCTTTTATCAGGTACGCTCATAATAACCTTTATCAGGTACCCTCATGATAACCTTTATCAGGTACGCTCATACTTACCTTTGTCAGGTACGCTCATGATAACCTTTATCAGGTACGCTCATAATAACCTTTATCAGGTACATTCATAATAACCTCTATCAGGTACGCTCATAATAACCTTTATCAGGTACGCTCATGATAACCTTTTTCAGGTACGCTCATGATAACCTTTTTCGGGTACGCTCATAATAATATGTTATCAGGTACGCTCATAATAACCTGTATCAGGTACGCTCATACTTACCTTTATCAGGTACGCTCATAATAACCTTTTATCAGGTACGCTCATAATAACCTTTATCAGGTACCCTCATGATAACCTTTATCAGGTACGCTCATACTTACCTTTGTCAGGTACGCTCATGATAACCTTTATCAGGTACGCTCATAATAACCTTTATCAGGTACATTCATAATAACCTCTATCAGGTACGCTCATAATAACCTTTATCAGGTACGCTCATGATAACCTTTTTCAGGTACGCTCATGATAACCTTTTTCGGGTACGCTCATAATAATATGTTATCAGTTACGCTCATAATAACCTTTATCAGGTACGCTCATAATAACCTTTATCAGGTACGCTCATGATAACCTTTATCAGGTACGCTCATAATAACTCTTATCAGGTACGTTCATACTAATCTTTATCAGGTACGCTCATGATAACCTTGTTTAGGTACGCTCATGATAACCTTTTTCAGGTACGCTCATGATAACCTTTATCAGGTACGCTCATACTTACCTTTATCAGGTACGCTTATGACCTTTATCAGGTACGCTCATAACCTTTATCAGGTACGCTCATAACCTTTATCAGGTACGCTCATAATAACCTTCATCAGGTACGCTAAAACTAACCTTTATCAGGTACGCTCATACTTACCTTTATCGGGTACGCTCATAATAACCTTTATCAGGTACGTTCATAATAACCTTTATCAGGTACGCTCATACTTACCTTTATCAGGTACGTTCATAGTAACCTTTATCAGGTACGCTCATAATAACCTTTATCAGGTACGCTCATAATAACCTTTATCAGGTACGCTCATAATAACCATTATCAGGTACGCTCATAATAACCTTTATCAGGTACGTTCATGATAACCTTTATCATGTACGCTCATAATAACCATTATCAGGTCCGTTCATAATAACCTTTATCAGGTACACTCATAATAACCTTTATCAGGTACGCTCATAATAACTTTTATCAGGTACGCTCATAATAACCTTTATCAGGTACGCTCATGATAACCTTTATCAGGTACGCTCATACTTACCTTTGTCAGGTACGCTCATGATAACCTTTATCAGGTACGCTCATAATAACCTTTATCAGGTACATTCATAATAACCTCTATCAGGTACGCTCATAATAACCTTTATCAGGTACCCTCATACTTACCTTTATCAGGTACGCTCATGATAACCTTTATCAGGTACGCTCATGATAACCTTTATCAGGTACGCTCATAATAACCTTTATCAGGTACATTCATAATAACCTCTATCAGGTACGCTCATAATAACCTTTATCAGGTACCCTCATACTTACCTTTATCAGGTACGCTCATAATAACCTTTTATCAGGTACGCTCATAATAACCTTTATCAGGTACCCTCATGATAACCTTTATCAGGTACGCTCATACTTACCTTTGTCAGGTACGCTCATGATAACCTTTATCAGGTACGCTCATAATAACCTTTATCAGGTACATTCATAATAACCTCTATCAGGTACGCTCATAATAACCTTTATCAGGTACGCTCATGATAACCTTTTTCAGGTACGCTCATGATAACCTGTATCAGGTACGCTCATACTTACCTTTATCAGGTACGCTCATAATAACCTGTATCAGGTACGCTCATACTTACCTTTATCAGGTACGCTCATAATAACCTTTTATCAGGTACGCTCATAATAACCTTTATCAGGTACCCCCATGATAACCTTTATCAGGTACGCTCATACTTACCTTTGTCAGGTACGCTCATGATAACCTTTATCAGGTACGCTCATAATAACCTTTATCAGGTACATTCATAATAACCTCTATCAGGTACGCTCATAATAACCTTTATCAGGTACGCTCATGATAACCTTTTTCAGGTACGCTCATGATAACCTTTTTCGGGTACGCTCATAATAATATGTTATCAGTTACGCTCATAATAACCTTTATCAGGTACGCTCATAATAACCTTTATCAGGTACGCTCATGATAACCTTTATCAGGTACGCTCATAATAACTCTTATCAGGTACGTTCATACTAATCTTTATCAGGTACGCTCATGATAACCTTGTTTAGGTACGCTCATGATAACCTTTTTCAGGTACGCTCATGATAACCTTTATCAGGTACGCTCATACTTACCTTTATCAGGTACGCTTATGACCTTTATCAGGTACGCTCATAACCTTTATCAGGTACGCTCATAACCTTTATCAGGTACGCTCATAATAACCTTCATCAGGTACGCTAAAACTAACCTTTATCAGGTACGCTCATACTTACCTTTATCGGGTACGCTCATAATAACCTTTATCAGGTACGTTCATAATAACCTTTATCAGGTACGCTCATACTTACCTTTATCAGGTACGTTCATAGTAACCTTTATCAGGTACGCTCATAATAACCTTTATCAGGTACGCTCATAATAACCTTTATCAGGTACGCTCATAATAACCATTATCAGGTACGCTCATAATAACCTTTATCAGGTACGTTCATGATAACCTTTATCATGTACGCTCATAATAACCATTATCAGGTCCGTTCATAATAACCTTTATCAGGTACACTCATAATAACCTTTATCAGGTACGCTCATAATAACTTTTATCAGGTACGCTCATAATAACCTTTATCAGGTACGCTCATAATAACCTTTATCATGTACGCTCATGAAAACCGTTATCAGATACGCTCATAATAACCTTTATCAGGTACACTCATAATAACCTTTATCATGTACGCTCATAATAACCTTGATCAAGTACGCTCATAATAACCTTTTTCAGATACGCTCATAATACCCTTCATCAGGTACACTCAAGAATAGAAAGCCAAACAATTTAAAATTCTTGTGAGAAAGGAAAGTAAAGAACCTGAACAAGATAGCTAAAATCGAGGAAAGTCACTTATGCCTGAGATGATGAACATTAGTTTAAATTATCAAGGTCATATCAAACCAATAGGTATAACTTGTATTACCAGAAATAATACATTCTATAAACATATACATTTTACATATAAAATCGAGGAATGCCACTGACATGATGAAGATTATATTTATACAATTCTGTTGACAAATACATGATGTAAACATTTGTAACAGTTTACATATTGGCTGAACGATTGTTTTTGTGTGGTTATCTAAAATGTCATACAGGCAACAAATACACAAAATTACTTATTTCAAATAAGTTCCATTGTTTATCTTACTTGACAAAATTAGACACATTACTAACTACTGCTTTAGTAAGCTGACGTATTATCTCTTAATACGAAAAGTAATACCCTCAACGGACCAATCATTTCTTGTAATACGGTATTTAACATATAATCTAGCCAATCATCTAGTGTTTCGCTTCTTAATGCACTAATTAGATCAATCACCTTTAAATGATAAAGTTCAAAAACTTGCGCTATTGTCCTGTAATGATAATTAATGCATTGTAACCTCTTTTAATATGGTTGGTGCGTATTGGGACGATTCCCAGGGTTTCACCCACATATCTTCCCAAAGTATCCACAGATGAAGGATAGAACATGCTGTTGCGATGTGGTGTTGGTAAAGATTGACCGATTTCCGTAGTCGGTAACGTGATAAGAATTCCATGCTCCCTGCAAATGGAAAACATCTTTTCTAGATTTCGAAAATAGTAAGCGCCTTGTAGCCACTACAAAATTTTCAATGTTTCGTCCAGGCCTACTCGCCTAGATTTTAGTGACAGTCAAAAGCTTTTACACCTGTTTTTGTCTCTCTCTCTGCCACATTTCTGTTCAAGAAGAGTTTGAAGATACCAAAGGGGAATCATAATTCGTATATCGAAGAACAGACAACACAATGGCCAAAAAGAAAAAGTACAAAAGGACAAACAATGATCAACAAAACATACACATAAAACTAAACATCGAGTAACTCGAACCCTACCAAAAATCAGGTGATTCGGAAAGGTAAGCAGTTCCTGCTCCACTAGTGGCACCCGACGTGTTAATCTAGTTACAAACCTGGTGATAAGTCATGAATGAGGAAAGGACCGGGAAGTGTTTACGACAAGTGGAACATATCCGTGGTCATTTGTGACACAGATATTCCATACCGGTCAACCAAGTCATGGCAGCGACCGGTCAAACTTTCGATCGAAGTGATGATTTCAACTCAGCCAAGAGGAACATTTGGTTCTGTAGCTTCCTTGTTAGCAGTGTGGAAGTTATATATATATTGTTGAAGGCGATATCGCTATGAATATTCATGGAATATTTGCTATTAATCAAGCATTTAATATGATAGTTAGGTAACCACTTTGATATATCACCGTGTAGCATGACCGTAAATGTGATAACCTGGCTATATATGTGCTGATTAGACATATGCTATCTTACATTATGATAGCTAAGACTCGTGTGCTGTTGTGATGGACTATGATCATAATAATTGGTCTAGTAAATAATCTTATATATCGCCTTGTAATATGATAGTTAATACGCTAACCTGGCATGTCGTTTATAAATTTGATATTTCATTCATTAACATGTGTCCTGACCTATCATATTTTGATGTGTTCGTTTATGAAGTAACCTATTATCTTTAAATAAGATAGTTAACACTAACATGTCACATCGACTGTTTGTTTGTTCTTTTGTACTTTTTCTTTTGGCCATTGTGTTTTCTGTTCGTCTTCGATATACGGTTTATGATTACCCCTTTACTATCTTCAAACTCTTCTTAATATAATAGTCAAAGTTCGAAACGTACCTTTGGTCGTACATATGATTGTCAATGGTTGTGTTGCTATTGTTAGACATTATACAGACAGTCATTACAACATTTGTGATATAGCTAGATGACTATTTGTAAACAATTGTAAATACAATCAATACGAAAAAGCTAAAACATATGTAAAACCACTCAATTAATTAAATTTATGCATGAAGTATCACAAGTTAATGCTTTCATCAAAAACATTTATTAACATAAATATAGATTTCCACGAATGAGCTTGTATAGTTACAAATGTGAATCTGTTAATTGAAAATTCATGTAATAAAGGTCTATTTTGTAAATCTGTTTTGAAATCCATTATCACCAGTAAAAGGCGAGTTGGTACTATCTATATTGTTCCTTTGATTTATATGTTCAACCTGAATGCATGGTTTTTACACCAGAAATGGAATAGTTTTCTACCAATACTATACTTGTGTGTTGATTTCCAACTTCATTTCAACGTTTCAAAACAAAAGAATTTCGAATTAGTACCATCGTTTCTCATTAATCGGTTTAACATTGCCATATTTCTGTCTATGTCCCAAGTAGGGATTTAGATTTCCAATGCCATATGGTGTGGTCTTATTGTTATATTCAATGAGTTGATGTGTGCTGTGATTGTTTGTTTTGTTGATATTGAATGAATTGATGTCCATGACTGTTTATAAACTTTATTTTCATTATGTAATGTATTAGACTGGAGTCACTTGTATGGAGGTTACCATTTCACTTTTCAAGAATTTCAAATTATGCAAGGGTGAAAGTCAGAATATTAGTTTGGATTTTTTTTTATCAGTTTGAAAGAAAAGTCGTTTTCTTTCTGTGTGTAGAGACTTACAGTAAGAGGTTGTTGTTGGTTTTGTTGATATTGATGGTATTATTGACCATCTCTGTTTAAATTTTCCTTTCATATTATAGATATGATCATAGCTGCTTATCCACTAATCACACATATTAACAGAGTAATAACAAGGACAGGTAAGTATGGAGTTAGGATTATATGACTACGACTACATCTAAACAGTTATTTTTATAGGTACGAACTAAGCGTTTTGGTCTAGTACAAAGCAGATAACATCATCTCATCGTAAAGCAACATGTACTCGGCATGATATAAGTGAAACATTGAATACAAGATTTTAAGCAACAACCATCTACTTACATGTACGCACCAGACGATATAGAGCTTAAAAATATATGTGTTACGCACATACCCTATTGTGACGTATGCTCTGATACAATCAATGTTATTTTGTTGCTTGATGGATGTCAGTATAATAGAGACCTTCCTACTTTTGCTATGAAAAACATTACAGAAAAGATATTAGTTTTTTGTTCATGACCATTTACCACTGAACCCGTGTAACAAACAAAGGTACCAGGCTATTGTTCACCTTGGTCGATTTGTTTAACTGAATACAGCACATACAGTGTGAGCTAGCAGAGCTTCGATGTCATAATGTAAAGAAGCTTAACCAGAATACTGATCATAGAAAGTGCTCATAATACATGAATGAAACGTTATGTGGGAGAAAACTTAACTTCTTCTGTCGAATTAGATATGCACAGCAACTTGCCATACCATGTGACGGAATTTGTCAGCGTTAATGCATCGCGATTGATTTTATGATTGTGATGATATAATTCTGCTTAGGCTATGCTACTGTTATCTCCGGAAATTTGTAAAGTAAATTAGCCAAGTGTAAATATCACTCAATATTTTCTTAAGATTGTACTATATTTTTATAAGGTCAATGTTCGTAGGCGGCATGATCCTTTCAACATGGAGTCTGAAGTAAATCGACCAATAAACCATGAAATAATATTAATTATTCAACGTTCAGTTAGGATGTGTAGTAATCACTTATTGATACAACACATATTGCGCAAGATCCATTTTCGCTACTTGTATATTAGTGACGGTTCACAGGACTCAACACATAGAGTAGATATATGCAGCGTGTCCACGGGTGGCGGCCCCCGGGGGCGGATATGTTTACCAGGTTATAATACCAAAGGCCTGATCATGGACAATAGTGGGTAACGTTATCGTAGAGTATCAAACTCACAATATTTTGATTACTTCTTTGCTCATTCCGAATTCAGAAAGACTAAAGCGCAATAATCAGAATAATATATTAAGGCCTTTCAAAAATATTAAAAGATATGACACCAAATATATTTCAATCTTCCCTCGGGATTATTTAATATTGTATGATATGTAGCTTGATGAAAAATGAAATAAAAGAAAGTTGAATAGCGACGTTCACATTCTATGACCAAGTGTTTATAAATCGTGTGTGTGTGTAAAAACATATTGTATACTACATGGACCATGTAATTGAAAACATGAACAATTGAGTTGTCGTCTGTGCGAATTTGACGTTTGACCATGTGATCTTGCAAAGGTTAAAGTAGCCTCAGATTACTATAGATATAAACTCTTTCAACATTCTCCCCAGCACGTTCGACACATTGGTATATGCTTTGTACCTTTGAGGACTTCCAAATGTTTATCAATTCACTTCAAACCCTTCCAAAAGACGTCAAAAACACGAAAAATCTAGAAATAAATGTCATGTCTTTGATTTTGACCTCGTTACATTGAATGGTATGAACAATTAAGTAACCAGACAGCGAAGATATATCTTTTCAGCATTGAATTAATATGTATTTCGTTCATCTTTTGGACCTCAATACGATTAGGTAATAATGTTTGTGACTTACACTTTCCAAACCTTCTAAAGATCTACAATATAATTAAGATCTTCGAAAATATAATTATGTTTATACAAGTGAAGAAATAAACGTCACATAACATTATATCATATATACCCAAATATTGGTGACTAATCGTTCTTGAAATTTATGTCTTGAATGATATGTGAAAATCACTTAAAGGGTAATAACTGTCGTAACTGTTATCACTTTAAAAGTTGTCTATGGCTTGCAGGAAAGCTGTCCCTGTACATAGCAAATAAGATCAAACAAGTTGCATAGTGAATTTGTTTGTTCTTTCTTCACGTTGCACCACTGTGAGGATTTTGTAGAAGGGAGATAATCCTTATGATGAGTTCAGTTGTGGCTGTCAGGGTTATACAAATAACATATGATATGTCATTCATGGTATATTGTTTATAAACTACATCATGAATATTGCTGACACTTTACGTTAAGTAATGCTCATTCAACTGTCAAAAGTTGGTTGAATTCCCCTGATATTCTGGTTCCCTGTACTAACACAGATACCATCATGTAATTGAACCATTGTATAAAAGTAGCACTCAACGGTAATAGTAAATAATCTTAGTCGGGCATACTGTTAAATGATCAACTATATATTCGCCCATGACCTCTCAAGAACGTTAGCAAACAATTATATAAAACGTTACATGATGATAAACATCACATAAACAATTACTTGTATTATGACTATTTCATTTTTCCTGACGTCCATTTCATTTTCGTGTGAGACAAGTTTGAAGATACCAAAGGGGTAATCAGAATCCGTAAATCGAAGAAGGACAGACAACACAATGACCAAAAGAAAAAGGACAAACAACAATCTACAAAGCATACACATAAAACTAAAGATCGAGTTACACGAACCCAACTAAAACTGGGGGTGAACTCATGTGCATGGGAAGGGGAGGCAGTTACTGCTTCACTAGTGGCACTCGTCGCGTTAATGTAGCTACAAACCCGGTGATTAGTCATGAATGAGGAAAGGACCGGGATGTCTTTACGACAAGTCAACGGTCAACCAAGTCATGGTGGCCACCGTAAAACTTTCGAAGTGATGACTTCAACTTAGCCAAGAGGGATTCCTGGTTCAGTAGCTTCCTTGTTAGCAGCAACCCTCAAGGACATCCTGATAGAATTCACAAGCTCTGGAATATCGTATCAACTGAGAGATATATACTCCATATGCAGGTGCTGCTGGAATGTTGCTACATATAAATAAAAGTTCACAATAGGAAAATTGAAATCGTCTATTTTGTCGTAAAGTTTCGCTATTAACGGCCCTCATTGTAAATTTCGAGGTGTAGGTCAAGGTATGAAGCAGACCTATCTATATCTATGGTATCCTTTAAGCTCAATGGGGTAGATGCGATCAACGAAATAACTAAGCCTATAATTATTTAGTGAAAGGACATCATCTATATAGCGGAACGCGAAATTAAAGAATCGGGGAAACCTCTTTTCGTTTTTTTTTTTAGAAGTCCCTGTATGAAGTCTGCCTCATATAAAGGAACAAGTCGGCGAGAAGAGGAGCACATGTATGCCGACTGTCTGTTGAAATACACGTCCACCAAACATAACAAGAAGAGTTTGAAGATACCAAAGGGTTAATCAGAATCGTATATCAGAGAAGAAACAACACATTGTCCAAAAGAAAAGGTACAAAAGGACAAACAACGATCTACAAAACAGACCAATAAAACTAAAGATCGAGTAACATGAACCCCACTAAAATATGTTTTCAATCAAAAACTCGAACATGTTTCAGAGAACTATTTGGTAGAATCATAATGGGGTTTTTTTTGTTTTTTTTTAACAAAATAAGATTGTCCCTTCCTAGCACAATGTATGTTTATTTATGAAACACAGTTGGACCAACTCCCTTAATCTGTCTTTCAGCTTACAGTGAAGAATAGTTATGTAGAGGGCAGAGAAATCAAATGTTAGAGAAGTCAATAACTCTGAAGCCCGGTTTTGACCGCTGCTAGAATACATGTTAATAATTTGGAAAGAGGGTTCGTGGAGTATTTGGCAGACCCAGCAATATAACGCTGCTTGAAAGGGCACTTTAATTTAGGAATCCAGTAGAGAGATGGTAGATCTAGTTCTTTCTCTTCTGTTGAAATTCCAAAGGAACATAAAACAGACCTATGATTGTCCAGGATTTCCTTTTTTTGTAAAATATACAATCTTGTAACAGTAGACAAATTCCTTTCGCTAGTTTCTTCCATGAAGCCAATCTCAACAGACAATAATTAACTATGTTTACATAATTACGTATCATTCAGATATCACAAATAATGTTATTCATTATGTAGCTGCATAATAAGACAACAATACCATTCTGCTACTTTGTAATTATCATTTTGAATGGAGGTACTTTATAAGACTAGAAGATAGAGTGAAATATTTGTTCTTCCTACGAAAATCCTTTTGACGTGTTACACAGAGTTAATGTAATCTATCAATTGTGTTCAAATGACTAGAGTCTTGTTAATGAAGTTAAGTTGCACAATTTTGACATGATCTATTGCTTCAGGGTTGTATTAAAACTTTAAAATGTTATGTAATCAAATAAGTGCATCATTAAACACGTTCTATGAATATCAAAGGTTATAATGAAGCTCAACATCAATTTACTTGCTGTTATGTGGTTATAAAGTATGTCCTTCGATTTCCGGCTTTGATATCTTCAAACGATCTGCTATCTCATCTCAAATCCTTTAATGTAGGATTTGATAATATTTTTCTTCTGCAAATTGAAATGAACCCTATAGAGGACAAATACAAAAACATATAGCATCGAATAAGTGATTTTTCAATGCCATCTTATTTGTGACAGTGTGCAAATTGTGTTATCCTTCTATGTCATCAAATGTAAAATATCAACGAGCTTATTTATTGAATTATTATCTTCTTCTCAGCTATGTGGTAGGACATTTCCTAATTCAATTCAATCTTCCTGTTGCTAATCCCATATGTATATCTTTATAAAAGAATAACATAATATATTAAGTTTATACGAGGGCGTCAACAGTACTAAGAAGATTACCAAGAAGGTAATTACATGTGTATCTAAAAAAAATAAGAATCAAAAATCCATATGATGCTTCCGATTCGATTGATCAAGATAGACAGAGGAAGTAAACTATGTATGCTCCAGTAATTGAGCATTCCTTGCATATATAAAGTAGACCTCGATTTGTCCTCTGTTGCTGTTATCATATAATCAGTTCCTTGCTGTACTTTGTATGACAGTTAATATGTTTCCTTGTGTTATATGTCAAATACTATTCTCTCTTAGGAATCATCACCGTTTTCTAACATTTCACATTGGTTTTACAGTACATAATAACTTTGAAGAGAAATTGAAATTATTTCACTTGAAACAGTTGGATAATTGGTGCATAATTCTGTTGTCAATATACATAATACTAAGTTATCCATAATGCATAATTTCGAGAAACAAATATCATTGTGTAACATGATTTGAGCAGTAATTCAGCTATCATCACGACAACAACATGTATGCAAACAATAATGACGTATGTTAAAGATCCGGTGTACGGCCTATAGAATGCCAGAAGTAAAAAAGGCAATGATAGATAGGACTACAAATAAATTGTCACTGGTCACCAACGCCGACTCCTATCACGATATTGTTCATTAGAAGCTGAGGATATTTCTCTCATATAATTTGATTCGATTCGAATATGTTTTTGCAATCCGACCTCAGAAGAGCCAAAAATCGTCAACCATGGTTTACTCTATAGCCAACGTCATCTAAGGGTGGACTTGTTTGAGGAACATAGATGGATCATTGATTGTCATTTTTTTTCTCTCAATAAAATATACAGCAGTTGTAATCGTTTTCATGTGTTAAGTCATGACAGATCTACTTTAACAATAAATTCATCAATTTATCCCAAACTATATTTTGAATATAGCAATATCTGAAAATAGAGCGATTAACTGGATATAGGAGAAATATTAAAATCTATGTAATTTGTTTTCTTGATTTGGAATATAAAGTGTTGAAAAGTTAATGTTAATATGACAAGCTGATAAATACCAAATACATGGTTACTTCCGTATGTACTGCAAATATAATGTCCCTTTTTGAAAATATTGAATTTTACAGTTGTAAATTAATGTAAGTATTATTATAAAGACAGTTCATCCCCCTCATATGTATATATGTGTTTACATTTCACAAGTCATTGTGCAAAACGTCGTCATATTAATGGCGGAAGTAGTGTTTGCTATACTACATGTGGACAATTTGCAACGGAAAAATTGCAATTATCTCTTTTTTCCTTAAAGCTTCAATCTGAATTGACCCTCAATGTCTCGCTCTATGTCAGTGTATGAAGCATGCCTAGCTATAGTTTTGCATTCTTTATTTCAAGTTCAAAGAAACAGATGCGTCATCAAACTGATTATTCAGTGAAAGGTCATTGCATGTATATATTTACTGGAACGTGTAATTAAATGGGTTAGATTATTTTTGTTTATCTCATTAAGCATCTGCACAAAGCCATGTCTTCTTAAGTGCTATATTTACTTCGTATATTCTCAAAAGTGTTTCTTTGCAGAAAATATACTATGTTTTCACCGTAAATTATCACTAATATGCAAAGTTCGATATCTTTAGCAAAGCGAATATTTTGTTTGTGTTGTCCTATTATGTGTCTTTGCGTTCTGTTTTCCGTGTACAGTCTTTACCTTCAGTTGTTTGTATGAGGGTTCATGTCTTATATACGTTTGCTTACGCATAGTGGTGTTCAACACATATGTTGTTGTGATTTGTGTTTCTTCGTCTTGTGTACCCTATGTTGCCAGTTTCTTTGGATTGTCCATTTTTGATTGCCTCTTCGGTTTTCTCTAACGTTTATGTAGATAAATGTTGAATGAATGCTGCTGTGTTACAGTGTGATTGATGTACGTGGATTAATTGCTGACGTGTGACATATAAATCTTGAAGGATCCGACAAACTGTGTGACTGTTTTATGACTGGTTGGTGACTTGACGTATTTAAACAAAAGAAACATTGACTGTTTCTAGAACTAAAACCACAATTTAGATAACAAATGAAGATATAAAAACAAAAACGAATTCTCAGATGACCCGGTTTTTGTAATAAAATCCGAAATAAGATCGGAAATGATCCATACACTGCTCCTAATGATTAATCCGTCACGAAGTAAGATTTCCTGAAGCATATTGATCATGTAGTTCTAATACATGTATCAGATGTTTTATATGATTTATAATTAAAGACACACCTTACACTGTGTGTCTATTCTGGTTATTCATGCAGGCTTAGTTCAATCAATTCAGACAACAATATATACATTTCTTTATTTTCATGAAGGTTTCTATGTTACAATTGAAAAATATATGACCTTAGAATAAGTCTTAGATTAGATGTAAATATGTTTCAAAAATGTATGCAGAATTCCCACAATGAAATCAAAGACAATTAATTTATAAGGGTTTCTAATATTTTAGAGTTGAGCTGATGAAAGTTTTACTAGCGACGCGTTTTTCGCACTAATTTTGATATCTACGTTTTTACTACAGAAAACCTCTTGCAAATACCAAATCAAAAAACAAATCACAATTTTGGATGTGGTCCCCATTTTGTCTTGAGCCAATTCCAACAAATTTTACTTCAATTGGCCTAGCGGGTTTAGTGAAGATACAAACAATAAAGAGTTAACAGACGACGATGGGCACAAACTTACGACGACATCTCAAATGACTTGTTTTGTCAAGTAAGCTAATACAAGTTTAACAACAATGGTCGACAATATAATATATTATATACCAATCGGATACCAGCCACTCCTCTGTCAGACTACGCATGCAGTACAACAATTGCAACCACTCCTCTACCAAATTACGCAAAAAGTACAACAATCGAATCACTCATCTGTCAAACTACGCATAAAATACAATAATCCAACCATTCATCTGTCAAACTACGCAAAAAGTACTACAATCGAACCACCCATCTGTCAAACTACGCATAAAGAAAAACAATCCAAACACTCCTCTGTCAAACTACGCATGAAGTACCACAATTTCAATCACTCTTCTGTCAGATTACGGATAAAGTACAGCAATTTCAACCACTCCTCTGTCAAGCTTCGCAAAGAGTACAACAATTGAATCACTTCTCTGTCAAACCTCGCAAAAAATACAATAATGTAACCACTGATCTGTCAAACTACGCATAAAGTACAATTTCAACCACTCCTCCGTCAAACTTGGTATATAGTACAACAATTTCAACCACTCCTCTGTAGACTACACATAAAGTACAACAATCCAACCACTCCTCTGTCAAACTACGCATAAAGTACAACAATCCAACCACTCCTCTGTCAAACTACACATAAAGAACAACAATCCAACCACTCCTCTGTCAAACTACGCATAAAGAACAACAATTTCAACCACTCCTCTGTCAAACTACGCATAAAGAACAACAATTTCAACCACTCCTCTGTCAGATTACGCATACAGTACAGCAATTTCCACCATTCCTCTGTCAAACTTCGCAAAAAATACAATAATCTAACCACCCATCTGTCAAACTACGCATAAAGTACAACAATCCAACCACTCCTCTGTCAAACTACGCATAAAGTACAACAATCCAACCACTCCTCTGTCAAACTACACATAAAGAACAACAATCCAACCACTCCTCTGTCAAACTACGCATAAAGAACAACAATTTCAACCACTCCTCTGTCAAACTACGCATAAAGAACAACAATTTCAACCACTCCTCTGTCAGATTACGCATACAGTACAGCAATTTCCACCATTCCTCTGTCAAACTTCGCAAAAAATACAATAATCTAACCACCCATCTGTCAAACTACGCATAAAGTACAACAATCCAACCACTCCTCTGTCAAACTACGCATAAAGTACAACAATCCAACCACTCCTCTGTCAAACTACGCATAAAGAACAACAATCCAACCACTCCTCTGTCAAACTACGCATAAAGAACAACAATCCAACCACTCCTCTGTCAAACTACGCATAAAGAACAACAATCCAACCACTCCTCTGTCAAACTACGCATAAAGAACAACAATCCAACCACTCCTCTGTCAAACTACGCATAAAGTACAACAATCCAACCACTCCTCTGTCAAACTACGCATAAAGTACAACAATCCAACCACTCCTCTGTCAAACTACGCATAAAGTACAACAATCCAACCACTCCTCTGTCAAACTACGCATAAAGTAAAACAATCCAACCACTCCTCTGTCAAACTACGCATAAAGAACAACAATCCAACCACTCCTCTGTCAAACTACGCATGAAGTACAACAATCCAACCACTCCTCTGTCAAACTACGCATAAAGTACAACAATCCAACCACTCCTCTGTCAAACTACGCATAAAGTACAACAAGCCAACCACTCCTCTGTCAAACTACGCATGAAGTACAACAATCCAACCACTCCTCTGTCAAACTACGCATGAAGTACAACAATCCAACCACTCCTCTGTCAAACTACGCATAAAGAACAACAATCCAACCACTCCTCTGTCAAACTACGCATAAAGAACAACAATCCAACCACTCCTCTGTCAAACGACCCGATAGAAGACAGTAACAATCTTTATCCTGATTTAGTTCTTTGTTATATTAATTGATCATTGCAGCATATAAACGATAATTGTGAACATGCGGAAGACTGCCATTATAGCTGCCATATATAAATACATTCAGAAGGGAAATGTGATCAAAATTGGGTCAGTACAGTACAGTACTAACCCGTAATATTACTAATTATATCGACAGGAAGTAGTGCTGATTCTTAGAATTGTCAAAACATTAAAAAGATTTACACTCGCTCTAAACAGTAGTAAAATAAAAGACAAGAGCACCATATTTAGATTTATTAAGCTACGAAACTCAATAAATGTCAAATTAAACTGAGCCATTCAGCAAATTGTTTTAACTATTTTATTCCTGACATTATCATTCAATTTTCTTCCAATTGATTTCGTCCTCTAACAATTTTGTATTTTGAATGTTTCGTAAATGCAAATAGTTTGATGATTAGCGAATTCTAGAAAACAAGATAAATAGGTATCACATCCGGTAAAGGATGATCAACCGGATTATCTTACCGTTTATATACTTTTAATTATCGAGTACGACTAAAGGTAAATAAATGATATGTATAAAGATAACAATTAATCAACTATTTCTGGCACAACGTCATATTAACTTATTAACAAATTAGTAGTCTTTATGATTATTTCTTGTCTAATGTTATATCATCGTGACCACTACATTATAAGGGATCATGTTGTACCAGCCAGATTAATTCTGAACTGGCAGTTTTCTGAAATATTTACCTGGTCTATTATCAATGTGGATGGTTTTATTTTAAGATGTGAAAATATTTATCTGGCTTACATGTACATGTATTTGGCTTTATGATTTTTTTATCATCCCGTGTGTCCTATCGCCTTAAAGTTACCAGTTTTCCACAAACAGTTTACATAATAATTATCTACAAAGTCTGTACCACAAGTTACAACCGAAATGACAATGATTTCATTACCTACAGAGAAACTGTATTAAATCATTCTTAAGCAAGGCTCGAAACTACCAAAGTGGTTATCAGTAGCCTCAAATTGAAAAACGACAGACAATAAAATGGCCCAATGAAAACCGACGACAGGACACCACCGTGGTTGAGCAACACGAACCACAAAGGAGATGAACTCAAATTGAACATGTACCATGTACACGAATGAACATTTAACTAAACATTATTTGAGCAATTCAATCCAAGTTTGTAGAAATATCCTCGCATGATCCTTTCCAAGGTTCGTTGTATTTTGTGTTGATCTTAAATGCATCAACTTGACATACACAATATAAGTTCAAGCGTATAATCATATAAGAAAATTATAAATGTATTTTTCCCGCAAACTGTGGACTAATTGAACAGATGTTTTTGCTCGTCTGCAAAGTGTTCGTAATTCATCAGAAATAAATTGCTTTGTTGTAGTGAAGCATCATTTGAGCATTATATTTTGCTCAATGTATGACTAGCATAAGATGACAAACCATAATCCGGAACAATTTGCCTTACAATGGGCCAGCAATGGCAACTCTCATCGAGTATTTGCTCGATGCGAGTTCCTACAAGGTACCTTGCGAGCATGTTATTGCGCAAACAGGTGCCACTTTCCCGTTCCCTCGAGGATTCGTAAATAGATTGTTGTCATCTACACATGATATATTTTAAAATTTAGCTAAAAATAACAAAGGTGCACATTGAAAAAATAATGAATATCAATCTCTACTACGTGATAAGATCCAGTTTTGGGTTATTTTATGGCGACCAGAAGTCCAGACTTGACGAACCAAATCAGTGATACATGTAATGTGTAATGCTATTTTTTTTTATTTTTTTTATTTCTGTAATTATTAATAGTGCACGCAAATAACAAACTACACAAACTAGTATATAGATATGTAAATATATGTCTTTTATTTCTAGAAGAAGGTAAGTAAATACTTATTTCTAGAAGAAGGTAAGTAAATACTTATTTCTAGAAGAAGGTAAGTACATACTTATTTCTAGAAGAAGGTAAGTAAATACTTATTTCTAGAAGAAGGTAAGTAAATACTTATTTCTAGAAGAAGGTAAGTAAATACTTATTTCTAGAAGAAGGTAAGTACATACTTATTTCTAGAAGAAGGTAAGTAAATACTTATTTCTAGAAGAAGGTAAGTAAATACTTATTTCTAGAAGAAGGTAAGTACATACTTATTTCTAGAAGAAGGTAAGTAAATACTTATTTTTAGAAGAAGGTAAGTAAATACTTATTTCTAGGAGAAGGTAAGTAAATACTTATTTCTAGAAGAAGGTAAGTAAATACTTATTTCTAAGAGAAGGTAAGTAAATACTAGGGTTTTAAATTCGCAATAAGTAGATTGAAAAATAAAATAACCACACTGTTGGAACAGTTCCAAAATGCAACAAAAAATCGTAAAAATGGGCAAAATCGATACCCCTAACACACAAATACATGACTGCGCATTCTCCTGGCTTGGTACAGATACCCCCTAACACACAAATACATGACCGCGCATTCTCCTGGCTTGGAACAGATACCCCCTAACACACAAATACATGACTGCGCATTCTCCTGGCTTGGTACAGATACCCCCTAACACACAAATACATGACCGCGCATTCTCCTGGCTTGGTACAGATACCCCCTAGCACACAAATACATGACTGCGCATTCTCCTGGCTTGGTACAGATACCCCCTAACACACAAATACATGACCGCGCATTCTCCTGGCTTGGTACAGATACCCCCTAACACACAAATACATGACCACGCATTCTCCTGGCTTGGTACAGATACCCCCTAACACACAAATACATGATTGCGCATTCTCCTTTCTTGGTACAGATACCCCCTAACACACAAATACATGACCGCGCATTCTCCTGGCTTGTTACAGATACCCCCTAACACACAAATACATGACTGCGCATTCTCCTTTCTTGGTACAGATACCCTCTAACACACAAATACATGACCGTGTATTCTCCTCTCTTGGTATATGGACAAGGCACTGCTATATAGTTGCTGGGTTAAGCTATTTGTATGTGCTCATAAAGCAAATAGGATTATAAGAACATTTGTTGAAATGCTGATATTGAGGTCTGTTATATGGACAAGCAAGATCTAGTATGGTATAGTGAACTTCAAAATTATACATAAACGCTAACCTAAAAAGCATAGTAATACGCCACAATTCTACTTTAAGTTCTAGTTAACGGATATTATACATGTGTTTTATTTTGTTTTAACTGTGAAACAATTAAATGGATGGTGAAAGGTTCTCATTAACATTTATGTGATGACTAAGAGGAAGTAATTACGTCTTTCTACAATAATAAATGCAAAAGGTCAAGAGATCAATGTGACTTCATATTCAATATGGATAAGAGGGATGACGGATATTAGAAAAACATGAACTTGTTAAAAGGTTTGAACGAAATCAACTCGTACAAGAAAACGGATTTGAGTACAGATTATGAATGACAATCTTCGTCTGTCTCGGACACTACAGTTAAATTCAATGCACTATCTCAAATTGTATCCGAGAACAAGTAGTCTATACATTAATGACACGAACATAATGTCACTGTCAAAAACCGAATGTCATCTGAGGCGGGATAGTGACCATTCAAATGTAATAGGACTGCTAATGGTTCCATAATGGTCAGTCAGTTTTATTTAACGACCATAAAACTATTTAAAATGATTTCCAGTTCCTTCGCGTAGTGACAATATTACCAACAAGACGTAAATAACGGTCTCATGTTGTCGAATAGCTTTTGCGTGCTTGTTGTTTAACACCAAGTGAGTTAATTTTCAGCTATACCATGGCAAGAACAAGTTACATTTCGATGAGATGATTATGATCATGATGCTTTGTTCTATATCAACACGTTGACCTTCCACCCGGACACATAGTCATGATTACGAACCAACCAGTATTTGATATTACTTCTTAATGGTGTGGGCTTAGCGGAGAAGCAACAAATACTAATTATATAGTCTTTGGTTTCAACATACCGTAGCTCGAACCCACGATCTACCGCATTCGAGGCGAGTACGCCAACCATTACAACACCAGTACCGATTCCGGTTTTTTTTTTCGAATAGAATGACATTCATCAAGATTAGCATGTAATGTGTACTCATAAGAAGAGTTTGAAGATACCAATGGAGTAATCAGGATCCGTATATCGAAGAACAGACAACACAATGACCACATGAAAAAGTACAAAAGGACCAACAACGATCTACAAAACATGCACATAAAACTAAAGATCGATCCCCACTAAAAACCGAGGATAAGCTGTGCCTGCTCTACTAGTGGCACATGTCGTGTTAATCTAGTTACAAACTCGGGGATAAGTCATGAATGACGAAAGGAGCTGGTAGTGTTTACGACAAGAGGAACATATCCGTGCCACATATATTCCATAACGGTTAACCAAGTCATGGTGGCGACGTACAACTTTCGAAGTGATGTGATTGTAGTCAGATCGTATCTTATTCCCAAGAGGTAAGGTATAGTCAAGATGTACCATAAGGTCAGGGTATAATGCATACTTAGACTGTAACACATGCTCACATTAGGACGTAATGTACATCTAGGATATAATGCATACTCATGTTATACCAAAATTTAATGACGGATTATATACTCATGGTACAATGTATTACTTCATGATACATTGTATACTATGAATTATTGGTAATATAAGTGTCTCAAGCAATGTGTTGTCGATTAAATGTTAAAATAAACAACTTTTCTCTCTACCAGGGATTTACTAAATATATATATGTTTCCATAATATGGATGTATGAAGTGATTTGACAAAATTATTGCTGTATTGTTGCAGAATTTCCTAGGTTTAATACAATTAAGAAGATCATTCAGTTTTTTAATTCACTTTAAATACCCGCTGATGTTGAGAAAGATTTTCGTCATAACATTTTGGAATTCCGTCTTTAATTACCGGGTTTATTTGAGGTAGAGTGCTCTGCACCTAGGTGAACCTTCAGTAAGACGTGCGTTGTACTAACACTTTGTTCTGATGCATCCAGTATAAAGAAGGCAGGATTACTTCTCTCTGCTTCGATTTTAATGCAGTAGTATTCAATAATTTGTGATGGTCTAAGCATGATTCTTAGATAAGTTAATGAGTGTATAAAAGGATAATTGCCAGGAGCTTCTTTAATTTCTAATTGTTCTTGGACGATTCGTGATGTCCTGTATTTTACATAATTTCCTTGTAATGATGCTCTGTATTTTACATAATTTCCTTGTAATGATATTACAGTTTTTTTTCCATTCCATCACACTTTATCGACATTAAAATAAAGTTTGAATGAGTGCAATTTAAGCCAATTCAGTAAATAATTAATAAATTTATCGAACAATAAGTAAAGGTTCACGAAAATAACATTGATTTGATGGAGGTGTGTGAACCTTGCGACGATGTCTGTGCGTAAACAGTGTGGTGTCTAGATGATTATACAAATATATATTTAATGCTACTGTGCAGACCAACCAGTGTGGTTCTAGTATATAGCTTATACTGCCGTTTAGTACTTTCCCTGTGGTTCTACTATATAATTTATGCTGCCGTTTAGTACTTTCCCTGTGGTTCTACTATATATCTTATGCTGCCGTTTAGTACTTTCCCTGTGGTTCTACTATATAACTTATACTGCCGTTTAGTACTTTCCCTGTGGTTCAACTATATAGCGTATCCTGCCGTTTAGTACTTTCCCTGTGGTTCTACTATATAACTTATACTGCCGTTTAGTACTTTCCCTGTGGTTCTATTTTATAACTTATGCTGCCGTTTAGTACTTTCCATGTGGTTCTACTATATAGCTTATGCTGCCGTTTAGTACTTTCCCTGTGGTTCTACTATATAGCTTATGCTGCCACTTAGTACTTTCCCTGTGGTTCTACTATATAATTTATGCTGCCGTTTAGTACTTTCCCTGTGGTTCTACTATATAACTTATGCTGCCGCTTAGTACTTTCCATGTGGTTCTACTCTATAACTTATGCTGCCGTTTAGTACTTTCCCTGTGGTTCTACTATATAGCTTATGCTGCCGTTTAGTACTTTCCCTGTGGTTCTACTATATAACTTATGCTGCCGTTTAGTACTTTCCATGTGGTTCTACTATATAACTTATGCTGCCGCTTAGTACTTTCCCTGTGGTTCTACTATATAACTTATGCTGCCGTTTAGTACTTTCCCTGTGGTTCTACTATATAACTTATACTGCCGTTTAGTACTTTCCCTGTGGTTCTACTATATAACGTATGCTGCCGTTTAGTACTTTCCCTGTGGTTCTACTATATAACTTATGTTGCCGTTTAGTACTTTCCCTGTGGTTCTACTATATAACTTATGCTTCCGTTTAGTACTTTCCCTGTGGTTCTACTATATAGCTAATGCTGCCGTTTAGTACTTTCCCTGTGGTTCTACTATATAGCTTATACTGCCGTTTAGTACTTTCCCTGTGGTTCTACTATATATCTTATGCTGCCGTTTAGTACTTTCCCTGTGGTTCTACTATATAACTTATACTGCCGTTTAGTACTTTCCCTGTGGTTCTACTATATAGCGTATCCTGCCGTTTAGTACTTTCCCTGTGGTTCTACTATATAACTTATACTGCCGCTTAGTACTTTTCCTGTGGTTCTACTATATAACTGATACTGCCGTTTAGTACTTACCCTGTGGTTCTACTATATAACTTATACTGCCGTTTAGTACTTTCCCTGTGGTTCTACTATATAACTAATGCTGCCGTTCAGTACTTTCCCTGTGGTTCTACTATATAACTAATGCTGCCGTGCAGTACTTTCCCTGTGGTTCTACTATATAACTAATACTACCGTTTAGTACTTTCCATGTGGTTCTACTATATAACCTATGCTGCCGTTTAGTACTTTCCCTGTGGTTCTACTATATAACTTATGCTGTCGTTTAGTACTTTCCCTGTGGTTCTACTATATATCTTATGCTGCCGTTTAGTACTTACCCTGTGGTTCTACTATATAACTTATACTGCCGTTTAGTACTTTCCCTGTGGTTCTATTATATAACTAATGCTGCCGTTCAGTACTTTCCCTGTGGTTCTACTATATAACTTATACTGCCGTTTAGTACTTTCTCTGTGGTTCTACTATATAACTTATGCTGCCGTTTATTATTTCCACTGTGGTTCTACTAAATAACTAATGCTGCCGATTAGTTCTTTCCCTGTGGTTCTACTATATAACTTATACTGCCGCTTAGTACTTTCCCTGTGGTTCTACTATATAGCTTATGCTGCCGTTTAGTACTTTCCCTGTGGTTCTACTATATAACTTATGCTGCCGTTTAGTACTTTCCTTGTGGTTCTACTATATAACTTATACTGCCGTTTAGTACTTTCCCTGTGGTTCTACTATATAGCTTATGCTGCCGTTTAGTACTTTCCCTGTGGTTCTACTATATAACTTATGCTGCCGTTTAGTACTTTCCTTGTGGTTCTACTATATATATTATACTGCCATTTAGTACTTTCCATGTGGTTCTACTATATAGCTTATGCTGCCGTTTAGTACTTTCCCTGTGGTTCTACTATATAACTTATACTGCCGTTTAGTACTTTCCCTGTGGTTCTACTATATAACTAATGCTGCCGTTCAGTACTTTCCCTGTGGTTCTACTATATAACTTATACTGCCGTTTAGTACTTTCCCTGTGGTTCTACTATATAACTAATGCTGCCGTGCAGTACTTTCCCTGTGGTTCTACTATATAATTAATACTGCTGTTTAGTACTTTCCATGTGGTTCTACTATATAGCTTATGCTGCCGTTTAGTACTTTCCCTGTGGTTCTACTATATAACTTAAGCTGTCGTTTAGTACTTTCCCTGTGGTTCTACTATATATCTTATGCTGCCGTTTAGTACTTACTCTGTGGTTCTACTATATAACTTATACTGCCCTTTAGTACTTTTCCTGTGGTTATACTATATAACTAATGCTGCCGTTCAGTACTTTCCCTGTGGTTCTACTATATAGCTTATACTGCCGCTTAGTACTTTCCCTGTGGTTCTACTATATAACTTATGCTGCCGTTTAGTACTTTCCCTGTGGTTCTACTATATAACTTATGCTGCCGTTTAGTACTTTCCTTGTGGCTCTACTATATATATTATACTGCCGTTTAGTACTTTCCCTGTGGTTCTATTATATAGCTTATGCTGCCGTTTAGTACTTTCCCTGTGGTTCTACTATATAACTTATGCTGCCGGTTAGTACTTTCCTTGTGGTTCTACTATATATAGTATACTGCCATTTAGTACTTTCCATGTGGTTCTACTATATAGCTTATGCTGCCGTTTAGTACTTTCCCTGTGGTTCTACTATATAACTTATGCTGCCGTTTAGTACTTACCCTGTGGTTCTACTATATAGCTTATGCTGCCGTTTAGTACTTTCCCTGTGGTTCTACTATATAACTTATACTGTCGTTTAGTACTTACCCTGTGGTTCTACTATGTAACTTATGCTGCCGTTTAGTACTTTCCTTGTGGTTCTACTATATAACTTATGCTGCCGTTTAGTACTTTCTCTGTGGTTCTACTATATAACTTATGCTGCCGTTTATTACTTTTCCTGTGGTTCTACTATATATCTAATGCTGCCGCTTAGTACTTTCCCTGTGGTTCTACTATATAGTTTATGCTGCCGTTTAGTACTTTCCCTGTGGTTCTACTATATAACTTATACTGTCGTTTAGTACTTTTCCTGTGGTTCTACTATATAAATTACCCTGCCGTTTAGTACTTTCCCTGTGGTTCTACTATATAGCTTATGCTGCCGTTTAGTACTTTCCCTGTTGTTCTACTATATAACTTATGCTGCCGTTAGGTACTATCCCTGTGGTTCTACTATATAACTTATGCTGCCGTTGTGGTTCTACTATATAACTTATGCTGCCGTATAGTACTTTTTCTGTGGTTCTACTATATAGCTTATACTGCCGTTTAGTACTTTCCCTGTGGTTCTACTATATAGCTTATACTGTCGTTTAGTACTTTCCCTGTGGTTCTACTAAATAGCTTATGCTGCCGTTTAGTACTTTCCCTGTGGTTCTACTATATAGCTTATACTGCCGTTTAGTACTTTCCCTGTGGTTCTACTATATAACTTATGCTGCCGTTGTGGTTCTACTATATAACTTATGCTGCCGTATAGTACTTTTTCTGTGGTTCTACTATATAGCTTATACTGCCGTTTAGTACTTTCCCTGTGGTTCTACTATATAGCTTATACTGCCGTTTAGTACTTTCCCTGTGGTTCTACTATATATCTTATGCTGTCGTTTAGTACTTTCCCTGTGGTTCTACTATATAACTTATGCTGCCGCTTAGTACTTACCCTGTGGTTCTACCATATAGCTTATGCTGCCGTTTAGTACTTTCCCTGTGGTTTTACTATATAACTTATACTGCCGTGTAGTATTTTCCCTGTGGTTCTACTATATAACTAATGCTTCCGTTCAGTACTTTCCCTGTGGTTCTACTATTTAGCTTATGCTGTCGTTTAGTACTTTCCCTGTGGTTCTACTATATAACTTATGCTGCCGTGTAGTACTTTCCATGTGGTTCTACTATATAGCTTATACTGCCGTTTAGTACTTTCCCTGTGGTTCTACTATATAGCTTATGCTGCCGTTTAGTACTTACCCTGTGGTTTTACTATATAACTTATACTGCCCTTTAGTACTTTCCCTGTGGTTCTACTATATAACTAATGCTGTCGTTCAGTATTTTTCCTGTGCTTCTACTATACAACTAATACTGCCGCTTAGTACTTTCCCTGTGGTTCTACTATATAACTTATGCTGCCGTTTAGTACTTTCCCTGTGGTTCTACTATATAACTTATGCTGCCGTTTAGTACTTTTCCTGTGGTTCTACTATATAAATTATGCTGCCGTTTAGTACTATCCCTGTGGTTCTGATATATAACTTATACTGCCGTTTAGTACTTTCCCTGTTGTTTTACTATATAACTTATGTTGCCGTTTAATACTTACACTGTGGTTCTACTATATAACTTATACTGCCCTTTAGTACTTTCCCTGTGGTTCTACTATATAACTAATGCTGCCGTTCAGTATTTTCCCTGTGGTTCTACTATACAACTAATACTGCCGTTTAGAACTTTCCCTGTGGTTCTACTATATAACTTATACTGCCGTTTAGTACTTTCCCTGTGGTTCTACTATATAACTTATGCTGCCGCTTAGTACTTTCCCTGTGGTTCTACTATATAAATTATGCTGCAGTTTAGTACTATCCCTGTGGTTCTGATATATAACTTATACTGCCGTTTAGTACTAACTCTGTCGTTTTAACATATAATCAATGCTACTATTTAGTACTACCCCTGTGGTTCTAGTAAACAGGTTCGATTGTGTAACAAATAGTTCCCATTACATCTGATATCAATGAATATCTAACATATTGGTGATAATAGCGTTAAACAAAGAAATAGAATGGCAACCTCATTTTGTAGTTAGAAACGAAAAGGAAACGCATACATTCACAACTTCGTTTCTCCATTGTATATTTACATCTATAAATACTATTATAAAACAATTTAAATGATCTCATCCCAGCTACATTTTGATACATAGTATCCTTTATCAAGTAGACAGGGCAATATATACAAATGCAATGCCTTACATCATAATATATTTATAAAAGTGTAATTGAATAGTAACGTTATTATAGAAACGCATAGCAATAGTTACAGCATACTCCCTTATGATTACGGAACGAAATGGATGGTCAACTCTCGCAATTTAACTTTCACCAATGTTCGGGTTTATATCTGGAACATGACAATCTCTTATAGTACATTCCTTCATGATAGCGTAAACATTCTAAAATATACCACACTGCAGTTCATCCTTAGAGCTGAATAATTGAGATCGAGTTTCCAGTTGTTGCCCGTCATAGTGTAGTAGGAGTTGTTGGGCACAGCCAATGTGTAGTTTGATTGACCTGACGCAATACATTTAGAATAAGCTGATGTTGTGCATAATTTAAAATATACATTCTTAATTACTCCATGTCATGAATTTCGATAGTGCGCTTCACAACTTTGCAACATTGCATGCTTCCAAAAGATTATAGCATATGCTTTAAAATTTACTAGATACTGTTGGCTATTACTTACTACGGACAAACCTGAGTTCACCCCCAGTTTCTAGTGGGGTTCATGTTACTCGTTCTTTAGTATAATGTGCATGTTTTGTGTATCGTTGTTTGTCCTTTTGTCTTTTTTCTTTTGGCCTTTATGTTGTCTGTCCTTCGATTTACGGATTATGATTACCCCTTCGGTATCTACAAACTCTGCTTGCATAATGTATGTAAGTACAACATAATATACGTGGTGTCGTAGTGCACCCTATTGCATGACAGTTATGATATGGTATGTCAGCGACCTTTACTAGTTCGATGGTGTTCTGAAGACACTCTCGTTCCTACATCAATGAATCTTCCAACCGCAATAAAACAGAAATATTGCTGAAAGTGACAGTAAGCAGTTGTGACCCAACACTATAAAGCAGTATTTGTGTAGCATATTGTAACATATAGAGTAAGTGGATAGCTAGATAGACATTTCGTTCTAAAATATTTATTCAATGGAAACATGAAATTCATGTAGCATAGTTTATAATATCGGAATAACATTGGAGCATTATCTGTCAAAGAAGCAAAACAGTAATCTATCACCTACCTATCAGACTGAGTATTTGTTTTGTAATTGATCATTTGGAAGGAAACGAGTCGTATAATAAGAACAAAATAATTTCTCTTTTCCAAATGATGTCCTTGCAAAGAATTAAGTATTATATATCAGACTACTATGTGTCAATGCTCTGTGTTAGAGTACAATATAAAGATGACGAACACAACATAACAGTGCCATCTACTGACATTGAAAGGTGTGTCGAATTTAGGGGTAATGGATACTTAGTCGTAAGAAGGCAATGTATATATAACATTATGTACACATCACAAAAGAAAGATCTTAAATGTGAAATCTCAATTGATACATCATATGGCATAACTAACTTCATTCGTTGTTTATCGTTGGTTCTCTTTATCTTTCATGGCGGTATATTCACAATAAGATCTTTTAGAAGTCGACGAAGAACGTTTTGACGAATTGAATCTTCTAGTCGAGCCACTATGTCCATTCATTGATGTCAGCATTGTATCTTGTCGTCGCAAACTTTGAAGTTCCATGTTTTCTTGACAATTAACCAAGCCACAAGTAAAACAATTTAAAACTCTCAAAAATCCATTCCGGAACTTGGCATTCATCCAGCAGTAAATAAATGGATTGTACATGCAATTACTCATGGCCAGCCAATGACTCGCCATCCAAATGTAATTCATTCCAGTTATGTTATATATGCTATTGTCAATGGCTCCAGTAAAATTAATTATGTTCAGAGGAAGCCAACAAATCGCGTAAATTACTACCACTGTAATCATCATTTTGATAATCTGAAAAGAGAAATGTAAGTAAAGTACAAATTGGTTCGAAATGGAAACGAAAACAATACGTGTATAACAACATGAAATTATAAAAGTGCAATTTGATCTAAATATAAAAATGGTAATGTTGGTCTAGTGTAATAAGAGCAATTGGCACATTTACGGAAATATTTTGATTTCTTATCAAGCATTATAAGGAGCAATACAGCGTTGAAGAAGATAGTTATTACGAACGTAATACGGATGTAGACACTCAGGAATCAAAGTATGATTGCAATTTTCAATGGATGTCAAGCTAAATTTAAGGATATACAGTTCTATTTTAGAACTATTTTAAACAGAAGTGAATTAAATCGTCTAATAAATTATTTCCATTTAATCAAACATTATGTTTTTTTTTCTTTATGTTTCTTAAAAAGGAAGAATGTGTTATCTGCGTGACATTTTGTGTTCTTAAATCTGTCTAAGTGCTGAACGTTATAATACAAGTACGAAATTAATGTTTCCCTTTCATATGAATTCAATAGGATTCGCCGAGACAATTAGAAGTGTTATAATGAATGTATACACAAGTGAGACAAATCCTGTCACCTCTTACTACAAAGGAATCACAATAATGATACAATTAATGTCTACACGACGATGTGCTATAGCAGTATACTTTAGGTATTAACATGTAGTCAGTGGAATGAAAGATATTAAAAGTCGGTAGATTAAACAAAGAAAGCAATACAGATATACAATTCAAGCAAAACTATAACACACTGAACATAGACCACTCTTTAATGTACAACTATCTTAGTCTGGGAGATATTCTTCTTTAATGTTTGGGTTTGGAGATTAAATAGCTACCTGCCTATGTAGAGTCATGGGAAGTATATTTTCCAGTCGGGTATTAGACTGCCTAGTGAAGCACCATTAAAAGCAATTCAATAGAAATTGCATACTCAACAAAATAAATGCATAAATACGATTTTGGGCCTCTTGTTCTTCGGGTATAATACCCAACAATTACTATTTGACAAAGATCTACGAGTTAAAATTTCAGAACGATCGGTTTTATAGAACATATGCTATCTTAGAGCAACAATGTGTCAATAGACTGAAAATAACGATACTTCCTTACTATAAAATGACAGCTAAAATTAATTTACAGTCGCATACAAGAAAAGATTGAAGATACCATAGGGGCAATCAGAATCCGTAAATCGAAGAACAGACAACACAATGGCCAACAGAAAAGTACAAACAACGATCCCCAGCACATACACATAAAACTAAAGATCGAGTAACACGAACCTCACTAAAAAACAATGTATGTTATGATTTAGATATGGTAGAATTAATAGCTTTGCCACATACTCAGGTTTAACAGAACATTTGCTTACATAGCAGCCAGTGTGTCGTATATTTAACATTTTAATAATGTAAACAACATTTCAGAATGATATGATTTATAATATCTTACTTTTAGTTCCCGAGGGTCTCATCTACCCAGTAGTTCTGTGTTAACATGGTCTATTAGATATAGTCTGGTCCAAAATAATGCAATTATTAGAAGAACTAAGGTTCTCCTCTATTGGTTTTATTTCATCGGAAACTTTAAAATGATTTAGCTTTCTAATCATTAGACTGTGAGTTTACCAGATGTCAATTATTCCAGAAAGGAGTCGTGCTCATTAAATTGTATATATAAGGTTTTATTAGATATCATCAACAAGGACATCAAGCAATAAATTATAAACAAAAGTATAGAACAGAAACTATGATAGATCGGAAATTTAGACACGAACACAAATTCTCCTTATTATTACTATTATGCTGACTTTTATATTGTTTTTGTTTTTGTTTAATGGTGATTAACGCCACTTTCAACAATATTTCAGTCATATTGTGGCGATCAGTTTTATTGGTGGCGGAAATCCAACTACCATACGATCACGGTTACGACGGTCACTACTGACATAGGAGTATGCCCTTTGGAAATACATGTACATAACAATAAACAGTAGAGAAACCCGAAGTGGTAATCAAAAATGAACAATGCAGAGATGCTGGCAACATTGAACACCCAAGATACAGGAAGAAAACAAAGAGAACAAAAAACCGCATAAATATTATAAACATTAATACTATTCATGAATCATTGTAAAATAGCATCGAAGTAAAAAAAATAACTTTGAAAGCAAGACTACCAATGAGGTCATATGTCCATCCACCAATTCTTTCTTAAATAATGCATACCTCTCACACAGAGGGACTTTCACAATCGTATATTACAGTACCGAAGTGCCATAGTATAGACGAACCATACACAAATTAAGGTAAATATATTTTTAGTGTCTGTTTAAAATGAAAATATATGAGATTTAAAATAAAATGTGTCAGTATGTCGTAATTGCATATCGTTATTATAAAATGCTATTCCACAATGAGTTCTACCTATATTACCGTGGAAGCTCATCTGTAATTTAGGTACAGCTTTGTCGAATATACGACATGATATGGCTTAAGTGTCACTAACCATATTTGGATGGGTTTTTTTCTGTTACGCGTAATAATTTGGAATATGAGAATAAATCAGGAAAAAGTTGTTTTAATTGTTATTATTATCATACCTTGTGTATATTAAGTAATCGGCGATAAGACGTCATTCGTCAATGACACAAATAGTCTTAGGAAACCATCACTATCGATATTTCCACTCAGTAATACATGCACAAGCCCATGAGGTACATCAGCAGTAATATACACTATAGCATAGTACACATTCATGATTTATTTGCTACATGTCGGTATGATAATTTAGGGGATTAGGGTTATTTAATATATTTAAGCTATATCTTGACGGTCAGTTTTATTGGTGGAGGAGAGTGGAGTTCCCAGAGAAAACCATCGACTTATAGCAACTCACTCACTAGCTGTCGATATAGGTTATTAATTTTCATACAATAGGAACTTAATTAATAAACCCGTCTTGTATCACATTGAGCTCTAAATACAAATATGGTAATTGTTCGATATATTGCTAAGTCCTTGGATCAGACAGTTGTCTGTTTTATTTGTTTATTGTTTTACTGTTGGTTTTTGTTTTGTTGTTGGTTTTGTTCCATTTATTAACCGATTTTCATATAATATAGGACATTTTCATTCAAGGCGTGAAAATACTATAAAACAGGAATACCGCAAAGTGGCCACTTCCGATCATTGTTTGTGTGCTAGACATGATTATTAAAATCAATCTTGACTAGTAATGTACAAATATAAATCGGTAAATATTTGTATGAATGGCTGAATACTTCCGCTGTTTAATAATAAGACTACCGACGAATTATGATGAAAAGCGACGTATCTCTAATACTAGCTATTCGTCCTTGTTATAACAATAACAAAAAGTGTGATCAAGAAGACAGCACGAAGAGCTTATTTGACTTACTAATTTCATGACTATATAGAAATAAGAATGAAATCGTCTACAGCAGACTTATATACAGTAATGGTGCTGTCATATTTATTATGCTCTTGTCATATCTGTTCTCATTACTTGTATAATGTAGTCATAGTGTGTCGTTGTGGACAATTGTTATATTGACTAGAAGGAGACTACGTTTATATTAGTTTTGCCGTTGTAGAACTAAATATGAAAAAGGGGATGGGGTTTTGGATCTCATTAACTGGAATAACACCGACACATTTTTATATCGTCATTACGTGCAGGTTTTTATTAAACCAAAACGTTTTGGAACATTTCTTATATTAAGTAACCCAAAAACGTTGCACGTGATATGTTAAGGATTGTTTGGGCTTAATTGCACTTTTAACAATATTTCATTAACAGCGTTATACTTAAAGAAACATGATCTACCACAAGTCATTGATAAACTTATCAAATAATGTTATACCGAGTACATTGGTAAGGAAAACATACGATCTGAAATTACACATAAGACCATTGCATTTTTCAAATATGAGAAATAAAATCAAATGGTTTATATTCTTATTCAAATAAAACGATGAATATTAAATACCTGGATTTGAGTGAGTGAGTGAGTGAGTTATTGTTGTTTAACGCCAACTCAGCAATTTTTCAGTTATAACATGGCGAGAACAAGTTAATATTCAATGAAATGATTATGAGGTCCTGATTCCGAGCCAACCAGTCTTTGCTCTTTCTCCTTAATGCTGCGTACCTAGCGAAGAAGCAACAAAAAACAATTTTATAGTCTTTGGTTTGACCCGATCGGGGCTCTAACCCATGATCCACAGTACTCGAGGCGAACACGCTAACCATTACACCACCGGTACGGTTAACTGGCTCTGGATTTATCGTCGATATAGAAATATAATGACAATAAGTTTATTTACACATTCGGACAACGTTATTATCATTATAACTGACACGGTGTATTCTTATATCTGATAACAATCTCTTTTTAAAGCTAAAATGAAAGACCACAGACTAAAAAGGGTGTCTAGATATGTAGTTGATACTTGTATTAGAATAAAAACGTAGATATTTAATCTAACACAGATGACGCGTCTCTGGAATAACTTTCATCAGGTACACACAAAGTCCAAAGAAAATCTTTGTGAGCAAGAAAACGGAAGAGCCTATACAGGAAACCAAAATCGGCCATGGTGACCTATTACTATTTTGTTCAAGGACAAGAGACATTTTTTTTAACATTAGGATTAGATGTCAACAACATTTTATTGTTTATATACAAATCTTGTATAGCCCACCGTAGTCTTCCTGACGCTGTCACATATATTAACTTTCCCTTAAGCAGGATTTGAACTTTGAAAGAAACCGGAATTATTTAATTATATAATGAATCTTTAATTTATAGATATATATATTTATTGTCTTAGCCTACATTGATATTTAATATGATTTAATTAATCTTGTTTATCTCCTTTTACTAACCTTTAACCAGTATTAACGTAAAACAACCATATTTACACCAGTATAATTACAAAACAACCATATTTAAACCAATATAATTACAAAACAACCATAATTAAATCAGTATAATTACAAAACAACCATAATTAAACCAGTATAATTACAAAACAACCATATTTAAACCAATATAATTACAAACCAACCATAATTAAACCAGTATAATTACAAAACAACCATAATTAAACCAGTATAATTACAAAACAACCATATTTAAACCAATATAATTACAAAACAACCATAATTAAACCAATATAATTACAAAACAACCATATTTAAACCAGTATAATTACAAAACAACCATAATTAAACCAGCATAATTACAAAACAACCATAATTAAACCAGTATAATTACAAAACAACCATAATTAAACCAGTATAATTACAAAACAACCATAATTAAACCAGTATAATTACAAAACAACCATAATTAAACCAGTATAATTACAAAACAACCATATTTAAACCAGTATAATTACAAAACAACCATATTTAAACCAGTATAATTACAAAACAACCATATACAAAATGTAGATGATTGTTGTTTTCTAGCGTAAAATATCTTCAAGATGAAGATGTATTTTCCAACGAAAAGATATTATGAGTATACTACCAATTCTGAGGTAGACTAGATATTAATTCCTACTGAGCCCAAGTTTATGAAGGTCGTCTGTTTTATTTATTTACTTTGTTCATTTGCTCACCGATTTTCAGCAGACAATCTCAGTCAAATGTGAAAGTATTATAAAAGGCGGTTGACACAGCATGACCACATCCAATCAACAGTTTCCGTCATTAGACATTAGACATAGAATGCTATCCAACATAATGCAAATTGTTCATCGTTGTGTTGACGACTGTAAATTATTTCTAAGGTTTGAATATTTATCTTACAATCTATATAATAATTCATTTATCGTGTTTATATTTAAACTTCTAGAATAAAATACAAATAAGAAAAGTATAAAGCCACAAATCGAAGGAGGACAGACAATACAACAGGACAAGAAAAGATCAAAGAACAAACAACTATCTATAAAAAAAACTACAATGAAGACCGTAAGTAATCAGTTCCTGCTACACGCGTGGCACCCCTCGTGTTATTCTAGTTACAAACCGTGTAATATGTCTTGAACGAGAAAAGAACCGGACAATAAATAACTAATTTACTAATATGCTGCCAAATAAAAAACGATCACCTTTACCTACTGAAATCATAATTACATCCTTTATAAATCAAAATACTGTAAACGGAGAATTTTCGCTGTCTGCCGACTTAAATCTAACTTCGGTGCCTTTTAATTTCGCGAAGTCAGGGGAAAACAATTGTGGAATTCAACCGCGAAAATAAAACGGCCATTCATATTTCGCGGGATATAGTAAAATAAGAAGTTGAAATTATATTAAATTACAAAAACAGGACGTTCTAATTATTTAATGGCGCTATGATCTTGATTTATGTAGAAACAACAACACCTAAGTAAACAATTATAAACCTAAAGGATAGACTTTCCCCGATTTTATCAAATCAAATATTCGTATTTCATAGTTCTTTAAAGATCATAGTACCTGAATTTGATAAAATTGTCTGTTCAATTATATAGAAGGTCTACATACAGTCTTAAACTAATTAAACAAAACAGTACTACATTGAATATAAGTCACGGCATTTAACACGTAAATAAAAAGATATATGCAAACCAAATTCTGTCTGTGTGTCAAATGTTGCATACGTAATTGCGTTAATGTAATAAATGTCTTATATGATTGAATTTCATTATATTTCATGAGACAGTAATCGGCAGAGGCATTATCAACTTTTAAACAATCCCTAAATCGACACTATGAAATGCTCCTCTTTTAGTTTTCTGTGTTTTTTGTGGTTTCATTTGCTTGTCTGCGTTCTGGACCTTTTGCCTAAATGTTGCCTGTGTCTCTGAAATGTCCATTCATAATTGTCCCTTCGGTTGTATCTAACGTTTATCTAATACATTGGAAATGTTTTTACAATAATTTATATTTGTTTAACGTTATGATATTATAGTGTGTATTAATACACTTTTACAAAGAACTAAAATTGTTATATAAAAGAATGATAAAACAAGAGAAAATTTCTGCACTTTTGTTTTTAGTTTTCTTGCATATTAAACATGTGGGTTGTCAAATTATATAAACACTGAACTATCGTCCATCATCATGACGTAATGCATCACAAGGTACAGAAGATAGATTATCGATGACTTACAGTGTATGTAAAGAGAAATTAGGAAAAATATAAATTAATTTAATTTAAGGTTATTATGAATAACATTATGGGAAATGCAGCCAAAGATATTTCAAGTTAATAAATAGTTAATGCTTATCAAAAAGAAGGTAAATTGGTCAGTATAGAGAGAATCTATTTAAAGTCGCTACCCCTCCCCCCCCCCCTGCCCCCCCCCCCCCCCTGCCCCCCCCCCCCCCCCCTCCTTTCCATCAACATTCAAAAATAAGCTGTGTTTACCAAATAGCACAGAACAAATAACAGATACTGAATTTGATATGCATTACATATATAAATCTTGTTATTATATATATATACTACATTATTCCTTCTAGTTATATAAATGCTTGATTAATGATAAAAACAACAGGAAAAGTGGTCTATCATTCCGATTCTATCAATCTAATATCATTTAATGTTGTTTCCTGTACAGGAACATAAATCTTTTAAAGCATTCCATGCATATAAATAAACCAGCATTGGTTTTCATGGGAATGCATATTAACCATACACATAGTGCTTCAATCTGTAGAAATATTTGATTGTTTTCTATCGTACGTTAGGGAAACATTGATAATACAGTTACTGCTGACTTTTGTTTACAATATTGGTCAAATGTTGCTTGGTTATTTATTTTACTCTTGAGTATTCATGATTAATCGTACTATGTCTTCGTTAGAACTAAACAAGATCTTATTTTCTAATGTGTTAGTTTTCAGGGAAGTGATGGCTAAATGGGATGCTCTTTAATCTTAGCTATTATTAAAAGAATAGCAATTAAATCATCTTTCTAACTATATGAAATCTCATTCCAGATATTGTGACATTTCTATTTTTTATGCATTTTAGACTCAATTTTGGTAAGGTAGTACTCATCATTGGGTTACTAACATTAGCGAAATATTTTAATAAGATGTTATGTCTATGTAGATCAGAGTTTCGAATCTTAACAAAAATACATGTAATGGACGAAATTACAAAATTCAAACATAAAATCATAATATGTACAGTATTGTTTGATAGAAAAACAAATATTCTTAATAAAACTCAATATTACTGGATGTCGATTATTCTTTCTGGTGTATTTGACATTATTTAGTTTAATAGACAGCTGCAATGGCAATGATATAATATGTTCACACTTGTATGTCTCACTGTGGTGACTATTATGTCATGGCTCATCTAATGGTGCATAAATCATCAACATTATTGTGTCGAGACAAACAAAAAACCATCCAGATGATAAACTATTGTATTATAAAACAACTGAATTAAAACGAATGTTTTTTCAGATAAAATATAAGTAAATAGAGAGTATGAAAGTGAATTCAAAGTATAATGGTGTACGCTAGATGCTCAAGTATAAAGGCTTGGACGAATGATGAAAAACATCAGTTTCCAAACTATGAACACAAACACCTGGTACCACAATATTGAGGTTAACGTGAGTTTTCAAGTATTAAGATGGGTGCCGGTTAGTTAATTTCAGAAGGCGAATATCGAATACAGTTCACAAGAGAGTTTCGAACATTAGAAAAAATACAAGTCCACTTAATAAGACTTTATTGTATATTTGACATTTTTTAGTTTTTGTTTATATACAGCTTAAAGGCCAAGGTGTTACTTTGAAAACAAATGTGTATCTCACTGTGGTGACTATTATAACGTGGCTTATCTAATAGTGTATAAATCATCAACATTATTGTGTCAAAACAAAAAACAAACATTTAGGTAATACAATATTGTTTTATAAAGTGAATGAAGTGAAACGAATGTTCCTTCCTGATAAAATGCCAGTCAATATAGTTATATAGACAATTTAGATAAAGTATGAAGATATATATATGACAGTGAACGTCGGGTGCTAAAGAATAAGGGCACCAACGTATGAGGAAAACTGTTCGGTATCAAAATATGAACACGAATGCCGAGTACCAAATTATTAATCTGATCACCAGGTACAAATGTGAGAAGGTGAACATCAGGTGCCAAAAGTAATGGGGATCGTTGTGATTTTCAGAAATGGGGAGGTATATAACATTGAAACAATTATTGGACTAGTTTGTTGATCAATATATAATTACTCTTTGATACGCTGTCACTAGATCCTATCGCTACAAATTCATAAATTTGTGTTTATCAATAGTTGAGACAAAATATTAAATATTTAACTTTTTATGCACACACATTAATCTATAAATCACACAGATTACAATATAACCTCTCTAATTAAATGTTTGATTAGTGATGAGAGCAAGAAAACAACTCTTAACCTTCTTTCATACGTGAGAAATATGAACATGAACACTGGAGGCATTGTTACAAATATAAACATGAACACTGGAGTCATTGTTACAAATATAAACACGGTGCATGATAAGTGTTTATGTTCTAACATAATGAGCAATCACTAGTACACACACTTGTTTGTGTTATATAACTGTATTATATTCTAACATAATGAGCAATCACTAGTACACACACTTGTTTGTGTTATATAACTGTATTATATTCTAACATAATGAGCAATCACTAGTACACACACTTGTTTGTGTTATATAACTGTATTATAGACGTAGGAATTTGATATAGCATTAGTATTACTGTTAATAGATTTGTTGATTGTTTGTTTATGACATTTACACAGCTAATTTGTGAGTTAATCGTGACGGATGTGCTTAGTGATGGTAGAAACCTGAGTTTCGTAGACAACCACTAGACGTTAATCTTTTCTACTGAATTTTAGCACTGCCCTATATCTCGGACACGGTTCTATATTTCACTAACGAACAAATGGAAAACTGAATAACGCATTGATCACAATCAATCATTAGACCATCGCATATTCAAAACCTGCAATCCACTATTTGTTTAATATGTTTTTCATTCTATAATTTTGATGTCGACCTCTACATGACAGGACATAAAATGTACTCGATTAATGCTTGCTATAAATCTACAATCTAAATAGTCTCCATTAACAGACAGAGACGACAGTCTAGTCAACAGCCAGGACATAATATAAACCCAGTAGACAAAAACAAAAAACAATATATTTAAGGCTCCTTTAATCTTTTAAAATCAGACATGTCTATATTTTTTGTGATACAATGAACTAGACGAAGTGCAGATACAAAAAGGTTTTTCTTTTTTGTCGACATCTTCTACAATGATTTCTCCCTTTTTAATATATTTTATATAGAGTGTGCATGTACATAATGTTGTCTGGGAGTGATTGTTGGTCAGCAGACTAGTCAATCGTTTAATGCATTTTGCTTAAGTGTTTCAAACCAGAATTAAAACATTACACATACAGGAAGTGTAACTACATATAGACACAATATTGGTATGGGTTTGTTATGTTGCTATTTTTATATTTCGCAATGTATTTTGTCGATAATTGTTTGTATTGTAATTAAGCGTCGGTTATCTTATTTGACTTTTTGGTTCGCTTCGTCCGTTTTGTTTGATGTTCTGTGTTATGTAATATTGTCAGCAATCAATTATACTCCACAGTGTAAACATTAACGCTGCTATAAAATGGCTTTGATCGAGTTAGCAATAATATCAATTAAAATCTTGTAGAACACGATTTCCTTGTTTTCTAATATTTTCGTAAAATATGTATCGTAAAATATAGAATGCCGCATTCTTCCTCCAAAAAAAGCACCAAACCATGTGATACTATTATTTGATTATGGTCGTATTTCCGAGTCACATGTTTTATATCATTCAGGATTAAATTGTTATTTTCTAAGTTTCACGCTCGACCTGTACGGTGTGTATTGTTACCTAATATTTACGCTCGATTTGTACATTGTGTAACATAATTTACCATCTTCAATGACCTCATTGTTTCCAAAAACACATGATCACAAATATATAAATAAACAAAAATCTTTAAAAGTGCTTGTAAATGTTCCTTAATACTATTTTAACGAGCTATATTAAATATTTATTAGATTTATGTTTTCTATGCAACAACTGTATGTCAGTCAAGTCAGACATTATACAGTCTACATCATGTTGTATAATTAAAGGATTTTATTTTATTTAGATTTTTGGTGTTTAACGCCACTTGCAACAATATTTCAGCTATATCATGACGACCCGTTTTAGTGGTGGAAGAAGCAACTGGTAAACATTATCACTTGCGGCTGCGAGTGGAGTGCACCCTTTTTGTAATTTAGAAAGTCGGGCGCGAACCCACGCCTTATTGGTGATAGGCTAATACGAGTTGCTAGGTAACCCAACTACCTAATTCATTGAGCCACGCGGGCCCTATATAATTAAAGGAGAACATGAAATACCAAGCTTACAAAGGCACGATTAGGTGCGAACTACTTTTAACTAAATCACGTATCGCGGTACGTTTAGTTGTCCATTCATAAATAATCATTTTAAACCAATCTACAAATTTTTTTATTTATTTATATGGGAATATATTACCTGTGTTTTAAATGTGATTTATGGCACTTTCAACAATATTATATATATAATTGTAGTCAGTATTATTTGTGGATCAAACCAGAATACCCGCAGAAAACCATCGATCTGTCGCAAGTCAATAACAATATTTATCACAGGTGGTTTCGAGTACACCTCGCCATTCACCGATTGTTGGTTATCGTCATATGAGTAGTAATTTAACTATATTCATGACGCGAACAGGTTTATAAGCAATGAATTGTGTATGTAACACGATGGATTATTACTTAGATTGCCACGGAAAAAAGGGGGTGAGTAAATAAATAATATTTGGCCATCAACGATTTCTCCTATCGAAATTACTCATTAGGTGTTACTGCAAGTTGTATTTTACGTGCCACGAGTGTCACATTCTCCCTACAGGAAAATAATGGTGTATCAGTGGAATACAAATATCCCAACGTATGGATTCTTGTGTACTATTTAGAACGTCGGTAGAATATGCACAAAAAGTACTAAGCAAATAGGTAATCATTTGCCGCACGTCCTAAGGTATATTTGTGTATGGGATTCGCCCTAGACAGTTAGAAAACGGGCCTTTCGGAGGGAATGTATCCTATAGTTTACAAAAAAAAAATCCTATTTCCATAGCATTGTTTGTTTTTTTTTTTTTATAATATATTGTTTTATCATGATATTGGTAGAATGCTTACTACGTCACACTTTGTTCATAGGGTTACTATTTTTTGTCAACAGTAGCATTTCTTAATACGACCTCGGAAAATAACCTCAGTGAAACAACTGTCCGATAGTGGACTCCATTCTGAAACATCTTATTGATTTCAAACTAACCAATCTATTCTATTAATACCACTTGATTAGCAGAGAGGCAGCAGAACCCAGTTATTGTCTTTTGTTTTAATTTACTGATTTGATTTGCACCACTATCTGGTGCTCTCGATACGTCCGGGCTACCCACTGAATATGTGTGAATCTTAAATCGTAAAAACCTTTTTGAATCTTTCCCCAGGAAAGACATAAACCTGGACGGTCTCCAGTGTGCGTCAGTGCTCTAAAAAGTTACCCCCCCCCCCCCATCACTCTTTGGAAAAGATATTTTAGTGGTGATAATTGCCGGTTGCATAAGAAGAGTTTGAAGAAACCAAAGTGGTAATCAGAATCCGTATATCGAAGAACAGACAACACAACGGTCAAAAGAAAAAGTACAAAAGGACAAACAATGATCCACAAAACATACCTATAAAACTAAAGATCACAAAGAGTACATGTAGATCCAACTTCAACACGATCGCCACCGCTAATGCCCATAATATATAATTGCCTCCTGAATTTTACAGGCTCAAAATTATGCGCAAAGCTATTTACATTTTAACTGATTTGTAAAACATAGTCTGCATACAAGTAATGAATTAAAGTCTACATTATGTTATTCCTGTTATTAAATAATCTAATTCATTATAAATTTGATTCTTTAGATGTCTTTCCTCTCTCGGGCTTCTTGAGTGAATGTCATCAATGTGTACACATAATTAGGAGAACATTTCCAGTGATATATTGGCCTTTTCTTGTGTTTTTCGGTCAATACGCTATTTCTTACCAGTACTTTATTGCTGAGCATTGCAGCATTTGTATATAATAAATAAATAAACACACATACATATATAATAAATACTATTATGTGCCAAATATCAAACTTACCTTCCGTTTCGATTCAGACATGCGTTGGTCTCTTGTAGACATAGCTTCACCGGGTGTTCTCACAGCCCACATTACAAAGCTAATCCTTCCATACGTGAAGATTAAAATTGCTAGTGGGTTTAGGTATTGTAGAAAAAATAAAACTCCATTATAAACAAGTTTGGCACCTTCGGTTTCCCATAAAATTTCCTCACAAAACACAGGTGCAGTAGAAGCATTTACATATTTGTGTGATCGTGACGTCACTGCTGTCGGAACAGGAATTAAAAATGACACAACCCAAATACTAGCTATCACAATGAATGCTTGCTTTTTTGTCATTTTTCGTCGCAGTGGATATATTATAGCTATGTAACGGTCCAGACTAATAGCTACAAGCGTAAATGAACTCAAAAACACTGTTACTACTTGTAAATACGTCACAATTGGACACAAAACTTCACCAAAAGGCCAGTAGTTAAATACCAGGTTGGCAAGAAAGGTGAATGGAATGCAAAATATAGCCATTAGGATATCACTTAGAGCCAGGCTCACAATGAAAAAATTCATAACAGTCCTCATCCTCCGGGCTCGGAATACAATGTAACAAACAATTCCATTTCCACCAATGGCAAGAATAATAATAATAGAATACATAGATATAGTGATTGCCTTTAGATATGTTGGAGATTGCAGCGGCGAGTGTCCACTTGGTAGTTCTGTTGGGTAGGAGGCATTAAGTGACGTCGCAGTCTCATGAATTGTGGAGCTCATCTTGATCGTTACTGATTCACTAAGCATTTAAAAGTAAAACTCCAAACACATTATACACATCTCCATGCAATGTTCATCTCTTTGTAAATAAGCTTATGTAAAATAATCCTCTCTCCTATTGCCTATGAAAAGATCCATCTCAAGGTATTATGCTGTAAAAATAAATAACATTTTTGTTCATTTGATTTAAATTATAAATGTGATACAACCTAGAATCTAACATAAATAAACATAATTTTTAGACAAACTTTGAAGTGGACATCGGTGTTATTATTAGTATACGACAATAACACGTCTATCACTACAATTACATTGTTGATAAACGATAGTATAATCTAGTCTCGTTGAGACAATTATTGGTGTATAATCAGATCAGTATTACCAATCCGATTTATATATAGCGTAATTGACATGACGATTGGATTGATATAAGATGCCAGCTAGGTATTTATACAACTTCTCAACATACCCACAATCGATTTCTTTACTTTATTCCCATCCATATTTTAGCTGTAAAAGATTGGCACGACAAAACAAAATGGCTCTTTTAATTTCTATCACTAATTCTTATTGCTTTTAATCAAAGAAAATATCATCCTATAATTTTGTAAATTCAGTAATGTAAGCGCTTAACCTTCTTCATTTCAATTAGGAATTGTATTTAACAAGGTGAATGTATTTTAATTACCAATAATATACTTTGATAAAGGTATTGATAGTTCCGCTTTAGTAATTTTATTAGTTTTTTGATCTTGTGAAATGGCCATTTCTGACAGAAATGTTTGTTTTTAAATTTTATTTACATCCTGTTCATTATTTTCTAATAATTTGTCATGAACATGCAATAATAACTATCTAACTTGCTTAATTGAACATTATTTGGTTAAATATAGAATAAAGTCATTTGTGAAGGTTGGGACAGACATTATCGCTAGTTTAGCTAGTAGTAATGTATGTTGGGATCTTCAAAGCTGAGGTTATTGTTTTTAACATTAACGTCATAACGTATTTGACAGATAAATACCCATTACGTACATAGTGTGGTGGTACAAGACTTTGTATCAGGTCGAGCCTGTTGTGTGAACCAGTATCACTACGAGTCGCGATTTGTTCACACAACAGGCAAGACCTGATACAAAGTCTTGTACAAACACACCATGTATGTAATAAGTTTATTTAACATTTCAATAAAAACAAATTTTAAGCAAATAACAAGGGTCGAAATAAGATTAACAAATGTGTACAATACTCTGAGGGAGACTATGTTTTGTGCATGACGTCACGTTTATTTGTTGCCGTTCATTCTATTGCTTTGTTAATGTTGCTCACATTGACGTGTTTTACCCAGCATTCCAATGATATGACGTCATGACAAAATAGTTCGGCAGAGAATATCTAGTGCAACGTCGCGCCATTCTTGTATCAGACACATTGTATCAGACAGGCTACTTTCTATAAATTCAAGGGAAAACGTACAAAATGTTAGATAATATTCAGTGTCAGTGTTACTTCATTGATACTGAGACAAGTATAAAGATATCAAAGTGGTACCGGTAATCAGAATCCGTAAGGACAGACAATACAATGACCAAAAATAAAAAAAGACAAAATGACCAACAGTTATCTACAAAACATTGCATGAAAAACTAAAGACTGAGCAATTCGAACCCTACTAAAAACTGGAAGTGCATATAAACAGGGATACTCCGGAAGATTAAGCGGTTCTTGTTCCACTTGTATCACCCGTCGTGTTACTGTTAATCGACACGGACATCATGTCAGGGGCCTAGCTAGGTATACAATGGAATGTATGCACAACTTGTGGCGAGGGGTCTGGTGGGGGTTTAGGGGGCAAAGCCCCCCCCCCCCCCTCCCCCAACGGAAAACGATTTTAAGAGTAAATAGATGTACACATGGCGAAACCTGAACAATAAAAGACATGAAATATATTCTTATTTTATCATGGAAACAATACAAATTAAAATCGAAGTTGTCAATATATTTTTGCTGAATATGAGAATTTTGACTGAATGTGTATACACCGCTTTTCAGAATAATTTTAACAGTTACAAAAATTCAGCATGACAAAGCATTGAATCTATAGCGAAGATTATCATAAATGCAAAATGTATGAAAGAAACATTCCCGGAAACATTCAAAGAGTAAAGTTTCAGAGTTCATGTAAGCACATGCAGCCATCATGTCCAGCAACACGGACTGGTAATTATATAAAGTCCAGAAGTCTCTTTTTTCTCACTGCAAATTTGTTGATAACATCTTCGAGTCTTAGATTTCTTGTTCTGTGGATGTGTAACAACGATAAATTTGATAATCTCTGATCACCCGCATTGTAGCTCTAAGACAGTTTGTTTACGCGGCGCATCGCACTGAATGAACACTCGCTAGACGCGGAAGACACTGGCATTGTTATCGATACTGTAAAAATTGCATAAATATTAGGGTACAAGTCTTGGTTTGTGACATTGAGTGTCTCCATTAATGTTTGTGTTTTTTGCCCATCAACCATATTCCAGCGTGTTTTCCACCTAGCAACTTCATCAAGAAACGCTTGTCTGTCGCCAATATCCGTACGAAAAGAATCAAAGATTGAATTAGTTGTCTGATCTGTTAATGTGTGGAGCTTATCTTTTTAAACATTTCATCCAAAGTTCTACCTTTAAGTTTAGGCTTAGAGCCAGATATTTTTACACTGCAAGTCAACAGTTCTTTTGGAGGTCAATGACAAACTAGTAAATGTATCAATTCATTTCTAGATTCAGATGTTAAAAAGCGTGCGAAAAACAAATTGTGTTTTATTCTATATCAAGACAAAGCCTTTGAAGATAAAATGAACTGTCAATTTCAAAGAGTTAACTAAGGTCACAGTACTCATTGCAAATGTTTATCTTTCAACTAATACAAGTGTGGACACATAAATGTGCTGTCCAAAATCCAAGTGTGGATGTCAATATTTCATATTATTAACTTTAAAAAAAAAAAATCGTGCACACAGGGGTCCTGGATTCTTTAATGAAAAACTAATCCTGGATTACTATTTTTGCTTAAAGTGTTTTTATTTCAAATTTTCATCATAGCCCTCTCCCCCTCCCAAGGGATATAAAATTGTATCATTAATAATAAATTAATAAATAATAAATTCAGATTTTCTATTTAAAATAAATTTCATTTACAAAACAATTGATATTTGTCCAATTTTTAACGCTGATTTAAGCATTAGTCGCAACACATTTTTATTTTTCTCTTTAAACTGTTGAAACATACCGTAACATGTATTTAACTGTAAAATTCACAAATAAAATTCACACCCCCCCCCCCCTTTTTCCTTTTTTTCTTGTTTAAATCAATGATCAACAATATTCCAGAATCTAACAAATGAATAAATATAGCATAGATTTCTTTTACATGCAGCTTTTTACCATGCGTTGTCAGTGTGTTTTAAATCGGTCATCCAATCAGGACGCTCATTATTCTTGTCCAAGATAAAAAATACATCGCTAAAATTACCTGTGGGTGTTTCCCCACTTCAACTCGTAAATTTACATAGAAATCGGAGATATTTCGTCATAAAACTTCATACATAGTTTTGTCTATTATCATATTTCTTGAAGACAAACATAACATTTTATTGCATTTATCAATATTTTATGAGTATCAACAGTTTTTTCAACACCGTATCTGTTTCTCGATACAGCCGCCCCATTACAATGACCCGTGACCCAGATTAGCTCGTTCCACCAGTTTTTTCTTAATAATGTTGTTTAAAAACAGACATAATTAAAATATGTAATGCGTTGTTTGTCATTTTTCATCAATAAAAAAAACTTGGGGAAAAAATTATGTGTAGACACGTGCCTTGCGGTAGCTACGCCCCTGCATGTGATATGGAAATCATGTTAAAAACCAGTGTAAGTAAATAAAAACAAATAAGATCGATAAATCGTGGACCACTACAAAACAATGGTGATACAGACATCGTTTTTACACGGAAATCGTAGCGGACATCACAACAATATCAAAGGAAAAATGCCAAAATTTCCGATTATCGAAGGTAACTGTGTTGTATTTGTTTTCGAACCTGTATTTACTCCTATGGATTTGGTCATGCCATTGAACCCGTACATCATCGTGTTCGATACAGCAATCATAGTGTGATCCAGAATTTGTCATCACCTCATTAGGATCAAATTACAATTGCTGTATTGAAAACCAAAGGCACACATTTGTTTTCAACGTTCAAAATCTGATGCATAACATGGTTGTTCGTTTTGCTGATATTGGTGGAAATGTTGACCATCGCTGTTTAACTTTCCTTTCATAATAATCATTTTACAAATCCGTTAATCACGAGTCCATATCACCGTCTCGTCTGAAAATGTAACTAAAACCAACAGGTTTATACAGTGTAAGCTTCATCCATGTGATTATTATTACTTAATCAACAGACATTGTTTTTTTTTTTATTAAGCCAGGGAAAAATAATTTAAAAAAATTCCACAGTAATTAAATAACATTGAATGTCGTAACTTAGTCAGTTAGGTTCGTGACTTTGTTAAAGAAAATAAAGTAATAAATTATCACTACAACAAAAATAGTATATTATTATCGGTGGAATAATAAATTGTTCTCGTCAAGGCTAGAACAATTTAATGTACTGATGTTCTATAACTTACAACAGTCTTATCTCTCACATAAATAAAAATCATAATGATTTTGTAATCAAATTTTAACACGCGTACGTGGAGTATTTCATATTTTTGACAGAACATCTGTATTTATTGGCGATTTACAACAAAGATAATTCAACGCATACATGTAAGCTTTGTCTATTTTGTTGGGCACATTCGATCGTTAGTCATAACAGAGATAGAACTGCACTAAAGCGATCTTTAACTGTGAATAATAGAACAAATGAAATAAGACAATTTACGAGTGTAGACAAAAACAAAATAAATCCAATAGAATGAAAAAAACAAATGCCATACTGTCGGAACAGTTCAAAAAATCTAAAAGAAAAGTCGTAGAAATCGATACCCCGACATACAAATACATGACCCGCCATATTCCACGCAATAAAATGTGGCATGGCTATAGACCCAAACCTTTCCTCTTTGTGAAAATATGCGGTGATACAAGTGCTTTCTACATGTGAGTAAAGTGCTGACTCTCACATACAACGTTATTATAGATTACGCTATAATCTTGAACATTATATATAATATATTTAATCTTAGACATTACTCCAAGTCTCAATGATTTATTAATTGAAATAATTGGCGAGTGCACTGTCCTCCATATTTTATTTATATTTTATAAAATCTTGTCCGCTGATAATAAGCTTCAAGTTATTTTTAACTTCGTACAAATTATGCACAATCATGTGTATACGAAATCCTCTACGAAGATTTATAATTTCACCTTGATCAAGCAAAATAACCATGGCTACCTATGGAAATTGATGATATACAATGTATATGAGGTCCTCTGCAGAGATTCCTCGTTTCGTCTTGATCTGGTAAAACACATGATCAGCATGGGTAATTTGTATTTCTTGTTACCATAAAATTTTAAACTTTCTGCTCTAAAACAACTGTCTCAAATGATTTGTTTGCACAGTACAGACAAAGTATGTCAAGTTTTATACAAACATTCCTCATTTATTTTGTTCCGGTGAGAAATATTGTGGCGATGGGCTATTAATGTATTTGAAACGCCATACTTGCTTGAACCGAAACAGTACAGAGTCAAATAAAGAGGTGGGCCTCTAGTTAAGTTACATCGTTGTGAGAACAAATGATCACATAAAACATTTTGATGACTGCTAAGACCCCGGTATATAATTACAACATAGGTGTCCACTGTGGAACACAATCCCTGTGAGAAAAGACATCCGCTAAATGTGCGGGACTAATCAAATTCACAACTCATAATGTGAACGGGACTTAAATGAGTGGATGAAAAATGAAACACTCTTTGTACATTTGAAATAACTTACGGTAGCTCCCGCAGAGCAACAGTTTGTTGTTGGTCTGTTGTAAGACAACATTTTCCTATCTTATATATTTATACACACACTGAATTATATTTTATATAGTTAACTCACGGCGTACATATAATGCCAGTTAGTGTTACTTACTAATTCTTTTTCCATACTAGCCATTTTATGGTTTATCTTCTCAATGATATCTGATTCAGCAGCAATTATCGGTTTTACAAATTTTCTAATTTTATATGACCGAACCCTGAACGAACACCTCCCGCACAATATGAACCCAGGCAGATTATTAATAAAACGAACATATATGTTTTCTCTTACATTGATCGTAACCTTTTCATTGAAATAATAGCTTGGAGTAGAACAAATATATTGACTAAATGTGACATTTAACGGCAAACTACGAATTGGAACAATTATTTTGAGCTCCTGGCAGAGTCAAATAAAATAAAGGTCAGACACATGGTAACATTTAATTATACTTATACAATTCCGGGTAGATGGAACTATTGAAAAGGTAATAATGAGCTTAGAGAGCTAAAGAATCAATTCCACGAATATAGACTTCTTTCAAATGTAACTAGTTGAAAACATTTTAAGCTGGTTAAGTAGGTTGTATTTCGAAAATGAGGGTGCAACAGAGGCGGTTCCGAGTCATAAACCACGAGAAATTAAACATCCCGATTCTGAAGCACGAACTGTTGTTGTACATTCACAGCAAAAAAATATAATAAACTAATATTCTCGAGTCACACCTATAAATTTGGAATTCAAGTGAAATTAAATTTATGCTGACGTTTCACTGTCTAGCAACCCATATATTTTTTTGCGTAATCAGATTCTTTAATTGTTACGATACAATTCTATCCAATTCAATATTTTATTAAAGTTCCATCTCTCAATATACAAATGTATTGTAGTATTTGTAAAATGAAAATATTGTTTGTATATATATAAATATATTACATGCATTCAATACAGTATTATTATATGCTATTCAGCTATCAGACAGGGTATATAATGTGACATTCCCGGCTTAGGATCTATATTCCCTTCGGCTGCGCCTCAGGGAATATATATCATAAGCCGGGAATGTCACATTCTATACCCTGTCTGACAGCTGAATAACAGATATATTACGGATTTAACCATCTTTTTTTAAATATAACATCCAACTGTATTAAATAAATTTGCCTCTTTTATTTTCATTTTTCGTATCTCTAGATGTCCGTTTCCGTACCTTTGACGTCATTCTTAAATGACGTCAAAATGTGTGTCACATCATATTTCATGTATAGGGTGTCTCATGAAGGAAAATACTGTACTAAATTTCTAAATCAATACAGTTTCATATGTAGTAAATTTTATAAACTTTATAAATATAACATTGATATATCACATAACTAAACAACGGGTTTGCGAAACAGTTTCAATAATTTAAATGTTAACAACATGTAAATAAAACCTTGGTGTGGCCCCATGACGTCGAAAGTTTTCAAGGCTCAAAGTTTTGTTTATTTGTTATGGTACAGCCGTGGAACATAGGAGTTTGCTGAATCGATCAGGTATTTGTGACGGAATTAACCGTTGTAATATTTTTGGTTCGTGCAGCCGTTTTGAGCATAAAAACAGCATTTAATTTGGTAAAAATACATTTATTATTCCGTAAATACCATTGATTCAGTGAAGCGTAATGTTTTGTCGTCCATGTTTTAATCGTTTTTGGGGACTGAACTATATACCCCGTCTGTTTTCCGAATATATGCTGACATTCAGGGTTGAATAACCAATGAAAATATGCGTAACAAACTACATATTTTTCGTAATATATATTTTTGTTAAGACACTTAATACATTTAAATAACGTCTTCTACTTCTACCAAGTACTGACAGCCTTCAGCAAGTTGAAGATTATGTCATAGTTACTTCATAATATTATAAAGGCTAAAGTGTACATATATAAAAGGAACTACGATATTTACATTGTATCTACGTCTTTTTATAATCGGAAAACAGCTTGACGTGTAGAATGAACAGTGTAAATTAAGTTCATCGGGGTGTGAATGAAAGGAAGAGTGTTAATTGTTTACGAGAAAAAAAAAAACAGAATTTAGTTCAACAGAAGATATGGGTGTTTCAAATAGTATTGCATTCCTAAAAATGTATCATCTCACATATAAAGGTCAAGTGCAGTTAGAAACGATGTCCATGAAGGTTTAATAGGCTCTGTCTTCATCCCGGTGAGTCAATTCATGAACAAAACTTCGCACTCATGAATAATTCATGAGCCCAATTCATTGGTCGCATTATAACCTCCTAATGCTATGCAGGTTGTATCAAATCAGGGTAATATTAAATTTGGGTGTTGTTATAATACAATAGGAACTATATGTACTAACTAACTCGAAACGATGGCGCTTTTGCTCTGGTGTTGGAGAAGGAACGGTCATACTCAACCGATGGTTACCGCTTAAATATGATGATATTCAGAGTAACGACGTTTATCTGTCAAGTCCAATGCCCTCATAGTGAGAACTTATTGACAGAAGAGAACACAAAATAGAGGAATATAAAGAAATAAAAATTAATTAGAAGACGGGCATTACATTTAAGCGAACACTGACTATTAACTTCAATGTAATCATGACAATTTCTTCCTCGCTTAAAGCTTAATTAGAAAATAACTCATATGTGAGATTATTTACTGTCGTCTAGTCCTGCAGCAATCAACATACTAAGAACCTATTTGTAATTAAGGAAAAAAGTAATTAAAACAGACGGAAAAATGTAAAGGTTTTTAACAAAACGCACCTAAAAATAGACAAGTGAACGGTAAGCGAGAGAAGAAGGTCGACTGTCGCTTTGAAGTAGTTTAATTTAATATCCGGTTTATTACACTATACCTAGCTAGTGATCAATACGAGCTCCATATATCATCAAATATTCTATTAAAAAACACTGAATATCTAAAATTCTTGGGAAAAAGTTGCTGACGGAATACTGCCATAAAAAAATGCGGTATATTTTTTATGATTAATCAAATAAGTAAAACATTAATGTTTGAACATATTACCACCTCCTATATCGATCACCCCTATCTTAGTTACTAACTCCTTAGAAATAAATTAACCATAAAAACAAAATAAAATATACTCGCTAGTCAATAAAACAGATATTTATCGTTTTTGCGTTTATTTTTTTTTAAATTATTGTCTATATGTTAAACGATATTGGTAATAAAATGAAATACAAATAATAACACACCGTCGGGACATTTCTAAAATATAGTAATTAAAACGTAGATTAAGACAAACTCGATACACTTAACAAACAAATACATCAATACTATAGTCATTTGATTTTCATAATTTTTGTATATTTTATTTTCGGTGTGTATTAGGCAGGAGGTGTTAATGACCAATTGTTTGTATAGTTTGAAGAATAGTCGAACACTCTATAAAATTTTAGACATTATTTTAACGTTATTAAGATTAATCAAATTTATCATAGAGAGAAATAGACAAATTGAAATACATGAATTTCGAAAAAAGATAATGAACTTGTTATTTAAAAAAAAATAATAATCAGATATTTGTAATTGTATTACGTATATAATTAGAGGTTATAATTTAAGACATCATTGTTGTCACATAATAATAGAAGAAGCTAATAATTTCTACAAGTTCTTACCTTTTTTTGTCAGAATTTAATATCCCTACCTGTATCACCCTTACATTTGTAATCTTTATCTAAACATAATTATCGACAAAATCTTAAAATAATATGAAGGTACAATTAGTCGTATTTTATAATATCATTGGCCATCGCCGTTAGATATAAAGTAAACTAACCATACAGTTAAAGAATGTCAAACTCCAAACCACAAATGCCAAAGGATATTGTCAAAATCCATTATCACTGAAATAATATTCAATTTTACTAAAGCTAAATCTTCTTTTCATAGATAAACAAGATTGATAAATAATTTAAATTGATCAACAATTACAACAATAGGAACGAAATGTCCAAGTGTATTTAACTAGTTTAATCCTTGTCTTAATCAGGATATATATAATCCTGTTAAATCAAGGACGTGTCCTTATCTAGCCATCCGTTTTCTAAAGAGAGAGAAGGTTGGGTATTGTTAATATTTTCATTCAAGAATCATTGTCATTGCTTTATTGGTCGTAAACTGACGTCCTTTTGGAGACTGCTTTGTTTATCTGAAGCGAGAGATATCGGTAGGGAAACAACCAAAAACTTTATTTAAAAAATGACATTGCTGTTCTTCTGCTAAACATAGAGGGCATGGAAGGAATCTGACTACAATATTCAGAAAAGTGTGAAGATATCAAAGGGGATAATCAGAAGCCGTTTATCGGACAGACAACACAATGAGCAAAAGATAAAGGATAAACAATGATCTACAAAACACTACACAGAAAACTAAAGATTGAGCAGCACGAACCCCACTAAAACCTTGGGTGAACTCAGGTGCCCCGGAAAGGTTAGCAGTTCCTGCTCTACATGTGATTTCGCCGTGATACCGCCAAAAGTAATTAATGTTTGCTGACACCTATGCATGCTTATAACTGTTCAGTCTTTCCTCATCCAGGTATTGACGATTAACTTGAAAATTTTACAAATAACAAAATCCATGCCCTGTATGCATACAACCTTGAACGGGAATGGAGAAGAAATGGAAATATGATCAATTACAATAAAAAAAATACTTATGTGATGATATTACATAAAATGATGCAATGAAAATAAACGTTCGAATAAACCGAAGAGGCAACCAAGAATGGACAATCTAGAGACACTTGATACAAGACACAGAACAAAGACAATCTAGAGACACTTGATACAAGACACAGAACAAAGACAATCTAGAGACACTTGATACAAGACACAGAACAAAGACAATCTAGAGACACTTGATACAAGACACAGAACAAAGACAATCCAGAGACACTTGATACAAGACACAGAACAAAGACAATCTAGAGACAATTGATACAAGACACAGAACAAAGACAATCTAGAGACACTTGATACAAGACACAGAACAAAGACAATCCAGAGACACTTGATACAAGACACAGAACAAAGACAATCTAGAGACACTTGATACAAGACACAGAACAAAGACAATCTAGAGACACTTGATACAAGACACAGAACAAAGACAATCTAGAGACACTTGATACAAGACACAGAACAAAGACAATCTAGAGACACTTGATACAAGACACAGAACAAAGACAATCTAGAGACAATTGATACAAGACACAGAACAAAGACAATCTAGAGACACTTGATACAAGACACAGAACAAAGACAATCTAGAGACACTTGATACAAGACACAGAACAAAGACAATCCAGAGACACTTGATACAAGACACAGAACAAAGACAATCTAGAGACACTTGATACAAGACACAGAACAAAGACAATCTAGAGACACTTGATACAAGACACAGAACAAAGACAATCTAGAGACACTTGATACAAGACACAGAACAAAGACAATCTAGAGACAATTGATACAAGACACAGAACAAAGACAATCTAGAGACACTTGATACAAGACACAGAACAAAGACAATCTAGAGACAATTGATACAAGACATAGAACAAAGACAATCTAGAGACACTTGATACAAGACACAGAACAAAGACAATCTAGAGACACTTGATACAAGACACAGAACAAAGACAATCTAGAGACACTTAATACAAGACACAGAACAAAGACAATCCAGAGACACTTGATACAAGACACAGAACAAAGACAATCTAGAGACACTTGATACAAGACACAGAACAAAGACAATCCAGAGACACTTGATACAAGACACAGAACAAAGACAAACCAGAGACACTTGATACAAGACACAGAACAAAGACAAACCAAAATGAAATAAAATAAAAACGCAACACAGACCCCATCAAACACTGGGAGTGAATCCAGGTGCTCGCAAAAGATACGGAGATCCTGCTTTTTACAAAACACACACTGTATTACTCATGTCAAGTCTGAGAAAAGTCTTGTCGGTGACAGAGAAAGACAAAAATTTACATAAAAGCCAAAAGTGCCATCGCCAGTTGAGATGGATAGTTCGTAACTATCAACCAGTTCGTGATGGCAGCAGTAGGATTTTGTAGCAATGACTTAAACCTAGGAGAAACGTAGTCTTGCTTGAGAAGCGTTTACAATGTACAAACATATATACTTCCCAAAACCCCGATGGAATCAAAGTAAAATAGTAGTTGTTTCCCCTTATAAATGATAATGCACTTTTTTCACTTCCTCGTAAATTTAGTGCTATGTTGACCAATTATAAACTTCATAAAAACGATTAGCTTAAAAAATATATTGTAGAAAATTATTGATCTTAGGTTATATATATCTGAACTATGATGTGGGCTTATTGTCAGTTAAAACAATTATAATGTCCATATAGCAATCTTATATATTGGCTTTCTCATAGCATTGTAATAAACAATTATTTAAGGAATGGGGACGAACGACAAAAATTTATTTATACAACAACAAATTGTTAAAGCCTAATTATTGTCATGATTTAAAAAAAATATATATTGTATAAAATAATTGTTAAATTTATTTATGTCGCATGTTTTTTTTAAAATCGGTGGCACTTAATAACCAACATTGACTACCGGATGTGGGATTAATTATCAATTTATATGTGTTCTCTTTTCCAATTAAATAGTAAATGCGACGAACCTATTGGCGAAATGCAAACATTATGCATTTTAGGGAATAATGACCAAAACCGTTTCAGTTCGTGTCATAATGTTACAAACAATAAGGGAACGACCATTTAACTTGAAATGGGGGGGGTTATGTTTTTTTTCTAAAAAAAATATTCTGATTCCCAATGTTGCTGAAAAAAATATTCTGATTTGTGTGGAAGAAAAAAATAATAATCTGATTCAGAGTGTTTGTCATATAACCTAATGTTGAATTCTGGGGGGAAAAATCGCACTTTGCGCGACAAAAAAAATAAATATTCTAACTCTCGTGTTGTCCGAAAAAAAATTCTGAACGAAACAAAAAAACATAACCCCCCCCTGCAAGTTAAATGGTCGATCCCTAATTGACTTTGCACAAATATTTTAGTTTATCTGTAAATTATTTCACTGCATATGATTGATATAAAAATAATTCTGATGCAGTTGTGATTTTCGGGGCTTGTATATACCTGACTAAACGGTGATTTACAATGTAGTTGCTTAGTGTAGGCTCTCTACTTGGGAAAACTCCTTAAACCCAGAACATTTTTACACATTTCATAACACTATGAATTGTCCCATTTGTACGGTTCTATAAACTATGGAAGCCAGATGTGGCCGTTTTCGTCTTGCATTATGATTATGGCGAAAAAGCGAAACATTTACACGAATTAAAACCTTACTCACACACGGAAAACACTTCCTCGACCACAACATGTCCGTCAGAGAGTAAGTTTAGACCCATAAAACTAGCTTAACCATGAAACTTTTTGTTGAAATGTCTGTACCAAGAAACGAGAGTGAGTTGTTATACACACGGGTGTTAGGTGTATCGATTTTATCTTTGTTTCTATGATTTCCAGACTGAATTTTTTGGAACTGTTCGTACGCTATGTTGCTTTTACCCCTTTTTATTGCTACAGCATCTTAAATTGTAAGATTTCCATTTTTTTTTAACATTTAAATTTTGTGTAATATTTGTGAGGGCATATTTCAGCTCTTATGCATTATGTGTTCCTAGATGTTCATATGCAAGTTCATCTTTAAATAAATTACTTTGATCTGTCAAACCAAATACATTGCTTCCTGGTAAACCAAGTCGTTAGTATGTGACAAATTGTTGAACGCCATGACTGATTTGAAATGAAAGTCATTTGCAGGTTGAAAGCCCCATCAATTATTAAGACAAAAATGAATGGTTTTAACATAACGATTAAAAATTTAGCTAACAAATGTCTCTGTTCCTTAATGTTTATAAATAAATTTTAAAATAACCCTTTCATATGCTGAAATATAGTTTCTTAACGCCTGGAAATACGATGAAACGCTTTGAATCACATTATGGAATATCCGTCGAAAACTGTTTGATAAAACATATTAATGGAATTCATACGCTCTTTTGATTGTAAAAGCAACATTTGGCCTTTGTTTGACTCCAATTTATTGACAATTAGTGTATGAATACAAACTTAATGTTCAATCTAAAATTTATCCTTTCATAATTGAGCTATTTTCTTCAAAAAAATTTATTTGTTTTTTACGACAAGAACACCGAAATAACAGTAACACATTGCAATAGAAATATACGTGAAAACAAAATGTGTAAATAGAATCAATAAACTTTTGTCCTGAGATTTCGAAAAACAAAATACAGGTAATAAAAACGCTCCCATTATTATTTCTTGCAAATAAATATCATGGACGCATAAAATGGATGAATGCCAGAAACTAACAGACCCAATAAAATAAAACGTGAAAATGTGCATCGATTACTACAATGTACTAAGAACTAGCACGAAGTGATTTGTATAGGAAACAATTTCCATTTCCGGGAACACTTCAATCCATGCTATTGAACGAGTACTTTGACTTTGTATTTCCAAACCTAGAGGTTGTTTTGTCTGTAATTTAAACATGTTTACTTTGATGTCACTAAGTAAGAATATGTCAATATTCGAATCCATGGACTGACTCAGTCTGATACAAATAGCATTTATTACATGACAATATCGTTATCGCGGGCAATCTGGGGGTCTTGAGATGATAAAAAGGCCGATATGGGAAAGGTCATTTATTTAATCACTATAAATTATTGTCAGCCTTGAAGACTCTACTGTGACTGTGAAACGTGGAGCAACTATAACAGTTATGTTCCTTCACTTTAACCTGTGTATTAAGTGTAGCGTCTCGTGTTCCTTCACTTTAATCTGTGTATTAAGTGTAGCGTCTCGTGTTCCTTCACTTTAATCTGTGTATTAAGTGTGGCGTCTCATGTTCCTTCACTTTAATCTGTGTATTAAGTGTAGCGTCTCATGTTCCTTCACTTTAATCTGTGTATTAAGTGTAGCGTCTCATGTTCCTTCACTTTAATCTGTGTATTAAGTGTAGCGTCTCACGTTCCTTCACTTTAATCTGTGTATTAAGTGTAGCGTCTCACGTTCCTTCACTTTTATCTGTGTATTAAGTGTAGCGTCTCATGTTCCTTCACTTTTATCTGTGTATTAAGTGTAGCGTCTCATGTTCCTTCACTTTAATCTGTGTATTAAGTGTAGCGTCCCATGTTCCTTCACATTAATCTGTGTATTAAGTGTAGCGTCTCCTGTTCCTTCACTTTAATCTGTGTATTAAGTGTAGCGTCTCCTGTTCCTTCACTTTAATCTGTGTATTAAGTGTAGCGTCTCCTGTTCCTTCACTTTAATCTGTGTATTAAGGGTAGCGTCTCCTGTTCCTTCACTTTAATCTGTGTATTAAGGGTAGCGTCTCCTGTTCCTTCACTTTAATCTGTGTATTAAGTGTAGCGTCTCCTGTTCCTTCACTTTAATCTGTGTATTAAGTGTAGCGTCTCATGTTCCTTCACTTTAATCTGTGTATTAAGTGTAGCGTCTCATGTTCCTTCACTTTAATCCGTGTATTAAGTGTAGCGTCTCATGTTCCTTCACTTTAATCCGTGTATTAAGTGTAGCGTCTCATGTTCCTTCACTTTAATCCGTGTATTAAGTGTAGCGTCTCATGTTCCTTCACTTTAATCTGTGTATTAAGTGTAGCGTCTCATGTTCCTTCACTTTAATCTGTGTATTAAGTGTAGCGTCTCATGTTCCTTCACTTTAATCTGTGTATTAAGTGTAGCGTCTCATGTTCCTTCACTTTAATCTGTGTATTAAGTGTAGCGTCTCATGTTCCTTCACTTTAATCTGTGTATTAAGTGTAGCGTCTCATGTTCCTTCACTTTAATCTGTGTATTAAGTGTAGCGTCTCATGTTCCTTCACTTTAATCTGTGTATTAAGTGTAGCGTCTCATGTTCCTTCACTTTAATCTGTGTATTAAGTGTAGCGTCTCATGTTCCTTCACTTTAATCTGTGTATTAAGTGTAGCGTCTCATGTTCCTTCACTTTAATCTGTGTATTAAGTGTGGCGTCTCATGTTCCTTCACTTTAATCTGTGTATTAAGTGTGGCGTCTCATGTTCCTTCACTTTAATCTGTGTATTAAGTGTGGCGTCTCATGTTCCTTCACTTTAATCTGTGTATTAAGTGTGGCGTCTCATGTTCCTTCACTTTAATCTGTGTATTAAGTGTGGCGTCTCATGTTCCTTCACTTTAATCTGTGTATTAAGTGTGGCGTCTCCTGTTCCTTCACTTTAATCTGTGTATTAAGTGTAGCGTCTCCTGTTCCTTCACTTTAATCTGTGTATTAAGTGTAGCGTCTCCTGTTCCTTCACTTTAATCTGTGTATTAAGGGTAGCGTCTCCTGTTCCTTCACTTTAATCTGTGTATTAAGGGTAGCGTCTCCTGTTCCTTCACTTTAATCTGTGTATTAAGGGTAGCGTCTCCTGTTCCTTCACTTTAATCTGTGTATTAAGTGTAGCGTTTCCTGTTCCTTCACTTTAATCTGTGTATTAAGTGTAGCGTCTCCTGTTCCTTCACTTTAATCTGTGTATTAAGTGTAGCGTCTCCTGTTCCTTCACTTTAATCTGTGTATTAAGTGTAGCGTCTCCTGTTCCTTCACTTTAATCTGTGTATTAAGTGTAGCGTCTCCTGTTCCTTCACTTTAATCTGTGTATTAAGTGTAGCGTCTCCTGTTCCTTCACTTTAATCTGTGTATTAAGTGTAGCGTCTCATGTTCCTTCACTTTAATCTGTGTATTAAGTGTAGCGTCTCATGTTCCTTCACTTTAATCTGTGTATTAAGTGTAGCGTCTCATGTTCCTTCACTTTAATCTGTGTATTAAGTGTAGCGTCTCATGTTCCTTCACTTTAATCTGTGTATTAAGTGTAGCGTCTCATGTTCCTTCACTTTAATCTGTGTATTAAGTGTAGCGTCTCATGTTCCTTCACTTTAATCTGTGTATTAAGTGTAGCGTCTCATGTTCCTTCACTTTAATCTGTGTATTAAGTGTGGCGTCTCATGTTCCTTCACTTTAATCTGTGTATTAAGTGTGGCGTCTCATGTTCCTTCACTTTAATCTGTGTATTAAGTGTGGCGTCTCATGTTCCTTCACTTTAATCTGTGTATTAAGTGTGGCGTCTCATGTTCCTTCACTTTAATCTGTGTATTAAGTGTGGCGTCTCATGTTCCTTCACTTTAATCTGTGTATTAAGTGTAGCGTCTCATGTTCCTTCACTTTAATCTGTGTATTAAGTGTAGCGTCTCATGTTCCTTCACTTTAATCTGTGTATTAAGTGTAGCGTCTCATGTTCCTTCACTTTAATCTGTGTATTAAGTGTAGCGTCTCATGTTCCTTCACTTTAATCTGTGTATTAAGTGTGGCGTCTCATGTTCCTTCACTTTAATCTGTGTATTAAGTGTGGCGTCTCATGTTCCTTCACTTTAATCTGTGTATTAAGTGTGGCGTCTCATGTTCCTTCACTTTAATCTGTGTATTAAGTGTGGCGTCTCATGTTCCTTCACTTTAATCTGTGTATTAAGTGTGGCGTCTCATGTTCCTTCACTTTAATCTGTGTATTAAGTGTAGCGTCTCATGTTCCTTCACTTTAATCTGTGTATTAAGTGTAGCGTCTCATGTTCCTTCACTTTAATCTGTGTATTAAGTGTAGCGTCTCATGTTCCTTCACTTTAATCTGTGTATTAAGTGTAGCGTCTCATGTTCCTTCACTTTAATCTGTGTATTAAGTGTGGCGTCTCATGTTCCTTCACTTTAATCTGTGTATTAAGTGTGGCGTCTCATGTTCCTTCACTTTAATCTGTGTATTAAGTGTGGCGTCTCATGTTCCTTCACTTTAATCTGTGTATTAAGTGTGGCGTCTCATGTTCCTTCACTTTAATCTGTGTATTAAGTGTGGCGTCTCATGTTCCTTCACTTTAATCTGTGTATTAAGTGTGGCGTCTCATGTTCCTTCACTTTAATCTGTGTATTAAGTGTGGCGTCTCATGTTCCTTCACTTTAATCTGTGTATTAAGTGTAGCGTCTCATGTTCCTTCACTTTAATCTGTGTATTAAGTGTAGCGTCTCATGTTCCTTCACTTTAATCTGTGTATTAAGTGTAGCGTCTCATGTTCCTTCACTTTAATCTGTGTATTAAGTGTAGCGTCTCATGTTCCTTCACTTTAATCTGTGTATTAAGTGTGGCGTCTCGTGTTCCTTCACTTTAATCTGTGTATTAAGTGTGGCGTCTCATGTTCCTTCACTTTAATCTGTGTATTAAGTGTGGCGTCTCATGTTCCTTCACTTTAATCTGTGTATTAAGTGTAGCGTCTCATGTTCCTTCACTTTAATCTGTGTATTAAGTGTAGCGTCTCACGTTCCTTCACTTTAATCTGTGTATTAAATGTAGCGTCTCATGTTCCTTCACTTTAATCTGTGTATTAAGTGTAGCGTCTCATGTTCCTTCACTTTAATCTGTGTATTAAATGTAGCGTCTCATGTTCCTTCACTTTAATCTGTGTATTAAGTGTAGCGTCTCATGTTCATTTACTTCGTATCCTTTCTTACTAATACTAATATCATCAAAAACACATTTTAAATATAACAGAGAGAACTTATTAAATTTTCAAAATATATAAGTATTAAAAAAGGGCGTCGAGACTGTGACTGTATATGGTAATTCAAGTAACATCGACTTATTTCCGTTCATGGCAAGGTACACTCGATACAATCTACTATGCTTGATATACTTTTGAAATCACTTAGAACTGGGCTGTGATGTTTTCGGAGTACCCCCCCCCCCCCCCCCCTCCCCCCACACACACACACACTAATGAAATTGACCTCAACGAGGTAACAGAAATATTGATTATAGTGATGTTGAACACCCATAACTCTATATTTAAACTCATACAAATGTCCTTCAGTTATCAGACAGACAAAAATACACTTTATTACCCGCACAACATTTGCTCTCCTTCCTTTTTATATTGAATATACATACTTAAACATTTGATACGAGCTCTTAATCAGTATTTAACAGCCAGTTGAACGATTTCTTTATACCAGATTTGTGTTTGTTGTTCATGGCCTCTCACGGTGAGAATACATATTATTTGATGATATCGGTTTTGTACTAGATCAAATTCCTTTGTTAGATTTTTATAATGCTAGTTTACTAAACCTTCGCTTCACTCGGGTACTTATTTCTGGACTCTGAGCCATGCAATCAGTTTGTTTTCTTCTTCCATAATGCTGCGCGCGCTTAGCGGAAAAGCAACACATACTAGTTTTATACTCTTTAGTTAGATCACATTGAGGCTCTAACTCCCAATATAACTACCGTACTCGAGAACATTACACCATTGAGGCGGTCTTAGGTAATTGTTAATTTTTTTGTTAAACAAGTATTAATATATACATTTTTGGTTTTTAAATTGCAATGGAGGCAGTGTTGGGCAGTTGTCCCGGGACCACACGAGCATATCGGCCCATGATAATCTATGTATGTTCTGTGCGGAATTTATTTTAATGATTAAACACCGATTATGTTGAAATTATCAATACAATAAAGATATGTTTAATTTTATCAACATTTACTGTTTTATTCCTGCGAGTGGTTGTGTAGGTATGGGCCCCAGTGCACTGCCTAAATTCTCGGGGTGGGGGGGGGATATAATGTTGTTTAGACGGCCCTGTATGTTTGTTGTAGTTGAATTTATTATTTGACCTAATTAAAGAATCCAGAAAACGTTCATCAATCGAGACGTTTTATAGTTAAAAGATAAATATAGCGACGTCCAATCAAATTAAGTTGGTGTTAACTATTTAGTTGATTAAACTTGTCTTCGATATGATCTTTTTCTAGAATTCATTCCTTTATTTAGAAGCAATATTTGCACACTGTTCTCGGATTGTAATCGGAATCAAATCAAATACTGTTATACTATGGCTGATCAACCTTAATTATATTTCTATTTCGCTTTACCTCTCCTACAGTATTGTATTTATTTCGATTTTTCCGGAGTAAATAACCTAGTTTCGTCAAGTGCTTGCTAAACTTTCTCACATAATCTATAGGTCTAGTATGCGACCTAGGTGCGGACTTATCTGCGCTTCAAATGGATAGTAATTATAATACGTACATGTATACACGTCTTGTCACCTTAATCTTAGATTATCTCCCCTACTTCATCAACACAATAATAGGTTGGTTTATGGTGTTTAACGGCACTTTCAACAGTATTTTAGTTATATTGTGGCGGTTCCTCAAGAATAGGTTCATGACGTAATATTATAATAATTTTTTTTTTTTTTTTAATTTATAGACATCAATGGGAAGATCTTACATAGCCCACCTATATGTACCAAACATACTACATTCCTCCCTATTTTGGCAAGTATTAAATATATCAAAGTTAAATAAAAGAAGTACACCACCCTGTTTTAATAGGTGGTAATTCTAAAGTTAAACCTATACCTAAAAGGTGTTTTGTAAGTGGTAACATCTGACCGTCGACTTCGCGCGACCACTACTCTGTCGTTTGTATAACATATAGAGCGGAATTAATGATGATCTCATTGATTTGATAGATATTGCCATTTCAGATATGAATTTTTCCGGTGGCGAGAGTAAGTTAACGTAATGCCAAAATCCCAGATCACACGCTGTCTCTTACTTATGTACATATTGGTTTTTATAAGTAATGTATCAGTTCAATAGAACCAAATCCATCATACGTGATTGATTAATGGATTGTGGTTTGACTTCAACAGACCAGTATCTTCGCTATACCTTGACGACGAGTACAGATTTCCACACAATAAATCATGTAAATGTTTTTATGTTTGATTATCCCTAGGGAAATTTGATATAATGACAAAGTACGCCCAGTAAAGGACCACCAAGGACAATTACTAATTAGCATGTATCATTGATCATAGAGTAACAGAAGCAGGTGTTGATTACCCTTCCCGAGCACCTGGGTTCACCCCTGGTTTTTGATGAAGTCGGTGTTGCTCATCTTATTAGTTTTCTTTGTTGTGTTTGTTTGTCTTCGTCTTGTGTGCCTAATGGTGCCAGTGTCTCTGGACTATCCATTGTTGATGCCCCTTCGGTTTTCTCTAACGTTTAATTGATGTTGCAAGGAGGTGCAACACGATACACTAATCTACGTCCCGTGTGAAGGTTGACTTAATTATCCCGCACAGCCGGTCGACGCCTCTTGTAAAAATTAATTCAATGTAGTACAAAAATAGGTACGTCTACATTGTCATCGTTTATGAAGAAGAAAAAATATCGACCTAAAACGATATTGCCCATAATAGCAAAGAGCTTCTTCAACCATTAAAAGAGCCTGCAAATAAATACTTTTACTGATAGCCCCATCTTGCTCAGGTTTCCATTTACATCAATTCCCTATTGACGACTATTTCTTTGTGGTTTTTTTTATCAATTGTTTTGTATACTAATTGAAGAAAATGTCTCAATTTGTGAAGTACAAATTGAGACATGTTCTTCAATTTTAGTTTAATTATTCACATCCGTGTTATTTTTATTTTATGCATTTATTTTCATTTAGATAGCATTACCTCTTTTTTGTAAGTAAAAACACTTGATCGTTAAATTAAGTATTACAGCTTTATTGAATAACGCCATTCTTGTTTGACATGTATGACTAAAAATAAAATGCCAGAACAAACTTCGTAGTTAAGATATTATATAATATCCGAACCAATTCCGGTTCCTTGTTTCCGTTATCTGCCACCTGATCAACATCAAAACAATGTTAAGTGTTATTTTACTGGATCCACTGACAACAGCTTTTGTGCTTTAACCTTATCTGACTGATAAATGGTATATGTCCAACATCAAGGTCGATGGTTACATAGAAAACGTGACATCTGTATTTATAACGCAAAAAGAAGAAAATAAGCATCAATTAAGGACCCTCATCACTGTTTTTGCTACTACAGTTTGTTGAATAAAGGAGCCACTGCACCCATGCCAAGGGCGGATTAACAAAGGGCGTCTAGGCGAGCGCTACCCACCTAAAATTTGCAAAGAATATTTCACACAACATTTAATTTATCAGAATATTAGTAATAACTCTACAGGTACTTCATCAATTCTGCCGGATTGACATCGCCACTGGTACCCCTATAAAGTATGTACTCTGTATCCACAGCCATATCCCCCCCCCCCCCCCCCCCCCCCCTAACGTTAAAACATTGATCCGTGCCTGTTTGTTAGGAAAAATATGGCAAGCAATGATTACCTAAACTCTGGTATGCTAACTACATCATTGATAATTTGGGTTTATTTGGAAGGTATTTAATGAATTCCGGTCAAAATCTGGTATATTGTGTATTAGTATTGGAAACATAAATTGTTCACTCGTTGTTCACACTTTCGTGTTAAAATTAAACTTCGTAAAAGACCAATATAGCTGTACAAAAATGTGCACTGCATTACACATATTCCAAGTACCTATTAAGCGTATCAAGATGCGTCATGAATATTAAAAAAGTAAAATTGATCAGCAAACCATATGTTATGCGATCTTGTATACAGAGTCATAAAACTGTTTATGAATTCAAAGATATAACAATGGTCTCATAAAAATATCAATATAACAATTACATATTATTGTCACTGGATATGTTTCCAATCTGATGAATGGCCATCCGTTAAGCCTCAACAACAACTTAATTATATCATGACACAAAACAAGGGACAAAAGAACAAAATGACATGATATTCTGTTTGTTACTGATCTCAAATACTGTAGTAGTATTATATTTACATATTATATTTAATATTATACCATAATTTAACGTTTATAATTGAGAAAATATATTTCTAACCAGGGATAATATAAAACCAGTAGTTACTGGGTTTTTAGTTGTTGGCCGTTGACATTTCGCCTTAAAAATAAAAACAAGTGGACAACTTGTCAATTTCTACTCATCCGTTATCTAGCCAATATACCTGTAATTCAACATATCGTTAATTTAGACTAACAGTTTATCTGGACAATTTACCTTAAAAGTAACTATATGATTGAACATCTCGTTAGTTTAGATTTACCATTTGTCTAGACAAATTACCTGAAAGGTAAACACATGTGAACATGATTGACTTATCGTGTACCACGATATAAAAAAATCCACCCAGTATTGATTGAAAACAAATTTAACTTTGACTATTAGCCATAAACCTGCTAATCTCGTTCATGTACAACTTCATGTATGTTATGTAAATATGTTGCTTTGTTTTGATATTTGATTTTGCTTTGTAAATCTTCATACCTTTGGAGGAAATAAAGAGTCATTCATTCATTAATACAATTCAATTATTGAACATATATCCACGATTACCAGACGTACAATTTTTGAGCTAGCGGTAAAAACTTATTTATTTCCTACATAGTACTGTCTTTCAAATTCCCTAGGTACGTTTCCACAAGGGATGCTTGATGGATGTCAAAAACGCCAACGGACGAAAAGTTTGAAGATACCACAGAGGTAATTGATGTTATATCTTGTTGATGCTTGGTCGTATGTAGAGGTATAGAAAATAAAGATGCTTGATAAAAGAAATAAAGTGTAGCTGTTTAAATAAAAAGTGAGATCCATTTTATACTTAATCAGTATGGCTGTTAAAATAATGACGAAGTTCTTATAAATGTATTTAACTTATTTCACTGTTTGATTAGGAATATACGATAGACGTATCAGTCTTACATACTACCCCCTCCCCCCAGTAGAAACCCATCAAGTTCATCCTCTAAGCGGATGTTTTCAAAGGGGGTAAACGGTTAGGATATTTGTATCGGGTTAATTTTAGAGAATCTTTTGCGTAACCGCCTGTAGGCATGCAATAAATAGTTGGCTTGAATGAGAAATACATGCAATTTCCTGTGCTCGCCAAACGCTTTCTGTTGATTATCCCCCAACCATGGATATATAGCCATTATTTTGATAAAAAATAAATGTTATGATAACTGTGTGATCTGGGTGGAATCCATATCAATTGTTAGAGGTAAAATAGGTATTTAGTCTTCAAATGATCATCTATCACTTCATTAGGATACAACTGTTATATATGCTAAAATTGACATTTATCTTGGTATTTAAATACTGTTATAGTGACAGCCGGAACCTTTGAACCGTAATGAGAGCGGGAGGTTTAGCGCCTTAAAATCTGATTCAACCCACCATTTCTTTAGAAATGCCTGTACCAAGTCAGGGTCATTACGGTTTTCACAGTTTTCCGGTTGTTGACTGATTTTGTCTGTTTATATAATTATTTATATAATTATGAGTTTTGACTTTCCCTTTGTAAGATTGTTCGGAGTTCGGTAATTTTGTTATTACCCTTATTTGGCTAGCGACAATACATTGTTATACATGGATGTATGAATTACCCTTTCTACAATGGACGATTCCATTGTCTACATTGGATTCAGTATTTTTATTCTATTATATGGTTTTAAAGTCCTTCAAGAAGTATTCATGACAGTAAAGACAGGTCTTGCATACCGTGAGGTGTGCTCGACTTCCAAGTATACTTTGAAAGTGTATCAATGACTTTCCCGATTTCACCCTCCTACACCTAGGCAACACGAGGTGCGCTCGACTTCCAAGTTTACTTTGAAAGTGTATCAATGACTTTCCCGATTTCACCCTCCTACACCTAGGCAACACGAGGTGCGCTCGACTTCTAAGTTTACTTTGAAAGTGTATCAATGACTTTCCCGATTTCACCGGTATCACCTTCCTACACCTAGGCAACACGAGGTGTGCTCGACTTCCAAGTTTACTTTGAAAGTGTATCAATGACTTTCCCGATTTCACCGGTAGCACTCTCCTACACCTAGTCAACACAACATATACCAAGCATATTGTATTGGTAATAAACATTCAATATATACATCTATATAGTTGTTGGAAGAAATAAAACACATTTGTCTGAACTATGACCAATCTTTCTTTATGCTATGTAAGAGACAATAAATATTAACTGAATTTTCAAAACGGGTGTTTAAAAATTAGAGCAAAAATGCTTCGTGCAAATATCACGTACCGTTGAAAAAATCAACTATCCCGCAATGTTAAATTTCTATTACAGATAAATTATGATGCACTAAAACATACCATGTTAATTAAGACAGAGGTATATCTTGTAATGTGTGTATACCACGTAAACAATTCTGTAAAATAATTGACATATACTACATATCATGATCACAAAAATGACAATTTCTGCTTTTTTTGCATCCGTAGTTTAAACATATTATATTTGCTCAAATGTTGCATCCGTATAAACAAGCACACACGGAAAATAACATCCCGTCTCCAGCAGCTTGATAGTTAGTGGCACTGTCACAAGACATTCATAGAGTACATTTGTATATCAGGCACGTCAGTTATTGGCTATATACATGGTTTGTATCTTACTTTACAACGACGAGGAGGAAATCTTCTTATTACCAAATATAGCTTAATGTAGCATAATTATTATACGTTACAAAGCTGTAATAATGAATTTATATAAGTTGATAAACAACACATTATTTTTTTTATCTATATATATTAAAAAAAATTGTGATCGCCATGCGAACCACAGTGAATAGAAACATAAGCTACATGTAGTTTCTCCATTCTGGCGTACAACTCTCTAGAAAGGAATTTTCCTCTTTTTTTTTTTAGGAAAGAATTAACTACTGAGCTCGCTTTCGGAATGAGATGTAAACTGGCACATCCTGCTTGCGGATTAGCATGGGCGTAGGATAACGTACAACAGCTGCAAATGACCAACAGCTTCTAGGATCGGCCGTCGATGGTGGCCAATTGGCAGGCAATATGTTCGAATATCTAGTATGTTCCCCATTTTATTTGTACAATTTAGAATGATAAAATCCGTCTGAAAATTTCAGAGAAGATGAAAATGAAAAAAAAACTAATATTTTCGGAAGATTTGCATATTTCAGACTTATACATATTATGTGCGACTTTATAATGTAATGCATGCTTATAAAATTTACAGCATTCATCTTTTGTAACACTATAACTTCCTTGTTTTAATCTTTCTTTATGTAATGAAATACATCAGAAAAATAATTATTATTTACAAAATGTATTTGGTATATAAAACAAGCTTTACTTTTCACAGATTTCAGATAAGCATTGCAAAGATGATTGATTTGATTTGATTTTTGGTGTTTTAACCCAACTTTCAGCAATATTTCAGCTATATCATGTCGACCCGTTTTAGTGGTGGAAGAAGCCGGAGTACCCGGTGAGAACCACCGACCTTGGGCAAGCAACTGGTAAACTTTATCACTTGCGACTGAGAGTCGAGTGCACCCTTTTTTGTAATATACAAAGCCGGGCGCGAACCCACGTCGTATTGGTGATAGACTTGTATGAGTTGTTGCAAAAACAAAATGTAGGTAATCCAACAACATAATTCATTGAGCCACCCGAGCCCTTCATTGCAAAGAAAGAAATCAGAACAATAGTGATGTCATCACATATAGTTTCTCAAGGATAATATCTGGTAATAGACAGTTATTCATCATATTGTACAAACCTTATAGGGACTACTCCATTAAATATAGTGAAACAAAACGAGAGAATGTGCTTGAACAACTGTATGATCTACAATTAATTATTTATACTTTATGATGCCAGTTTGAGTTCTAAGACATCAAAAGCTGATCACGGGCATCAAAGAGTTTTCTTAGAATATGTCATTAAAAAAAAGAAAAATATTTTCGAATATCGTCAAGACATCTGGATTTTTTTTTCAAAGCTATTATAGATGCTGGCAGATATCTTAATTAAAAAATATCACGCATGCAGGTTTATTTCAAATAGAAATACGAAAATCTTTATTTGAGTCTTTAAATATACGTTTTAAGTAAATAGGTCACATCATGTAAGGTCAAACAGCGATCATACCGAACACAAAGTCAAAGTGTCACGCAATGAAGGCAGACACTTCATAAAACATGTAATAGGTCATCTGGTTGACAATTAGTTTCAATTCTTTGTTAACCATTGATCGGAGGTGTTGGGGGATACATGTACAAACAAGTAGGTTGTCAAAATATTCTTCAGCTTACACAGTCGGCAAGTTTGGTCAAAATACAAATTCAACAGATAATTCAAATTCTAATGCAATTATAATGTAACGCGTATTTTCATTGGCTATCGAGAGCTGTCAAATCTGCAGTTGACATGCCTGAAGGAACGCTATATTCCTACGCCGAATGCACTTCCGACTATGAATTTGACGCTGACGACCTATTTAAGGGATAACTGTATTGTATTTGAAAATTTCACGGCATCAATTGGAGATTTGATGGTCGCAAATTGAGTTTACTGTCTATTCTAATGCAATACTGAACATAAAAATGTATTCTTGCATATCACTGGGTCTATAAATCACATAAAATAAGATTTCGGGGAAATATTGTTGAACGACTTTGGCACATAAACAACGTGACGTCATATGAAGACTTCCAGCTTCAATTTAAATAGAATTTAAATAAAATAAGTTTTCAAAGTAGGCATTTTAATTATTTTTGTGCATTGTTGTACGTATGACATGTATGATTTCACGTTTTTAAGATGGCGGATCCTTAAACAACTACATTACTATTTTCTTAGCGGAAGGAATTTGAAAAGGGCATATATTTCGTCATGTATGTGTATGTTTTTAAACTAGTGTGTACACGTTGGGAGAATTTCATCAGAATAGGAATAACAATACTGTATTTGAAGAGTTGTTGGTGTCAATTGTGTATTTGACGGTTGCAAATATCCGTTTTACTGGCTCCTCTCATTATTACTTTAACCCGTTTGCAATACAACACTCCCGTGTACAATATATAATTTTACCAGTTTGAAGACATGTATACAGTCAAAACTGACTCAGTGATCACCTCTATTAAGCAAGAACTTGTAATATGTGAACTAAATTTTAATTTCCCTTTGTATTTCATATTAATAAAACCTGTCTTATGTGAACATATTTCAATGTACACTTGCGATGTAATTAGAGTTTGAAGATACCAAAGGGGTAATCGGAATCCGTATATCGAAGAAGAACAGACAACACAATGGCCAAAAGAAAAAGTACAAAAGGACGATGTATAAAAAATACACATAAATCTAAAGATCGAGTAACACGAACCCGACTAAAAACCGAAGGTGAACTCAGGTGCTCCGAAAGGGTAAGCAGTTCCAGCTCCGCTAGTGGCACCCATCGCGTTATTCTAGTTACAATTCCAGTGATAAATCATGAATGAGGAAAGGACCGAGAAGTGTTTACGACAAGTGGAACATATCCGTGGTCATTTGCAACATAAGACATGTTTGACAGTATATCTAATACGTGATGAGTCTATCATTTTAGATAGGGGACGTCATAGTCGCATACAGCATTCCAACGATCTTCATGTAAGTTAGTCCAAATGTTTCTTAGAATATTTAAATATACACTCATATTACCTTTAATATTAATAAACGTGACACCAAGCGACTAGTTTTATGTGTGACTTCATTTCATTTCGATCCATTTATCTCTCACTGCACTAAGCTAGCGTATGAAGAACATTGTGTAACTGTTCAATTTGCAATTTAGAAACAATTTTGCCAAGCAAAAAACTCCATTTGGTATTACAGCATTTAGCATGTACTTAATTTCGCCAAGTGACATTAATATGAAATAAAGATGCAACCTTATTAACTCGTTATCAATAGGATTGTCCTACTGCATGCTAGGATTGTGACATTCACGACGCACTCATTTACCTCCCACCATAAAGGCGAACGGTGTACTTGATTCTCCCTATTTCTATACATCGAGGTACATGTAATTTAAATGCAGCTGGTACCATGTCGTTTGTCCAGTGTATTTATTTGACATCATATTTAACTACACATATTATTCAACAGATATATAACATGCAATTGGAATATTTAGTTCTTAAAAAAGTTTAACACTATGAAATAGTTTCTTGATAATATGTTCCGATGTGTTTTTTTTTCTTTTCTTTTATTAAATAGCTTATATTTTTATTTTATTACAAGTATAATTAATCATACGTTTATGTCACAATTCGCATCTGTTGCATCATCTGTAGTCAGGTTTAATAATATTATTTTTCTACGTTAAAACAATATTCAATAATGCTATAAAATATTATTAATAAAAATAATATCCCTCTTACCTTGATCATGACTATAGATATTATAATTAATAATGTTTTATTTGTACAATTATCTTTGGTCCACTGATGGTCAGTCGTATTCCGGATATTTACAAGGTATTCCAAGTGAGAAATTGATAATTGGAGATTAGAATTGTCAATATCTTTCATTCAAATGTTGGTTACAATTAGCTTGTAACGTAAATATTTGTTTAAGTATTACTATTTTCTTCCAGCTCAATTTCTGACTTGAATTTCAAGATGCGGTGTACACATAGAAATATTATAACATGTAAAATAAACAGAAAAACAAGATATTCAGATTTCCAAGTCGTTTTTATCTCCTATAAACAATAATAACACGTGCACATATCCTGGGATGTTGACATTAATTACGCTCATTATTTCATTGCGGTCGATAAAACCAATGTAGCAATATTCTGACATTGGTCAAATAATTTCATTTAAAGACAAACGTAACCTTCAGAAACTAACATGTACTATTACGTTATAACAAAAGTAAATGTCCTATAAATTGTGGTTTGTAATAAATATTTGATTATTAAAGCTAATTGCTAAAATTATCTACTTTGTTCGGCTATCTGGGAACAACCCCTCCGAAGCGGGCGTTCACTGGTTGTGTGGTGCGAATCAAAATGTACAACTTACCCATAGGACGGGACGACAATAAACGTCTCGTTCATAGAGAATACTACATTCATTACAGTAAGTCTCAATGAGAAATAGTTTGTTATATATGTGGTCATTAGTGGCTCATTGCAGGGCAAAACCTTCCGGTCCAAATAATCAACTCGTCATTGTAGCCAAAACATTACTCCATAGTCCCATCCCAGTGCCACCTTTTTATTTGAATGATAAAGATGTTCTTGTCATGAATGTAGCTGAAATACTGATGAATTGACTTTAAGCACCATCCAGGGAAGTAAGCGGTCACGGACATGTATTTTAAGCACAATCCAGGGAAGTAAGCGGTCACGGACATGTATTTTAAGCACAATCCAGGGAAGTAAGCGGTCACGGACATGTATTTTAAGCACAATCCAGGGAAGTAAGCGGTCACGGACATGTATTTTAAGCACAATCCAGGGAAGTAAGCGGTCACGGACATGTATTTTAAGCACAATCCAGGGAAGTAAGCGGTCACGGACATGTATTTTAAGCACAATCCAGGGAAGTAAGCGGTCACGGACATGTATTTTAAGCACCATCCAGGGAAGTAAGCGGTCACGGACATGTATTTTAAGCACAATCCAGGGAAGTAAGCGGTCACGGACATGTATTTTAAGCACAATCCAGGGAAGTAAGCGGTCACGGACATGTATTCTAAGCACAATCCAGGGAAGTAAGCGGTCACGGACATGTATTTTAAGCACAATCCAGGGAAGTAAGCGGTCACGGACATGTATTTTAAGCACAATCCAGTGAAGTAAGCGGTCACGGACATGTATTTTAAGCACCATCCAGGGAAGTAAGCAGTCACGGACATGTATTGTAAGCACCATCCAGGGAAGTAAGCGGTCACGGACATGTATTTTAAGCACCATCCATGGAAGTAAGCGGTCACGGACATGTATTTTAAGCACCATCCAGTGAAGTAAGCGGTCACGGACATGTATTTTAAGCACCATCCAGTGAAGTAAGCAGTCACGGACATGTATTTTAAGCACCATCCAGGGAAGTAAGCAGTCACGGACATGTATTGTAAGCACCATCCAGGGAAGTAAGCGGTCACGGACATGTATTTTAAGCACCATCCAGGGAAGTAAGCGGTCACGGACATGTATTTTAAGCACCATCCAGGGAAGTAAGCGGTCACGGACATGTATTTTAAGCACCATCCAGGGAAGTAAGCGGTCACGGACATGTATTTTAAGCACCATCCAGGGAAGTAAGCGGTCACGGACATGTATTTTAAGCACCATCCATGGAAGTAAGCGGTCACGGACATGTATTTTAAGCACCATCCAGGGAAGTAAGCGGTCACGGACATGTATTTTAAGCACAATCCAGGGAAGTAAGCGGTCACGGACATGTATTTTAAGTACCATCCATGGAAGTAAGCGGTCACGGACATGTATTTTAAGCACCATCCAGGGAAGTAAGCGGTCACGGACATGTATTTTAAGCACCATCCAGGGAAGTAAGCGGTCACGGACATGTATTTTAAGCACCATCCAGGGAAGTAAACGGTCACGGACATGTATTTTAAGCACCATCCAGGGAAGTAAGCAGTCACGGACATGTATTGTAAGCACCATCCAGGGAAGTAAGCGGTCACGGACATGTATTTTAAGCACAATCCAGGGAAGTAAGCGGTCACGGACATGTATTTTAAGCACAATCCAGGGAAGTAAGCGGTCACGGACATGTATTTTAAGCACAATCCAGTGAAGTAAGCCGTCACGGACATGTATTTTAAGCACCATCCAGGGAAGTAAGCAGTCACGGACATGTATTGTAAGCATCATCCAGGGAAGTAAGCGGTCACGGACATGTATTTTAAGCACCATCCAGGGAAGTAAGCGGTCACGGACATGTATTTTAAGCACAATCCAGGGAAGTAAGCGGTCACGGACATGTATTTTAAGCACAATCCAGGGAAGTAAGCGGTCACGGACATGTATTTTAAGCACAATCCAGGGAAGTAAGCGGTCACGGACATGTATTTTAAGCACAATCCAGGGAAGTAAGCGGTCACGGACATGTATTTTAAGCACCATCCAGGGAAGTAAGCGGTCACGGACATGTATTTTAAGCACAATCCAGGGAAGTAAGCGGTCACGGACATGTATTTTAAGCACAATCCAGGGAAGTAAGCGGTCACGGACATGTATTCTAAGCACAATCCAGGGAAGTAAGCGGTCACGGACATGTATTTTAAGCACAATCCAGGGAAGTAAGCGGTCACGGACATGTATTTTAAGCACAATCCAGGGAAGTAAGCGGTCACGGACATGTATTTTAAGCACAATCCAGTGAAGTAAGCGGTCACGGACATGTATTTTAAGCACCATCCAGGGAAGTAAGCAGTCACGGACATGTATTTTAAGCACCATCCAGGGAAGTAAGCGGTCACGGACATGTATTCTAAGCACAATCCAGGGAAGTAAGCGGTCACGGACATGTATTTTAAGCACAATCCAGGGAAGTAAGCGGTCACGGACATGTATTTTAAGCACAATCCAGGGAAGTAAGCGGTCACGGACATGTATTTTAAGCACCATCCAGGGAAGTAAGCGGTCACGGACATGTATTTTAAGCACAATCCAGGGAAGTAAGCGGTCACGGACATGTATTTTAAGCACAATCCAGGGAAGTAAGCGGTCACGGACATGTATTCTAAGCACAATCCAGGGAAGTAAGCGGTCACGGACATGTATTTTAAGCACAATCCAGGGAAGTAAGCGGTCACGGACATGTATTTTAAGCACAATCCAGTGAAGTAAGCGGTCACGGACATGTATTTTAAGCACCATCCAGGGAAGTAAGCAGTCACGGACATGTATTGTAAGCACCATCCAGGGAAGTAAGCGGTCACGGACATGTATTTTAAGCACCATCCATGGAAGTAAGCGGTCACGGACATGTATTTTAAGCACCATCCAGTGAAGTAAGCGGTCACGGACATGTATTTTAAGCACCATCCAGTGAAGTAAGCAGTCACGGACATGTATTTTAAGCACCATCCAGGGAAGTAAGCAGTCACGGACATGTATTGTAAGCACCATCCAGGGAAGTAAGCGGTCACGGACATGTATTTTAAGCACCATCCAGGGAAGTAAGCGGTCACGGACATGTATTTTAAGCACCATCCAGGGAAGTAAGCGGTCACGGACATGTATTTTAAGCACCATCCAGGGAAGTAAGCGGTCACGGACATGTATTTTAAGCACCATCCAGGGAAGTAAGCGGTCACGGACATGTATTTTAAGCACCATCCATGGAAGTAAGCGGTCACGGACATGTATTTTAAGCACCATCCAGGGAAGTAAGCGGTCACGGACATGTATTTTAAGCACAATCCAGGGAAGTAAGCGGTCACGGACATGTATTTTAAGTACCATCCATGGAAGTAAGCGGTCACGGACATGTATTTTAAGCACCATCCAGGGAAGTAAGCGGTCACGGACATGTATTTTAAGCACCATCCAGGGAAGTAAGCGGTCACGGACATGTATTTTAAGCACCATCCAGGGAAGTAAACGGTCACGGACATGTATTTTAAGCACCATCCAGGGAAGTAAGCAGTCACGGACATGTATTGTAAGCACCATCCAGGGAAGTAAGCGGTCACGGACATGTATTTTAAGCACAATCCAGGGAAGTAAGCGGTCACGGACATGTATTTTAAGCACAATCCAGGGAAGTAAGCGGTCACGGACATGTATTTTAAGCACAATCCAGTGAAGTAAGCCGTCACGGACATGTATTTTAAGCACCATCCAGGGAAGTAAGCAGTCACGGACATGTATTGTAAGCATCATCCAGGGAAGTAAGCGGTCACGGACATGTATTTTAAGCACCATCCAGGGAAGTAAGCGGTCACGGACATGTATTTTAAGCACAATCCAGGGAAGTAAGCGGTCACGGACATGTATTTTAAGCACAATCCAGGGAAGTAAGCGGTCACGGACATGTATTTTAAGCACAATCCAGGGAAGTAAGCGGTCACGGACATGTATTTTAAGCACAATCCAGGGAAGTAAGCGGTCACGGACATGTATTTTAAGCACCATCCAGGGAAGTAAGCGGTCACGGACATGTATTTTAAGCACAATCCAGGGAAGTAAGCGGTCACGGACATGTATTTTAAGCACAATCCAGGGAAGTAAGCGGTCACGGACATGTATTCTAAGCACAATCCAGGGAAGTAAGCGGTCACGGACATGTATTTTAAGCACAATCCAGGGAAGTAAGCGGTCACGGACATGTATTTTAAGCACAATCCAGGGAAGTAAGCGGTCACGGACATGTATTTTAAGCACAATCCAGTGAAGTAAGCGGTCACGGACATGTATTTTAAGCACCATCCAGGGAAGTAAGCAGTCACGGACATGTATTTTAAGCACCATCCAGGGAAGTAAGCGGTCACGGACATGTATTTTAAGCACCATCCATGGAAGTAAGCGGTCACGGACATGTATTTTAAGCACCATCCAGTGAAGTAAGCGGTCACGGACATGTATTTTAAGCACCATCCAGTGAAGTAAGCAGTCACGGACATGTATTTTAAGCACCATCCAGGGAAGTAAGCAGTCACGGACATGTATTGTAAGCACCATCCAGGGAAGTAAGCGGTCACGGACATGTATTTTAAGCACCATCCAGGGAAGTAAGCGGTCACGGACATGTATTTTAAGCACCATCCAGGGAAGTAAGCGGTCACGGACATGTATTTTAAGCACCATCCAGGGAAGTAAGCGGTCACGGACATGTATTTTAAGCACCATCCAGGGAAGTAAGCGGTCACGGACATGTATTTTAAGCACCATCCATGGAAGTAAGCGGTCACGGACATGTATTTTAAGCACCATCCAGGGAAGTAAGCGGTCACGGACATGTATTTTAAGCACAATCCAGGGAAGTAAGCGGTCACGGACATGTATTTTAAGTACCATCCATGGAAGTAAGCGGTCACGGACATGTATTTTAAGCACCATCCAGGGAAGTAAGCGGTCACGGACATGTATTTTAAGCACCATCCAGGGAAGTAAGCGGTCACGGACATGTATTTTAAGCACCATCCAGGGAAGTAAACGGTCACGGACATGTATTTTAAGCACCATCCAGGGAAGTAAGCAGTCACGGACATGTATTGTAAGCACCATCCAGGGAAGTAAGCGGTCACGGACATGTATTTTAAGCACAATCCAGGGAAGTAAGCGGTCACGGACATGTATTTTAAGCACAATCCAGGGAAGTAAGCGGTCACGGACATGTATTTTAAGCACAATCCAGTGAAGTAAGCCGTCACGGACATGTATTTTAAGCACCATCCAGGGAAGTAAGCAGTCACGGACATGTATTGTAAGCATCATCCAGGGAAGTAAGCGGTCACGGACATGTATTTTAAGCACCATCCAGGGAAGTAAGCGGTCACGGACATGTATTTTAAGCACAATCCAGGGAAGTAAGCGGTCACGGACATGTATTTTAAGCACAATCCAGGGAAGTAAGCGGTCACGGACATGTATTTTAAGCACAATCCAGGGAAGTAAGCGGTCACGGACATGTATTTTAAGCACAATCCAGGGAAGTAAGCGGTCACGGACATGTATTTTAAGCACCATCCAGGGAAGTAAGCGGTCACGGACATGTATTTTAAGCACAATCCAGGGAAGTAAGCGGTCACGGACATGTATTTTAAGCACAATCCAGGGAAGTAAGCGGTCACGGACATGTATTCTAAGCACAATCCAGGGAAGTAAGCGGTCACGGACATGTATTTTAAGCACAATCCAGGGAAGTAAGCGGTCACGGACATGTATTTTAAGCACAATCCAGGGAAGTAAGCGGTCACGGACATGTATTTTAAGCACAATCCAGTGAAGTAAGCGGTCACGGACATGTATTTTAAGCACCATCCAGGGAAGTAAGCAGTCACGGACATGTATTGTAAGCACCATCCAGGGAAGTAAGCGGTCACGGACATGTATTTTAAGCACCATCCATGGAAGTAAGCGGTCACGGACATGTATTTTAAGCACCATCCAGTGAAGTAAGCGGTCACGGACATGTATTTTAAGCACCATCCAGTGAAGTAAGCAGTCACGGACATGTATTTTAAGCACCATCCAGGGAAGTAAGCAGTCACGGACATGTATTGTAAGCACCATCCAGGGAAGTAAGCGGTCACGGACATGTATTTTAAGCACCATCCAGGGAAGTAAGCGGTCACGGACATGTATTTTAAGCACCATCCAGGGAAGTAAGCGGTCACGGACATGTATTTTAAGCACCATCCAGGGAAGTAAGCGGTCACGGACATGTATTTTAAGCACCATCCAGGGAAGTAAGCGGTCACGGACATGTATTTTAAGCACCATCCATGGAAGTAAGCGGTCACGGACATGTATTTTAAGCACCATCCAGGGAAGTAAGCGGTCACGGACATGTATTTTAAGCACAATCCAGGGAAGTAAGCGGTCACGGACATGTATTTTAAGTACCATCCATGGAAGTAAGCGGTCACGGACATGTATTTTAAGCACCATCCAGGGAAGTAAGCGGTCACGGACATGTATTTTAAGCACCATCCAGGGAAGTAAGCGGTCACGGACATGTATTTTAAGCACCATCCAGGGAAGTAAACGGTCACGGACATGTATTTTAAGCACCATCCAGGGAAGTAAGCAGTCACGGACATGTATTGTAAGCACCATCCAGGGAAGTAAGCGGTCACGGACATGTATTTTAAGCACAATCCAGGGAAGTAAGCGGTCACGGACATGTATTTTAAGCACAATCCAGGGAAGTAAGCGGTCACGGACATGTATTTTAAGCACAATCCAGTGAAGTAAGCCGTCACGGACATGTATTTTAAGCACCATCCAGGGAAGTAAGCAGTCACGGACATGTATTGTAAGCACCATCCAGGGAAGTAAGCGGTCACGGACATGTATTTTAAGCACCATCCAGGGAAGTAAGCGGTCACGGACATGTATTTTAAGCACAATCCAGGGAAGTAAGCGGTCACGGACATGTATTTTAAGCACAATCCAGGGAAGTAAGCGGTCACGGACATGTATTTTAAGCACAATCCAGGGAAGTAAGCGGTCACGGACATGTATTTCAAGCACAATCCAGGGAAGTAAGCGGTCACGGACATGTATTTTAAGCACAATCCAGTGAAGTAAGCGGTCACGGACATGTATTTTAAGCACCATCCAGGGAAGTAAGCAGTCACGGACATGTATTGTAAGCACCATCCAGGGAAGTAAGCGGTCACGGACATGTATTTTAAGCACCATCCAGGGAAGTAAGCGGTCACGGACATGTATTTTAAGCACCATCCAGTGAAGTAAGCGGTCACGGACATGTATTTTAAGCACCATCCAGTGAAGTAAGCAGTCACGGACATGTATTTTAAGCACCATCCAGGGAAGTAAGCAGTCACCGACATGTATTGTAAGCACCATCCAGGGAAGTAAGCGGTCACGGACATGTATTTTAAGCACCATCCAGGGAAGTAAGCGGTCACGGACATGTATTTTAAGCACCATCCAGGGAAGTAAGCGGTCACGGACATGTATTTTAAGCACCATCCAGGGAAGTAAGCGGTCACGGACATGTATTTTAAGCACCATCCAAGGAAGTAAGCGGTCACGGACATGTATTTTAAGCACCATCCATGGAAGTAAGCGGTCACGGACATGTATTTTAAGCACCATCCAGGGAAGTAAGCGGTCACGGACATGTATTTTAAGCACAATCCAGGGAAGTAAGCGGTCACGGACATGTATTTTAAGCACCATCCATGGAAGTAAGCGGTCACGGACATGTATTTTAAGCACCATCCAGGGAAGTAAGCGGTCACGGACATGTATTTTAAGCACCATCCAGGGAAGTAAGCGGTCACGGACATGTATTTTAAGCACCATCCAGGGAAGTAAGCAGTCACGGACATGTATTGTAAGCACCATCCAGGGAAGTAAGCGGTCACGGACATGTATTTTAAGCACCATCCAGGGAAGTAAGCGGTCACGGACATGTATTTTAAGCACCATCCAGTGAAGTAAGCGGTCACGGACATGTATTTTAAGCACCATCCAGTGAAGTAAGCAGTCACGGACATGTATTTTAAGCACCATCCAGGGAAGTAAGCAGTCACGGACATGTATTGTAAGCACCATCCAGGGAAGTAAGCGGTCACGGACATGTATTTTAAGCACCATCCAGGGAAGTAAGCGGTCACGGACATGTATTTTAAGCACAATCCAGGGAAGTAAGCGGTCACGGACATGTATTTTAAGCACCATCCAGGGAAGTAAGCGGTCACGGACATGTATTTTAAGCACCATCCAGGGAAGTAAGCGGTCACGGACATGTATTTTAAGCACCATCCATGGAAGTAAGCGGTCACGGACATGTATTTTAAGCACCATCCAGGGAAGTAAGCGGTCACGGACATGTATTTTAAGCACAATCCAGGGAAGTAAGCGGTCACGGACATGTATTTTAAGCACCATCCATGGAAGTAAGCGGTCACGGACATGTATTTTAAGCACCATCCAGGGAAGTAAGCGGTCACGGACATGTATTTTAAGCACCATCCAGGGAAGTAAGCGGTCACGGACATGTATTTTAAGCACCATCCAGGGAAGTAAGCGGTCACGGACATGTATTTTAAGCACAATCCAGGGAAGTAAGCGGTCATGGACATGTATTTTAAGCACAATCCAGGGAAGTAAGCGGTCACGGACATGTATTTTAAGCACCATCCATGGAAGTAAGCGGTCACGGACATGTATTTTAAGCACCATCCAGGGAAGTAAGCGGTCACGGACATGTATTTTAAGCACAATCCAGGGAAGTAAGCGGTCACGGACATGTATTTTAAGCACAATCCAGGGAAGTAAGCGGTCACGGACATGTATTTTAAGCACCATCCAGGGAAGTAAGCGGTCACGGACATGTATTTTAAGCACCATCCATGGAAGTAAGCGGTCACGGACATGTATTTTAAGGACCATCCAGGGAAGTAAGCGGTCACGGACATGTATTTTAAGCACAATCCAGGGAAGTAAGCGGTCACGGACATGTATTTTAAGTACCATCCATGGAAGTAAGCGGTCACGGACATGTATTTTAAGCACCATCCAGGGAAGTAAGCGGTCACGGACATGTATTTTAAGCACCATCCAGGGAAGTAAGCGGTCACGGACATGTATTTTAAGCACCATCCAGGGAAGTAAACGGTCACGGACATGTATTTTAAGCACCATCCAGGGAAGTAAGCAGTCACGGACATGTATTGTAAGCACCATCCAGGGAAGTAAGCGGTCACGGACATGTATTTTAAGCACAATCCAGGGAAGTAAGCGGTCACGGACATGTATTTTAAGCACAATCCAGGGAAGTAAGCGGTCACGGACATGTATTTTAAGCACAATCCAGTGAAGTAAGCCGTCACGGACATGTATTTTAAGCACCATCCAGGGAAGTAAGCAGTCACGGACATGTATTGTAAGCACCATCCAGGGAAGTAAGCGGTCACGGACATGTATTTTAAGCACCATCCAGGGAAGTAAGCGGTCACGGACATGTATTTTAAGCACAATCCAGGGAAGAAAGCGGTCACGGACATGTATTTTAAGCACAATCCAGGGAAGTAAGCGGTCACGGACATGTATTTTAAGCACAATCCAGGGAAGTAAGCGGTCACGGACATGTATTTTAAGCACAATCCAGGGAAGTAAGCGGTCACGGACATGTATTTTAAGCACAATCCAGTGAAGTAAGCGGTCACGGACATGTATTTTAAGCACCATCCAGGGAAGTAAGCAGTCACGGACATGTATTGTAAGCACCATCCAGGGAAGTAAGCGGTCACGGACATGTATTTTAAGCACCATCCAGGGAAGTAAGCGGTCACGGACATGTATTTTAAGCACCATCCAGTGAAGTAAGCGGTCACGGACATGTATTTTAAGCACCATCCAGTGAAGTAAGCAGTCACGGACATGTATTTTAAGCACCATCCAGGGAAGTAAGCAGTCACCGACATGTATTGTAAGCACCATCCAGGGAAGTAAGCGGTCACGGACATGTATTTTAAGCACCATCCAGGGAAGTAAGCGGTCACGGACATGTATTTTAAGCACCATCCAGGGAAGTAAGCGGTCACGGACATGTATTTTAAGCACCATCCAGGGAAGTAAGCGGTCACGGACATGTATTTTAAGCACCATCCAAGGAAGTAAGCGGTCACGGACATGTATTTTAAGCACCATCCATGGAAGTAAGCGGTCACGGACATGTATTTTAAGCACCATCCAGGGAAGTAAGCGGTCACGGACATGTATTTTAAGCACAATCCAGGGAAGTAAGCGGTCACGGACATGTATTTTAAGCACCATCCATGGAAGTAAGCGGTCACGGACATGTATTTTAAGCACCATCCAGGGAAGTAAGCGGTCACGGACATGTATTTTAAGCACCATCCAGGGAAGTAAGCGGTCACGGACATGTATTTTAAGCACCATCCAGGGAAGTAAGCAGTCACGGACATGTATTGTAAGCACCATCCAGGGAAGTAAGCGGTCACGGACATGTATTTTAAGCACCATCCAGGGAAGTAAGCGGTCACGGACATGTATTTTAAGCACCATCCAGTGAAGTAAGCGGTCACGGACATGTATTTTAAGCACCATCCAGTGAAGTAAGCAGTCACGGACATGTATTTTAAGCACCATCCAGGGAAGTAAGCAGTCACGGACATGTATTGTAAGCACCATCCAGGGAAGTAAGCGGTCACGGACATGTATTTTAAGCACCATCCAGGGAAGTAAGCGGTCACGGACATGTATTTTAAGCACAATCCAGGGAAGTAAGCGGTCACGGACATGTATTTTAAGCACCATCCAGGGAAGTAAGCGGTCACGGACATGTATTTTAAGCACCATCCAGGGAAGTAAGCGGTCACGGACATGTATTTTAAGCACCATCCATGGAAGTAAGCGGTCACGGACATGTATTTTAAGCACCATCCAGGGAAGTAAGCGGTCACGGACATGTATTTTAAGCACAATCCAGGGAAGTAAGCGGTCACGGACATGTATTTTAAGCACCATCCATGGAAGTAAGCGGTCACGGACATGTATTTTAAGCACCATCCAGGGAAGTAAGCGGTCACGGACATGTATTTTAAGCACCATCCAGGGAAGTAAGCGGTCACGGACATGTATTTTAAGCACCATCCAGGGAAGTAAGCGGTCACGGACATGTATTTTAAGCACAATCCAGGGAAGTAAGCGGTCATGGACATGTATTTTAAGCACAATCCAGGGAAGTAAGCGGTCACGGACATGTATTTTAAGCACCATCCATGGAAGTAAGCGGTCACGGACATGTATTTTAAGCACCATCCAGGGAAGTAAGCGGTCACGGACATGTATTTTAAGCACAATCCAGGGAAGTAAGCGGTCACGGACATGTATTTTAAGCACAATCCAGGGAAGTAAGCGGTCACGGACATGTATTTTAAGCACAATCCAGGGAAGTAAGCGGTCACGGACATGTATTTTAAGCACAATCCAGGGAAGTAAGCGGTCACTGACATGTATTCTAAGCACACTTCAGTGAAGTCCACGGTCACGGACATGTATTTTAAGCACAATCCAGGGAAGTAAGCGGTCACGGACATGTATTCTAAGCACACTTCAGTGAAGTCCACGGTCACGGACATGTATTTTAAGCACAATCCAGGGAAGTAAACAGTCACGGACATGTATTTTAAGCACAATCCAGGGAAGTAAGCGGTCACGGACATGTATTTTAAGCACAATCTAGGGAAGTAAGCGGTCACGAACATGTATTTTAAGCACAATCCAGGGAAGTAAACAGTCACGGACATGTATTTTAAGCACAATCCAGGGAAGTAAACAGTCATGGACATGTATTTTAAGCACAATCCAGGGAAGTAAGCGGTCACGGACATGTATTTTAAGCACAATCCAGGGAAGTAAGCGGTCACGGACATGTATTTTAAGCACAATCCAGGGAAGTAAGCGGTCACGGACATGTATTTTAAGCACAATCCAGGGAAGTAAGCGGTCACTGACATGTATTCTAAGCACACTTCAGTGAAGTCCACGGTCACGGACATGTATTTTAAGCACAATCCAGGGAAGTAAACAGTCACGGACATGTATTTTAAGCACAATCCAGGGAAGTAAGCGGTCACGGACATGTATTTTAAGCACAATCCAGGGAAGTAAGCGGTCACGAACATGTATTTTAAGCACAATCCAGGGAAGTAAACAGTCACGGACATGTATTTTAAGCACAATCCAGGGAAGTAAACAGTCACGGACATGTATTTTAAGCACAATCCAGGGAAGTAAACAGTCACGGACATGTATTTTAAGCACAATCCAGGGAAGTAAGCGGTCACGGACATGTATTTTAAGCACAATCCAGGGAAGTAAGCGGTCACGGACATGTATTTTAAGCACAATCCAGGGAAGTAAACAGTCACGGACATGTATTTTAAGCACAATCCAGGGAAGTAAACAGTCACGGACATGTATTTTAAGCACAATCCAGGGAAGTAAACAGTCACGGACATGTATTTTATGGGGTATATATTTTGCCTCTGCTTCTACCATATTTTACAATTTTATGTTTAGATAAATTGTGGAATTTATTGAGACGTTCTGGTATTTTTCTTTAAAGTTTATTAACGATGCTATTTGATCGAGGGACTCTGAGTACACATGTGGTAGAGGATACAATTGTTCTGAAAGGAGTGTGCGGTAATTGTTTGAAGTGTATCAACGACACAACTATTCTTTTGGGAGAGTTTTACGTAAACTAGAGCCTTATTAGAAGAAGAGTTTGACGATACCAAAGGGAGGTAATCAGAATCCATATATCGAAGAAGAACAGACAACACAATGGCCAAAAGAAAAAATACAAAAGGAGAAACAACGATCTAAAAAGCATACATAAAAAACTAAAGATCGAGTAACACGAACCCCACTAAAAGATATCGTCGGTGGCCTGTTACAGGGCATTGTATCAGGACCTCACAAGTCATCTTCACTCACATTTAGTAATCCATCTTTTATAAGCACAACTCGGTATGAACGTTTTATATACACGCTTCGCTTAAGTCTGCATACTGGTTCTCATCATTAAAATAATTGAAAGACTGCTCATTTGATGTTACACAACCATTTACTTACTTACTTACTTAATCCTTGCTATGCCTCATATCACATAGGGCAAGAACAAGTTCCCTCTACTCTTCCCATTTACCAGTCAATAATCAAAAACGATCTTGATAATTGATGAAGATAAACATTGCAATACCAATTGTTTTTATATTCAAAATGTTAAGGTGGGTGTATAGGTTTCTTAACAGTAAGATTGACTGATTGTGTTTTTAAAATCAGTAGTATTTCAGGTGTTTTCATGTGACAAGGAATAGCTCCATCTTTATGTTTCTTTACAGTGTATTATCGATCATTGTTTATTCTTGTTTCATTTTGTCATTGTATCTTCTGTCCTTGTTGGAATTAAGGCGTCTGATTTACCTGTTGGTATCTTCTATATTGTCTTACAAGAAAAACATCATCTTGGTGAAAAGGCGGCACGAAAATGGGCTAATGTGAACATATCAGATTGCATACGGGCAAAGAGCAATAGAGTATATAGGATTGGAAAAGTTTGCATTTGAACTGTTCACCAACGACTACCCTTGTCAGATTATTGCTCACTAAGATCTGTCAAATGTTGTAGTTATCCTGCAAGGAGTGTGAAGTTCTCGGTACACTCATTTACGTACTGTCCCATATAACTGTCATGGCGTGTATTATATATTGTTTGGGTTTTTTTTCAGGTAATACTGTTTAAATTGTTGTCTGCAAAGGATATATTTAGGTATAGGTATACAATTATTATCCATTCTTATAAATTAAAAACGCATAAAATTGCATTTTAGGTTCATAGTAGGACATCTCTCAAATCCCGATTTCACTTGACAACAATTATATTAATTGGATTGTTTCTCCAATTTATCACTAATTTACCCAAATTAGCACTCCAACGGTCGATAATTAAATTTAATCAACAATAGTTTTAACGAGTCAATAAACCAATGTAACCTACATATACTATACCTGTATAGACAGTTTTCTTTACGTTCATTCTAAGATTCTAAGATTTATTTGAAAACACTCAGACACATATACAAGTGTAACAAGAGGTCATTTTTTAAATAATATATACATTCAAGACATGACAGAATGAACATACGATGAAAAATAATAAATCTGACAGTAAATATAATATGAAGTTACAACATGATACAGGCAGTTACATATAATCAGAGTAAGGCAGCAGCTTTTTTAATAAAAATTGATAATCGCTTGTAAAGTTCTACATTGCAAATAGAAAGAAGACCTTCAAATTTGGCATGATTAGGGTAAGCTCGATAATAATTTGGCAAATACTTATTTCTAAGGGTGATAATGTTTTCATTTTTACAAACTAATAAAAAATGATATTCGTCTCCAATAGTTTCTTTACATAAATGGCAAATACGCTCTTCTCGAGGTATATTATACCAACGACCAGTTTATATAGGTAAATGCAGATTTGAAGTTCTAAATTTAGTTATCCAAATTCTGGAGTGTTCCGACAATCTAAGTAAATAGTTCTCAATACAAAAATCCTTTTTGAAAACAGAGTAAATTTGTCCACGAGAAGAAGAATATATATCACTAAGCCATTTTTGAACAAACTGGTCTCGTAAAATTTGGTTAAATACACTCTTGTCATAAACAGGAAACTGGTTTATAAAAATGAATCCCATGCCAGTTGAATTGATTATAGACTCTATATGATTTAACCATTTGAAACTATACTGCTGTTTGGTTTTTAAAAGATACATTAATCTATACAAAACACTACTTAATTTATTTTCATTTAAAACCAATTTGCTCCAAAAAGCGATCATACGAAGCTTCACACGAATTTCAAGCGGAAATCGACCAAGTTCTCCATATATCATAAAATGTGGAGTAGTATTTCTAACCTTTAAAATCCGTTTACAAAATTTCAACTGAATTTGTTCAATAACTTTTAAATTTTCATATCCCCACACCTCTGAGCCATACAGCAAGATAGGTTCAATCATAGAGTCAAACATTTTCAGTTGCAAGTCAATAGGTATTGATTCATTACGTACCAGTTTATAAATACAATACAATGCTTTATTAGCTTGTTCTACAAGTTTTTTCCTAGTTTCAAAAAAAGTACCGTTATATTTAAATATTATCCCAAGATATGAGTATGTATCAACAATATCAAGCGTTTGACCATGTAAAATAAATTTAGGATCTTGTGCAGTTTTCCTTTTTCTAAAAATCATAACTTTTGTTTTTGCAACATTTACTTGTAGTCTCCAAATTTCACAATAAGATTCAAATATATCTAAAGCTTGTTGCATACCTTCTTTTGTTTCGGATAAAATTACCGTATCGTCCGCATATAAAATAACAAAAATTTTATAGAAAATGTGCAGTTCATTTTCTAATTTTTCTTGGATAATCTTAAGTGGTTCTCCATCTAATTGTCTGAAAAAATCTTCTAAATCATTTAAAAATATTGAAAAAAGAAAGGGAGATAAATTTTCTCCTTGTCGTACACCGGTAAGACAGGGAAAAAATTCAGATTGAATACCATTATATTGAACACAAGACTTAATATCATTATACATATTATAAATTATTTTGAAACATTTCCCTTTTATTTCACAATTTTGTAATTTCCTCCATAACCCTGTTCGCCACACTGTGTCAAAAGCTTTTTTAAAATCCACGAAGGTGCAATATAACTTTTTACCAAAAGAAAAATACAAATCAATAAGAGCATGTAAAACGAATATATTATCCACAGTTGAATAACCCTTTCTGAAACCAGCTTGATTTTCTGAGATGATATTTAAATCATTTGCAAAATTTAATATAGAAGTAAATAATTTTCCGACACAACTTATAAGCGTAATTGCCCGAAAATTATCAGGATCAGACGGATTTCCTTTATTCTTGTAAACAGGCTTAATAATACCACTTGACCAACTTTCTGGAATTATTCCACAGTCTAATACTAAGTTAAAAACCTTACAATATAGAGAAATCAACAATGGAGATGAATGTTTCAAATACTCATTCAAAATATTGTCAGTACCTGGAGCTTTATTATTTTTGAGTTTCCTAATAGCTTCTGTTATTTCTAACTCAGTAATCTTACCATTAAGTATTTCATCATAAACAGGATTATCACAAATTTCGTTAATATTAATTTCATCATCATCATTAACATCTTCATTACCTGCATTTAATTTTTTGAAGTAATCATAAAAAGTTTCAATTTCAACGGACGGGTTTTCTTTTTTTCTGTTAGAAAATGTGTGTACTGTTTTCCAAAATGCTTTTGTGTTTGTTTTGGATAACGATCGTAATTCGTCTGAACATTTTTCTGTGTATTTTTTATAGCTTGCATTCAGTACAAGACGATATTCTTTAGCTCTTGTGTTAAGTAGTATTTTATTTTCAGGTGTTTTTGATGATGCATATTTTTTTCGAGCATTGTGAAATTCATCCCGCTTAACCTTACATTCCCCGTTGAACCATGGTTTATTATTCACCGAGTTACCTTTCTTTCTTCGTTGATTTTGTCCGAATGTAGAAGAAGCAGCATTTAAAAGTACATTTCCAAGGTCATTAACTATGCCGTTTACCTGGTCAGGTGTAACGGAGTCTGTGTTAATATTATCAATGAGGGTATTTAATTCATTGAATACAACATTACTATTGTCATTGTGGAGTACCCGTGTAAAATCGTCTGCCTTGTTCGAGTTCCATCCAGCGTAAGTATTGTTTTTGTTTACACTGTCATGTGTATTGGACTTATTATGTGAAAAATATAAAGAAAAGTGTATTTGATTGTGTACATCTGAAAACATGGGGTTAAATGGAAGTACTTCAAAATCTGCAAGAATATGAAATAAATTAGACGACAATATCAAATAGTCAACTAGACTTGTATCTTTACAAGTACTTCTTCCAATAAATTTATCTTTATAAACTCTGCCATTGGCAATATATAGAGAACAACGTTTACAAAGCTCTACTAATTTTTGTCCATATTTATTTACACGTGCTTTGTCTTCGCTAAACCTTTCAAGTGGAATACCAATTTCTGCCAGTTTATAATTAGACAACATATTTACATTAAAATATTCAGGAACATTAGAAATATCTAACATATCAAAAAGATTATCATCTAGCTCAACAATATCACTAACATTACTTGTCCTTGAGTTGAAGTCGCCCGCTAACGCAATATTTTTGTGATCACGAGAGAAAAATAACAATTCATCTTCAACCTCGATAAATGCTTCTTCAGACGAATATTTGGAATTTTCAGGTGGGATATAAACGCAACCCAATAACATATCAGAATTCAAACATTTCGTAAATTCAACCCATTGAACATATTCGGAGTCAGATTTAATAAAATGCAAACATTTAGACAAAGTATTTTTGAAAACGACAATTATCCCGCCTGATTTTTTTTTTAGTTTTTTTCTGTGTTTTGCAAAGTAAGTATATTCTTCGGGCAACTTTAACTCGTCAAATTCATCAGTTTTAGTTTCAGTAAAAATTAGTACATCATAAGATTTAATCAATAAATCAAAATCAGGATTCAAAAGTTTGGACTTTATACCACAAACATTTAAGAAGGTGATATTCAGTTTGTTTACATTGTCACTAACATGACCTATATTGACGTCCGATGTGTTGTCCTAGTTTCCTGGATGAGGATCATCACGGGGGTTGTACGGATGACCATCAACAATAAGCCTGTCATACACGAGTTTAACTGTGTGTTTCTGTCTTTTTAGTTCTTTCATTTTGGGAATGAGCTTTCTTCTCCGTTCATAGATTTCACGCGGATATTGTTGATAAACGGTAAATTGTGGTTTTGCTTTCAGTTTTCCCGCGGCTATCGATCTGACACGCTCATGATCACTATATCGAGTGAACCTGGCTATGATGCTTCGCACCTTTCCATCCCTCCTTTCACCAAGCCTATGGACATTTTGGAACTTAAACTCTGACACTTCAGCTTCAGGAATTAATAATTCATCTACCAAGAATTTTTTTACAACATTTTCAGTATTTTCAATTGCACCCTCTGATTTAATTCCACCAAAAATTAAGTTGTACTTCATGGAATGAGTTTGGATTTCTAAAAAATTTTCATTAAGTTCATAGTTTTCAAATTCTAATTTTTTGTTACATAGTTCTAATTCCCTGATTCTGTCTTCAATATTATGATGATGTTTTTCTTCATTTTGTAGGGTTTGGGCTTGCTTTTGTTGAACAGATTTAATATTGCCAATTTCTGTTTGCATGTTACTGAGATTCTGTTCGAATTTTCCAAGTTTGTCATTCAAAACATCTAACAGATCTAATTTGGATAATTTGTCATTGATAATCAGCTCAAGTCGTTGCATTCGTTGATTTGTTTCATTCATATTTGCAAGTATCATTTGTGGAGTTACAGGCATTGGTACGTCATTTGGTCCATTTTTCATAGTGGGTGGCATAAATAAGATAGGACCAGGCTGTTGAGGTATGCCTTGGATTGAACCTGGTAGGGGGGTGCTTTACAGAATTGGACGAGGTAGAATTGGTGGAGGCGCTTGCGTAAAGTTCGAACTATAATTAAATGTCTGGTTATTTACATTTGGCTGACTAACATTTGCAGAAGTAGAAGGTTCTGTATAGGAGCCATGTAAACAGTCATGGGCTTGTGTAATAACATCTGACACATTGTTGTTGTTGTTGTTTTGATTTTGGGACGCCATATTTGAACCGGTTTTCCAGGGTGGTGTCAAACCTGTTTTCGATTTACTACTCCTTCGTCGTCTTTTCCCCATAGAAAACAGGAATAAACTATACTAAAGTCATTAATGTTCATTAATGTTCATGAATATCACACATATGATCTGCAACAACATCAAAAAACAACCATACAAACAATATTTTCTAGGACCCATTCACCATCGACATGTCCAGTCCGTCATGCTCTCTCTAATGACACCTTTTTGGTATACATACAATCTTTATTCTCATAAACCATCGTAATACATTGGTATAGAGATACAATATATACAGAAAATAAATAAAAACAATAAATACAATAATAACAATAGTAATTACCCAGGAGGTAGTAAACTAGAATTAATGTTTCTGATCAACTGACAGAGTTTCCTTAATTTTGATTGTGTTTTACTACTTATTATTTCTTTAAAATTCAAAACATTAATTCTAGTTAAGTACCGCTTTTCAATGCATGATTCTCTTTTGTCATGGAAATAACTGCATCGCATTATATAATGAAATTCGTCCCCAATTTGATTTTCTTGACAGAGTTGACATTTTCTATTTTCCCTTGCGATATTATTCCATCTTCCAGTTTCTATGGGTAATTTTGTATTGGTGGTTCTAAATTTGCAAAAAGTGAAAATGTCTTTATTTTCTAAAATATTAAAATAGTTTTCAAATTCGAATATTTGTTTATAAAGTCTGTAGTTCAATGCCTTTGGGGAATTTTCTAAATTGCTATTCCATTCTTGTAAAAAATGATCTCGGAGACGTAAATTCACATAAGCGATCACCCACTCAGTATTAAAGTTTATATTCTGAAATGTCCATACATTTGATAAGCCACAATTATCCAATATATCTTTTGCAAATTTTACCCAAGGAGCAGATATATTTCCATTACAAAAAAAAACTATGCAAAAGTTTATAAGATATGGCCGACAGCTTGGAAGCTTTTCCAGTAAGTAATTTGCACCAATAAGATATTACTCTAGTTTTTATATCTATGTAAAGTGGAAAGCGACCAAGCTCGCCGTATATCATAAAATTTGGCGTGCTTTGCTTCAAGTAAAGTATTAATTTGCAGAATTTCAAATGAATTTTTTCAATTACATAATTATCACTAAATCCCCAAACTTCACAGCCATATAGTAATATAGGTTTTACAATTTTGTCAAATAAATCTAACAAGCATTCGATTGATAGATTATGTCTTTTTCCCCTTCTGATAACTTCATACATGGCTTTTGTAGCTTTTTCAATATTTTTTTGTTTTGCTAATTTAAACTTTCCGTTTTTTGTAAAAGTAATACCTAAATAATTAAATTCGGTCACAGTTTCAATTTCTTTTTCATTATACAGAAAGTGTACATTTTCTGCAATTCGGCTTGTGGAAAAAACCATAATTTTTGTTTTGTCAATGTTTACTTTAAGTTTCCACAATTTACTGTATTCATAAAAATTATTTAGTAAAGTTTGTAACCCATCAGAAGTCTCTGACATTAGAACAGTGTCATCTGCGTATAAAAGGGCGAACATTTTTAAATATATTTCCAATTGTGCTTCTAGTTCGCTAGAAATACTTTCTAAAACCTGTAATATTCTTGTCTTCCATAAACTGTTCAAGGTCATTTAAAAATACTGCAAATAAGAAAGGGGACAAGTTTTCACCTTGTCTAACGCCCACTTCACTTGAAAAGAAATCTGACTTGTCATCATTATAAACAATACATGATTTAATACTATTATACATATTTACTATAAAATTATACATTTTTCCATTTATTTTATTTAATAACAACTTATACCACAATGCTACCCTCCAAATATTGTCGAATGCTTTTTCGAAGTCTACGAATGCGCAGTACATTTTCTTTTTTTTCTTTTTTATTATCTCAAAAAAGGCATGAATACTATATATACAATCTAAAGTAGAATAGCCTTTACGGAAACCACATTGATTTTCATTCAGCAATAAGAAACTTTCTGAATAAGTATTTAATTTATTATTTAAGATTGTAGTGAACAGTTTACCCAAACAGCTGAGAATTGTAATCGGTCGATAATTTTTGGGGTCATTTTTGTTACCTTTATTTTTATAAAAAGGTTTTATAGTTCCTAATAACCAGCTTTCCGGAATAATCCCGGTCTAAAAAATTAAATTAAAAAGCTTTTCGGAAATATCAACAAACTGGTTACTAGTAGTTTTCATATATTCATTGATAACTTGGTCATCGCCAAAGGCTTTATTGTTTTTAAAGTTTTTTATCCCTTTAAAGATTTCATCTTTCGTAATGGGAGAATTTATATTTTCATTTAATTCGGCTGTGATTGTTGGATCAAAGTTCAATGTGTTTTCCGGTTCATTGGTTTCCTTTAAAGTATTCAAGTCTTTGAAGAAATTAAAAAGTTCTTTAAATTCAATATCGGGTTGTTTAGTAGACTTTCCTGTATTTAAAATTTTCCAATATTCTTTCGGATCATTTTTTCGTAAAGTTTTCATACGCCTAGACATTTCCTTCCGGTGTTTTTTCAGATTGCTGTCTAATGTTTTTTTATAGTGTTTTTCAGCGTTATTTACTTCTTCAGATGTAATTTGCCAAGGGTATAATTTTTTCTTTCGTTTTAATTTTCGGTAATTTTGTCGCGCAAATTTGCAAACCAAATTGAACCATGGTTTATCCCCCTTTACTATATTTGGTTTTCCCTTATAGACGGAACGAGTTCCAAATGTATTCTTTGCTGCCGAAATAAATAAGTGGCATAAATCTGAAGTGCAAGTGTTAATGAAATCCTGGTTTATTTCTTCCGGATTAATATTATTGAGCTTTTCAGTGTAGGTGTAGGTGTAGGTGTCTAAATTTCTCTCTAATTGAGTCAATTAAGTTTAATAAGAATAAATTTGCCTATGAAAGGTGAATACATAATCAGATTTCATTACTGTGGTTAGCCACCTGGTATTTTGATGTTTATTTTTTTTATTGAACAGTACAATTATATTGCTTACACTGTAGGGATGATATATATCCATAAGAAGGTTAAAATATATGAGGTGAATGACATTTAAAAATTGCTTTATTTGTATTGCATTTACCACCGAAAAGAAACGTTTTCTCAAATTGACGTTTGTTACGCGTAAACCAGGACATTCATAACAAACAGAATGGTGCAATCAGTGGTTATGTGTAGGTGTCTGCAACCGTACATCAGTGGTGTTTGGTTTAACAACTTTGTCTTCCAATCCGCGTCAACAGACGGCAATTCACCATATGTTATCAATACTATTGCTAATTATATTCCATAAAATTATACACCACATTCGTGGTGTAATGGATAGCGTTCTCGTCCCTCGAATGTGGCCGAGCGTGGTTCGAGAAGTACGACTTGTTTGCTCATTATAATGTGTTCGAGTAGAGAGACATGATTACCCGCGGCCTGTTGTTACAGTGACTCCTAGTGAGCTAGCACTATAAAACTCCAACTAAGCGTTTTTGTCTAGTAAATAAATAAATAAATAAATAAAAATCTTTATTTAGAGAGAGTAACTTATTTGGATTATACCAATTTTCAATAAGGCTTTCTGAAAACAATACAGAAGTACATTGGACATAGATATCAGCAAAGTATATATAACACAATAACATATTCACATATTTTAAATAATATAACGCAAATATAAAAAATAAAAATAAAAAAATCAACAACAGAAAAAAAATAATAAAAAAAATCAGTTTATCAAAAATTTAATAATTTGTAAGAGTTTTTGTATTCAAATACAGTTTTCGGGGTTTTAATTTCAGTTTTAGTCCAAAGCTGACATCATTATCATCATCTCATCAAAATATAACATGTTCCCGCCATCATGATATCACTGACGTTAAACAACAATTACTCACTCACTAATATTCTAGGCACTCCCGCCACTTTTAAAACACATATTGTTTTACGTGTTTGTATATCTTGTACAATTTTAGTGTTCCGACAATATTCCTATTTTATATGTCAATTGGCGTAGAGATTTGCACCTTCACGGTGAAGTTGTTTCTCCACATCGTACATATTTGTAAATGATATCATAATTTAATTATTGGACATACTATTTATCCAGGTCCTGGATTTGGGATGACGCAAATATTTAATAATTGGATCTCCAAGTGCGATGCAGAAATAAACAAACAATTAAAAAAAAACATGATCATATTCGCTTCAACTCAAAAAGATTCTGCATGCGTAAGAATATAATGACCTGTAATAGTCTGGAGGAATCAGAAGTACTAGTGCTTTACAATATAATGATGTATATGACCAACTAATCTCGATTTCCTGGTTGATATTTGACAAATAGTTTTATCTAACCTATAAATCATTACTACCAATTATAAACAGTGACACACACACACACACTGTACATATAGAAGAATTTATATTGCAAATCAGTTCATTTATTGCCCATATAGATGTGTGTTTAAACTCCAATCTCCAGATGTCTTATGGAGAGCGAAACGCAATAAACGCTTGTTCAATACGGACCGCACAGAAGCTACCTAATTTGAAATTCAAATAAAATGTCAAATGATTTCGCCTTTTTATCTGTAAATTTTAACAGTTTTGTGCATTCATGACGGCTCGATTCCAGGGGCTCGGTTTTCTTCTTGTTATTAAAGTTCGTACAAGTACATATTATATTGTCCAACAAAGTAAGTATATTGTCTGTTTAATGTAAAACTTCTGCGTCTTACTTTTTAGATGGTATTTGTGTGACGTGTTATAAGCTTTAACAAAAACATTTCATTACAAATATATCAATAAAATACAAAATGTTGTCTCATGTTTAATTTATTGTAAACTTGTTTGGTTTCCATTTGCTGAGGGAAAAAAATCATAGGATTATTATCTTTCAGCTTGTACGATATACATTTTCTCACTTACAAATGTTAATTACATATACTTTGAAGATGATGATGAAACTGGTTGCACCCATTGTTTATTTCTTGTTATTTTAGGATGTTCTATATTGTAAAGAGATTCTTTAGTACTTTGATTATGTGATCAGCATATTTATTTGTCTTATTTGTGACGTTTCCTTTTTATTAGTAGTTTTTTATTGCATAGTAAAGGCATGTGGGTACAACAAACATGTGATTTATGTATTCAAACTGATACGAGATTAAACGGGATTTCCTGGTGAAAGAGAGTTATCACATCTTTAATACATTAATACTAAAATACATGCGAAAACTTTTGTTGAAATAAGATATTTTAATAAGTAGAGAGCAATTAAATTTTACGATCAACAAAGCTGCATTTGTTTTCGTTATATAAACCATATATTGTTGTCTACTTAGTTTAACTTTACGATGATCGTTTCAATCGTTCTTTGCATACGACAAATTGTCCAGAAGTGTTTGTATTCACACTGACGGGAGATCTTCACATTGCCCAGTGATCTAACCACATACAATATGTATTCATTGTTTGTTCTCGTATGTTACTTTTGATCTCGATCATGAATGCGTTTTATTAAAGAGAACATAACTCTTATCAGGTCTTGAGGAGGTCCAAATTATGTTATACAGCTTGGCCAGTATAACGTATTTTATACAGCCTTGTGAATCGGACCGCTTATCATTATACCGTGGAATAAAACACCCAATGTGACTCCATTAAAATCAATTAGAATACCTATTTCAAAACTGACATGCAATAAAAAAAACCTCGGTCGAAAACAGGGTTAGGGGTATGGTGTTTAACACTACTGTCAACAATATTTCAGCTATATTGTGGCGGTTGGTTGAAATCATCCCGCGAACAAAAGCTTTTGGGCTGATATAGTATATGATACAAAAACAGTCATGTAATAATATATATGTATTACATTTGCATTATAGACCATAGAAACATATGTTTTCACTGGTAAATAAAATGAACCGAGTAAGGGTATGTGGTGGCCTCCTGGGGGAATATTTTCACGCTCGTTCCGCTATGTTGCACTGGAAAAGATTCAAAATTCTTCATTCTCATAAACCAATGCATTACAATGGTACAGAGATAAATACAAACATTCAATATCAATATTTGCATGCACATGACAAGATGATGGATGTAACACAATAAAAACACAACAAAGAAGGAGAGAGAGGTGACTAACCAGGAGGACGTATTTTTGAAAAAAATATTTTGGATAAATTTACAAAGGTGTCTTAACTTAATTTTATTTCTAGATTGGAATAAATTAGCAAATTTTAAAACATTAACTCTAGTCAAGTATATCGTCGTGAAGAGATGGGCACTGTAGTACATAATGGAAGTCATCACCAATCTCATTTTTATCACATATGTTACATGTCCTATTTTGTCTCTCAATGCCTTGCCACCGACCAATTTCAATAGGTAATCTATGATTGCATGTCCTAAATTTACAAAGTAGCTGTCTGTCTTTGTCATCAAGTAAATTTAGATAATTTTCGAATTCAAAACAATCCATAAAATTTTTATAGCATAACCCTTTTGATGAATTATTCATGTCAGAACGCCCTTTTTGCTGAAACTGATCAAATAGTTTTTGTTTTAAAATTAAGCTAGGCCACTTTGAATTAAAATTTCCTTGATTTTCCCATATATTACTAAAACAAATATAGAATTTTGCACACGCTAACATCTCTTATGAAATAATAACCTGCTAATCTTTCGCATGACTAGCGTGTATATATGATTGCTTATCACACACTTCGATTTACGGATTCTGATTACCCCTTTGGTTTATTCCAACACTTCTTATACCCTCCAAATTAGTAATGTTCTTCCCTGATATGTTGTAAATAATAATAAGAAATAATAACAATATATAATAATAAAAAAGCATCAACAAATATGAACATGAGATACTTTTATTTGTTGAAATGTATAATTAGTAAATAAAACCGGTATTGTTGTTACTACCTAGAATATGGAGATATTTGAGGGAAGAGATTAAAGATATCAAAGGGGTAAGCGGAATCCGTATATCGAAGAAGAACAGACAACACAATGGTTAAAAGAAAAATGACAAACGAACAAACAACGATCTGCAAAACATACACATAGAACTAAAGATCGAGTTACACGAACCCCACTAAAAACCGAGGGTGAACTCAGGTGCTCCAGAAAGATAGGTAGTTACTGCTCCACTAGTGGCACCCGTCGTGTTAATCTAGTTACAAACCCGGTGATATGAGGAAGAACTGGGAAGTACTTACGACAAGTGGAACATATCCGTGTTCATTTTTGACACAGATATTCCATAGCGGTCAACCAAGTCATGGTGGCGACAGTAACATTTTCGAAGTGATGACTGCAACTTATTCAAGAGATTCGTAACAAGGTGTCTTAAAACAAGAACTACAATTATCATCTCATCATATTATTTTTCACTAATCATACAATCAGACAAATATTATTTATCATCGAAAACGTTTAACATACTTCTTGTTCTATGTATCTTTATCGTGTAATAGTAAACAATAGTTGCTTACAGTTTGATAATAAGACATGGAAAACAAATTAACAGTCATCACGTATCTGAAAATTGCTACCATATCCAGATCGCCATTCTTGATAAAACGAATAAAAATATTGTTAATTATAGCTACCGTATCATAAAACAATCGTCAATTAAAGTAATCTATATTAAAATATACAAATGATAACATTGATTGACAGTTTACAGCTGCATACAAGCAAATATTGTTGTAACGCAGAAAACAAATTACATGGTTGTTCCTAGAACTTCTCCTTACAAAAGATACGAGTTGTTCAGTTATTCCATATTCCGCATGTACCCTACTTAATTTCGAGGGTCAATTCATTAATCATTTTCATCTCCGCTATAGTAGAAATTGTTTCATTATTTTGTTTTAAATATTTTCAAACAAAACAACATCTTTTGTCTGGAAGATACGACTTCTCAGTTTCCTTTGTATTAGAATTATAAATAGACTGTCAATTACTAGTAAGTCGTTATTTTTGCAATTAATTTCGATACAGGTGGTTGTGTGTTATATACTATATAATGATAGTCATTTGTGCTGATAAGATTTTTTTAATGTACATAAATAAGAAAACAACTTAACGAGATCACATACCCATACATAAAAGTTACTTGAAAGTGAATAAGATTTAATACACAGAAGACTGTCAGTGAGAAATGCTCAGGTGAACCTGAAACCGTGTTATACCCATACATAAAAGTTACTTGAAAGTGAATAAGATTTAATACACAGAAGACTGTCAGTGAGAAATGCTCAGGTGAACCTGAAACCGTGTTATACCCATACATAAAAGTTACTTGAAAGTGAATAAGATTTAATACACAGAAGACTGTCAGTGAGAAATGCTCAGGTGAACCTGAAACCGTGTTATACCCATACATAAAAGTTACTGGAAAGTGAATAAGATTTAATACACAGAAGACTGTCAGTGAGAAATGCTCAGGTGAACCTGAAACCGTGTTATACCCATACATAAAAGTTACTTGAAAGTGAATAAGATTTAATACACAGAAGACTGTCAGTGAGAAATGCTCAGGTGAACCTGAAACCGTGTTATACCCATACATAAAAGTTACTTGAAAGTGAATAAGATTTAATACACAGAAGACTGTCAGTGAGAAATGCTCAAGTGAACCTGAAACCGTGTCAATGTGATTTTTAATCAAACAATATCAGAAATAACATTACACCACCTTACAGGATGTAAACCAAAAGAGTTGTCTATTTAAAATGTTTGTTTTAGCAATATTTAATATCTTCCCTGGTACATTGAAAATACCAAAAGACATTGCGGAAATGTCATAACTTCCGTTTATATTTGATGTTGTAAATGTCTGCCGCCGTGTATTCGACATTGGTATATGTCATGTCATATCTCATCTTATTGTAATTGTCAAATAGAAAGGAAATAGAGCCAAGGTCTTATTTAAATCTACATTATAATTCTAATGAATTGTTACTAGTAAGGTATCTCTGGTTCCTGTACGATCTTGATTTGAAATGGAAGACCTGAGTAATCCAGTGACGACAGTATGATTAATACGACCTGCATTTACGATGCTTTACATAATATTAATAATGCTTTATGTAATACCACAGGGTAATGATCACGTAAATCATGATTACGTATACTGATTAATATAAGAGTATAATACACTGACAATGCATTTATTATCAATCACCATAATCACCGTTGCTAAGGTGAGTTTGAAGATACCAAAAAGAGTACTCAGAATCCGTAAATCGTAGATTGACAGACCGCGCAATGACCAAAAGAAAAAAGACAAAAGGACATGCAACGATCTACAAAACATCTACCAAAGATCGTGCAACATGAACACGACTAAAATAATAAACTCAGTGTATGACGTCATATATTGTGTTGTTTGTTCTCCTGCGATTAACGGATTCTGATTACGCCTTTGGTATCTTCAAACTCTTCATATATCATGTTAGCAATAATGATGACATACTAGGTATCTCTCCGTTCACACATAAATATACATATACTATAATCATCTGAAATGTTTCACTTACTAGTAAAGTTTACATATATCATCAATCAAATATCAAATAAAACTATAGAATTATGAAAAGAAAGTTTAAACAGTATTGACCATCAATACCACAAATATCAACAAATGGACCAATTACCTCTTACTGCAAGTCATTGAACATAAAAAGACCACGACATAATAATAACGTTTTAAATCTAGGGGATATACAAAACAAATGCAGCAAGTTAAAGCGGTTTAACGTGAATATATTGGATGAGTTATTTGTTAAATGTTAAAAGTAAATGTTTTTTCCCGTCAATATTTGTCATTAGTTTAAATATATTTGATTAATTAATTCAACATAACATATTCAACTAAATACATTACATAATAGGAAGTAATTAATAGGATTGTGAAACAAGTTGCAAGAACTTATATTAATCCCTATCCGTAGGAATAAATTTATTTATAATATAATGTAAATCTCTAAGGGGAGAAACATAGAGAACTAACCAATAGTATTTTGATATAAATTGCGGAAGGTGTAAAAAGATAAAACAAATAAAGCAATCTGGTGTTTGATGTAAAAAATGTTTGATGCAAAGAAATTAAAAGAATGAGAAAGAAATAAGGGAACTAGGTACTGCTGATGTTAGATGAAACGTTTACTGTTTACTATAAAGTTTTGTACATTTAAGAATAAACTGTTATTTTGATCGTCTGTGAGGTCAGGTGATCCAAAAAGCAAACGGTCAACTGCCAAGGTCATATGAATATCAATTGATTCGATATACCGATTTCTCGAATCATTGAATCTATGGCAATAAAAAAGATAATGTGAATTAGCTTCAGGGACAGTTGGGCGAATCTACTATATTTTTTAGGAATAGATGATAATTTAGAGAGCTACATGCAGTTCGTAATCTCATGTGAAGTATTTGTCCAATTCGAGTTCCTGAGTAATAATAAATAGGTTTCTTTATACATTTTGACTTATAATAGGATTTGAGAGATGAAGGAGACCTGCTATCTCTTATTGACGTGGGTTCGCTGTTCCATAATCCTACAGTAGAGGGCAGAAAATACGATCTGTCTAGTGTTGTAGTCATGAATATTTTCAAAGTTACAGGGGGCCATTGCACTAAGGTAAGGAGGAACAAGACCGTTTACCATTAAATAAAATAATATTTTTTGGTGATGTTCCTGTCTCGCCTGTAGCGTCTCCCAACCCGTCTCTTTATATAGACTATTAATAGAAACTAACCGAGTTCCCCCAGTGACGATTCTAGCAGCCCCTATTTGAACATTTTCTAATTTATTTATCAAGAACAATGTCTTATTATCCTATACGACGTCTGCATATTCCAAAATCGGCCGAATGAAGGTAACATAAATCTTTTCTAAGGTTTTCCTACCTAGAATAAATTTGAATTTTCTTAGAATGATAACTCTAGTAAAAGCTTTCTTTGTTATCAGATCAATTGTCATTAGCTAACCAACTTTCAACAACCAATGAAATAGCAATATAGCCATTAATTATGCTATTTTAAGCTTAACTGAGATAATGGGGAAAACAGATCTATTTTGGATATATAGAAGTATAGATACTTGAAAGAAAAGTCTGAAGATAACAAAGACGTAATCAGAAGTTACGTTCTTAATCCATTATTTAATTTTTGTATTTTCCATTTTTCAAGTGACATTAACAAAACCAATGAAATATGTTATTGCAACACATTAGTTTGTTTACTTCTACTTTTACCGAGAACGTAATTAATGAATCGACCTTGCACACATTATTGCAAAACACATCAACGGAACATACAGTGCATTGATAAGTTCGTCCGCTAAGAGTAATTCCATACTCCTTAGACAAGTAACATACATACAAAGCCAAACCCATAGATCATCAATCCAAACCGCAAGTGATCAATTAAAGTTCATAAGAAGAGTTTGAAGATACCAAAGAGGTAATCAGAATCCGTATATCGAAGAAACAGACAACACAATGGGCAAAAGAAAAAGCACAAAGGGACAAACAACGATCTACAAAGCATACATATAAAGCTAAAGATCGAGTAACACGAACCCCACTAAAAACCGGGAGTGATCTCAGGTGAACTCAATTATTATTAGAACTAAGGCATAGGTGATCTTCATCGATGTTGGCCATCCTTTTTAAAACCTTTGGCATTCATGCTCATAAAGACCCATGATTTATTTGGCTACCCAGTCTTTCGATTTTGAGTTTATTTCAGAAAAGCGTCGTGCACACAAATTAAATATCTATATTCTAACATAGTAGTAATACATACTGTCAATTATCAATTAATGCATGTACTTTTTAAAGCGACATTGCGAAATAACGATGCAGACACATGTAGTTAAAGTCATCACTTTGACAGTTTGTAAGTCTCCAACATAACCGTTACGGAATATCAGTCCCACAGATGACCACGGATATGTTGTGTTTGTCCTAGTCATAATCCAGTCCTTTGAATATTTCACAACTTATCACCGATAAATTAACAAGAGTAACAGATACCACTAGTGAAGCAGAATATATTCACTTGTCCGGCGGATCTAAGGTCAACACCATATTGTTTGGTTTTTTGGTTTTATATGTGTGTTTTGTGAATCATTCTTTTTATCTCTGTTCTTTTTCTTTTGACCATTGCATTGTCTGTTGTTTGCATCACAGCTTCTGGTTACCTATTTGGTATCTTCAATCGTTTCCAATAATACTTCATCCCAGCTGGCCAGGACGTAGGATCAGCTGGTGTATATGTTATAAATATTTCTATGTATGTACATTTCGAAAATCCAACCGGGAAATCGTAGAAATAGTCAAAATCAATAGACCTAGCATACAAATACATGACCACAATCTCTCATGACTTGGTACATACACCTCAATAAACATGACGGCTAAATTAGTTGTATGGGCTTAAACATCTTAGCGTAATGCAAGGGTTTTCTTGTATAACATGAGGAGCAACAACAAGTCCTAATATGGTCATTGTACAAGTATTATATATACCATGGATCTTACGAATTAACTTATTTAAACCAACGAATCCGAAGGATGAGTTGGTTTAAATAAGTTCATGAGTAATATCCATGGTATATATGTTTTGTAACAGAAATTACATGATTGACAGATTTATGACGTCAAAATCATGGAATAACAGATCTAATACGTCAAAATCATGGAATAACAGATCTATGACGTCAAAATCATGGAATAACATCAAGATCCTCATGTTAGACTATGGTTTGTTTAAGTTCACTATTTTTAAGTTGATTATTGCATAAAAACATCAAAGGAAAAATACGTATTTATGTTACAAAATATAGTTATACCATGTTGTCATATGTATAATACAATATACTAATTCTGTTTATTTAAGAGAGCCGGTGGCCCTTACGTTGTATTATCTTAAACAGTACACAAGATGACATCATAGAGAAACAATGGTCATATTTGAACCAGAATATAATTGCCAACACCGTCTATCGTGATTTATACGCATTGGACATAATATACATTTGAACAAGGTCTTGATATCTTCCGAAAACCTTTTAACAAATAAGACGCAACCATTCCTTAAAAATCTATGACGTAAGAGTTTAGTACTCAAAAGACGGTGACGTTGTAGAATGATATCAAAATATTAGTCAATGATTGTCAAATTATTTTCTTCAATGCAACTTTTCAACCGAAATAAATCTGATTCATCTTATTTTTAATAATTAACTCATTAGTGTTATTGTACTTTGGAAAGGTAAATTTTCCTATGATATGTCAATCCATATTTAGAAAGATTTGACAAACATATTTAGCTATAATTATTTCATACCTTTATAAACTACGTAATGGTATCATTAGTGAAAATGTCACACTTCATCTCCGACTTATTGATATGTACAAGTATAACTGTCGCTTGTTTTCATATTATAACGTAATTCTTGATATGTTGTTGTCTTATTGTGGAGACATATTACAGTTATTACCAGATAATGATACGAAACGAACGAGTCACAAGTGGAGAACGTATGGTGTCGTCGTGTAATGGGGATATCATCATATATAGTAGGCGATTGGAAGTGTATAATTAAAAACAGTATGTTAGCAGATATTTTGGATGCTCAATATTATACGAGATTTGATAAAAGGCAGCTGTGGTTTTTCAAGGTTGCGTTAACAGTTAGATGCCTTATCTGACATTGTGTAGGTTTTCCTTTGAAATTAAAGAAAGTGACTTGTCTGATACAAGATGCAGTACCACCACACAATGGTGATAACAGAATGGCGCGACGTTGCACGAGTCATTCTCTGCCGGACTACATGACGTCATAGTATTATAATGAGGGGGGAAATACTTCAATGTTCACTCATTCATATTTGATCGTTCATTTGACAGATTAATGTATCACAAATTAACAGTTATATTCACATATCCGTTGACATAGTCTCAATATGTCCGGTTCAGTACATAACTATGTATATTTTCTTACTAATTACACATACATTTCATTTCTCCAATATATTTGTGTAAAATTTGTTTTTCTTTAAATATAAGGCAAACTTATTACATACATAGTGTTAGTGTGCTGGTACAATACTTGTATCATGTGTTGCTTGTTGCGTGAACTAACTGCATCACTCCTCGTCGGTATCTCGACTCATAGTGATATTGGTTCACACAACAATCTTGTCCTGACACAATGTATTGTAAACACACTACATATAATTGATATGTATTATATACTAAATGAACATTTTATTTTTGTTATACGATAGACGACAATCGAATTTTATTATCATTTTGTTTTTGTTTTCTTCTATTATTTTTTACTGAAAGTTACTTCCACGACATAAGATGGTATATTGTTGACAGTGATGGAAATCACCAAATATTCAATAATGGATCTTTATTGTAGTAATAATTAAAATCCATCCGCCATGTTTACTTCACATATATTAATGAAGAACGTTATCAGATGTTTAAGTACTGGTTGGGTTCCGTCCAAATGCTTACCGGACTTGTATATTAAAACCTTCTGTATTTGATGGTCATATATACTCTTGCAATGATATTTGTCATGCCTTGATCATTTACATTCGGTAGAGAAAATGGAACATTCTGCAGAATTTTAAAGCATCTCATTAATCTCTTCAAATCGTGCCTTATCATTCGAACAATCACATGCCTACGTCCAAAATAAATGTAGAAAATCGGACAGATATCTTTATCATCAGTTGTGTGTTTTCTAGAAGGGTTGGTTATCGGACAGATATCTTTATTATCAGTTGTGTGTTTTCAAGAAGGGTTGTTTAAAGAAAGAACATTTTATGTTTTATTTTGTCTGTAAGATTACTTTAAAGTGTGACATGAAAGAAAACATCAATGAAATTTATTCATTTTCAAATTTATGGAATTTTTGTTGCTGTATCTTTCAGATTTTTATGACAACGCAATGCCTTGTACATTTTGCATGCGATATGTTGACATCTAGACAATATTTATAGCCTTTCCTGTCTAATTCGATTACATATATGAATTTTATTTGTTAAATCCCAATATACAATCGTAATATACCGACTAACATTTATATGTAATAACGATTGTCTAAATAATATGTCAGTATATGAAAGTAAGGCCAGTGTTCAAAACATTGCAGCGTTTATACTTATAGAACTTTGGTACTTTAAAATGATGAAAGTTTCAGTGAAATGTTATATTATTGAGAGACATGGCACACAATTCACTATGTTGTTCTGCCTGACTGAACCTTTATAGTATACAAATCTAAGAACCGTTCCTCTATTAGAAGGAACAAAGCAAAACAATCACTGAATTTTATTGGTCATCGGCTATTTAATTCCACCAGACTGTTGTTTAATAAACGACGTAAATTAACCATCAGTATTAAATGTTTTTAATCTCGAAAGCAATAAACAGCGAATCCCCAGATGGACGATTATTACAATAATAGATTTAGTCATCACGTCACATCGTGGCTCTCACTTTTGGTCTGCGTAAAAATGCTTATAACATCGACAATCAAATAAAGTACAAATGTACCGATTGTCTTTTTATTAATATATTGTTGATGACGAACGGTTTTATTATAATTTGAATACGGATAGAGAGACTCGAAGGTGTCCTTCAGACGTTTAGTCATGTACCAAAGTCAAGACATTTTTATAAAATGCAGAATGCTAGCACGTAATACATACAAGTACAAGAAAGGCAGATGTATAACACAAAAATGAAACACTATTATATCTTACGAAGGCGTACAAAATATGAACAATGTCACTTTATAATCGAATACAGACAAGTAATACAGTTTATTAATATAGATTATTACATCGTGTTGCAAGGGAAACTTGTAATTACCTCTTCATGCCTGCGTGAAATTGTAAGGATGTTGAAAACATTCATTTTGACTTCATGGCTGTGAGAGGTTATTCCAAATGTGAAATAAAATCGAGAAATTTTGTCGTATTCTTCTAATTAAACGATCTTCAATGGAACTGCGGTGAATATGATTAGGAACTATTTATCCCTCTTAATTATAAAGTTCCCAAAGGTGAATCCAATGGCTGTGTGAGATTAAGTATTGAAGGAATATTTGAAATTGTTGAACAGGTTATACGATATAACCTGGTTTGAGTCAGTTTACGCTTAATAAATCGCGAAGCGGTTTATGAAAAGCGTAAATTGACCCAAACCAGGTTATACAAGTATAACCTGTTCAACAATTTCAAATATTCCTTATTATTTAATTTTCACAACAAAATTTAATGATTCCTCGATTTTAATTACGATTATTTCGTGTGATTATTTGAATTTGTCGTTGGCGGATGAACACGTTGGTGACGTCACAATACCAACCCAGGTTATCGAGTATAACCAAATTTTCTCCAGGCGGATTAATGAATCAGATTGCAGTATTCAAATCAAATTAAATTATATATATATATATATATATATATATACACAATTCGTCATAAGAACGTCATGTAAATGAGTGTCTCATGTTTGGGAAATGCCACGCTCCCATGCACGTAACACACCACTATCAGTAGCTTATTATTAGCGAGCAACCTCGATATATCTCGGCCCTAAAAAAAGTCGTCCCCGATATATCTCGGCCCAAAAAATCTCCTTTGCAATAGAATTAACTGGGTACGTCGAATTGAAGAACAAAGAAGATTAATCAAGAATAATGAAGAAAAGAACCCAACACTACTATTTGTGTTGTTTAAATGTGTTATTTCAATCATCCTACAGGTAACACCTGTCTCATATTAGATGTTTGACACATAATCATAGACTAGTAAAATACATGTACATGTCTATGCATAGATGCGATGCTCGCCTGTAGGCTATGCCTAATCCATATTAGTATGTTTGCTATGGGTGGTTGTATGTGGTCTGTTACAGGCTAAACTTTCCGACGTAATCTACCACCCCCTTTTAACATTGTTGCAGTCAAAATATCCACAATATGGTCACCCCAGTACAAACTTTTACATATACATTTTATTTTTGTTTTTGATTTGTTATCATTATGAAAATAGCAATACTACTGACTTGACCTAATATAATAACCAATATTTATTATGTTGTTCTACTAGGTATTATTGTTTGGTGATTGGATGGTTAATGGTATCCATTGCGTTTGGAGTTTTATTTTTTTTGTGTGGTAATTTAGATATGTTAAAGTTGTATTGCTCACTAAATTACTACGTGTCATTGAAATAGGGAAATATATTTGGGTATTAGACTTACTGTTTTATGGTTTGATTTGGCTATATAGAGTTTAACTAAGATTGCTTAGAGGAATGATTTGTTGAGGAATAACTGATATCCCATTTTGTATATCTTAGAATTTGAATTTTTTGAATTTTGAATGTTGGTGCTTAACGCCACTTTCAGCAATATTTCAGCTATATCATGGCGACCGGTTTAAGTGGTGGAGGAAACCGGAGTACCCGGAGAGAACCACCGACCCTGGGCAAGCAACTGGTAAACTTTATCACTTGCAGCTGCAACTCGAGTGCACCCTTTATATATCTGAGATGCTTTCTTAGTACACATATGACTTTGTTAGAACAGTTTGAAGATACCATAGGGGTAACCGGAGGAATCGTAAATCGATAAAGTACAGACCATGCAATGACAACCCCCCATCCCCAAAAAATGAACAAACAATGATATACAAAACAGTACATAGAAAATTAAGGATTGTTAATGACGATCCCAGCTAAAAACCGGGAGTGTACTCAGGTGCTCCAAAAAGGTAATCAGTTTCTGCTCCACTAGTGTCACCCGTCTCCGTGCTCCTGTTACAAACTCGGTGATAAGTCATGAATGAGGACAAGACCGAACGGGTCTTAATTAAGACAACATATCCTTCGTTATTTGTGACACAAATATTCCGCAACGGATAACCACCAGCCTGGGTGGCGATCGTAAAACTGAGCATTAGAAATAATGATATCTGAAGAATTCTTCGATATGGATTTCGCCTTTCAATTATTTATGTATATGGATTTTCTATTCGTCTAATTTTCAAGAATTAATTTAAAAATTGTAGACAACGAACATGTAAAACACTAGAATACATACCACGGTCAAATCAAAATTGATTTATCTGTCGTTTTCGCCGCTGAGATTACAATTTTTTCACATTTTATTTCTTACTGCAGATGTCCAATTTGAATGACTTCCGAGACAATTGTAAACGATTTGACAGAAACAATAAAGCCATGTCGATATAATCAACTTTAATGACAATCAACACTGTCACATGTTGCTAAAGACAATTGAACTTGTTCCAACCAAAACACTATAAAAATGGTAGGATGCATGTTAGTTTCCAATTGCCAAGTCAGAAGTTCGAATTATTAGCATTTAAGAAAAAACAAAACGTTTGTTTGACTGTTTCAAAATGTTAGTACTGTCACTAGAACATTGACCTTGACTTGAATCATATTTCTTGTTTATATGATTCTCACTAGATGACGTTTTTTCTCTTGTATCTAAAAATACGAAATTTAGAGACGCGGTAAACATATGGTATGATGGTATGATAGCTCAATTGATCATCTTTAAAATCCGGCTTATTAAATATAGCCAGTAATACAAACTAGTCTATCAACAATACTTATCAAATTTACATAAATGTGTCATCACTACTAATATATAAACTCTGACGACGCCATTACTGTAAGGTTATTATTGTATATAAACTCTGACGACGCCATTACTGTAAGGTTATTATTGTATATAAACTCTGACGATGCCATTACTGTAAGGTTATTATTGTATATAAACTCTGACGATGCCATTACTGTAAGGTTATTATTGTATATAAAATGACGATGCCATTACTGTAAGGTTATTATTGTATATAAACTCTGACGATGCCATTACTGTAAGGTTATTATTGTATATAAACTCTGACGACGCCATTACTGTAAGGTTATTATTGTATATAAACTCTGACGATGCCATTACTGTAAGGTTATTATTGTATATAAACTCTGACGATGCCATTACTGTAAGGTTATTATTGTAGATAAAATGACGATGCCATTACTGTAAGGTTATTATTGTATATAAACCCTGACGATGCCATTACTGTGAGGTTATTATTGTAGGTTGTCCATACCAGCTAAAATGGCTATGCATTTATAAATCTTAATAAAACAATTTGTATATCTTGAGTACAGTAATTTGGAAACATTATTGTCCAAGGCTTTCTACTTGATTATATTGTCACCATCTGATTGTGTGATGACAAAAATGTATGGGCGATGTATTTGCCATGAGGTGGAATATATCGCATTATACATGGATAGCAGTGATGAAAATATAGATTATTACATGGCATTTTTCATATCATATCCTTTATCTGCCAGAGGTCATGATATCAGCCCGGGAGCCGATAGGCTCAAGGGATGATCTATGAACGAAGGCTGATCAAGGGTATGATATGAAAAATGACATGTTATGATATGTTTATCATATACTTCAACAGAGGAAATAACTGATTTGTACCAAAATGTTTAGTCAATTTGGGTAGAATTAAATACATGTATACATATAGTAATAGAACAAGAAAACTATTGTTGTAATATACAAATCCAATGTATGCACGATTTTTAAGCAGTTTCAACATCATAAGAGAGAAATTTGAGGTTAATAATTTTCTGTGAAATATTTTATAAAACAGTTGAATCTACGGCGGATTCAACTGTTTTATAAAATATTTCACAGTTTTCCGGAAATTCACGAAGTGAACTTACAGACATTGACGGAAAGGCATGTAATAACATTCCGGAAGCAGTTAATAAACTTGCTTTATCAGCCCGCTTGGACCATTCTTGTGAAACTGGGTGAAATAAACATGACTCCTCTTATTATTCTAAACAAAACTCAAAGTTTTATTACAGGGTAAAATTTTAGCTTTATCAACTACAAGTATATGATGAACAAGTATACAAGTATATGATGAACATAGATAATAAACTAAGTGCGTACGACTTTTCTGGAATAACCTCAATGTCAAAAGACCGGTAGCCACACAATATAACAATCAAGAAAACAAAGGGCGTAAACATGATAGCCAAAATCAACAAAGGTCATCTATGCATGAAAGAGGATAACCTTAGTTTTATTGATAATTTAACTCTTTACGATCTTTAAATTTTGATATACAAATATATCTAATAAACCATGCCAGGGCCGAAATACTGACTTCTGAGTGGATGATACCCTCGGGGACTACTGGGTGGATGATACCCTCGGGGACTAACAGTAATAGTAATAAAGATATAGATATCAAACATAGTGCACAGGACACGTTTCTGGAATAATCTTAATCGGGTAGGTTCACAGATATATCTAGTGCAGTAGGTTCACAGGTACGTCTAGTGCAGTAGGTTCACAGGTATATCTAGTGCAGTAGGTTCCCAGGTATATCTAGTGCAGTAGGTTCCCAGGTATATCTAGTGCAGTAGGTTCACATGTATATCTAGTGCAGTAGGTTCACATGTATATCTAGTGCAGTAGGTTCACATGTATATCTAGTGCAGTAGGTTCACAGGTATATCTTGTGCAATAGGTTCACATGTATATCTAGTGCAGTAGGTTCACAGGTATATCTTGCGCAATAGGTTCACAGGTATATCTAGTGCAGTAGGTTCACAGGTATATCTAGTGCAGTAGGTTCACATGTATATCTAGTGCAGTAGGTTCACATGTATATCTAGTGCAGTAGGTTCACAGGTATATCTAGTGCAGTAGGTTCACAGGTATATCTAGTGCAGTAGGTTCACAGGTATATCTAGTGCAGTAGGTTCACATGTATATCTAGTGCAGTAGGTTCACATGTATATCTAGTGCAGTAGGTTCACAGGTATATCTAGTGCAGTAGGTTCACAGGTATATCTAGTGCAGTAGGTTCACAGGTAAATCTAGTGCAGTAGGTTCACAGGTATATCTAGTGCAGTAGGCTCACAGGTATATCTAGTGCAGTAGGTTCACATGTATATCTAGTGCAGTAGGTTAACAGGTATATCTAGTGCAGTAGGTTCACAGGTATATCTAGTGCAGTAGGTTCACAGGTATATCTAGTGCAGTAGGTTCACATGTATATCCAGTGCAGTACGATAAACTTTAGCCTTTTTTGGATAGATAATGGATATCGGGTGGAAACTGTTCACCTGAAAACAAACTTAATAAACTGATAATTTTTAGAAACTGTTAATCTGCTGTATACCGTCTTAGTCGTACAAAGAAGGCGACACTCTTAATCTAGAAGGCAAGCATTTAAATCTTGTCCTGCCGGTGAATTTGGTACAGGATTCATACATGATAACCCTGTCGTAGAGTTTGCTCCGCACATCTGCGAACTGAGTTATATTGTACATCCAATAATTTACTCGGAGTTAATAATTAAATGCATGTCACATGTGATAGACTAACAGAATTAACTCATAATATACAACGAGTTTTAGTGAGTTAATATGCTGTTGGCACATCTGTTCTACATATGTTGATCAACACTACATAATGGTGCCTCGTCGTTTTCATGTGCTTGATTATATAATTTACATTTACCACATCTTTTATTTCTGTATAACCGATTTTTTTATTTTGGAGTTGTTCCGACAGTGTGGTATATTTTTTAAAAACTTTATTACAACAAAGCACACAGCTTGTGTTTCAAATGTAGTCCCTATTAACCTCATTTACTGACGGGAATTACATCAACTGATACTTGCAACTGAAAGGATACAATGAAACACAAAAAAGTGCACTATTAACTGGTGTGCTGGAATTCTATTTTAAAAAGTTATATGGCACTCTTTGAAACAATACCATATATAACAAATATCGTACCAACTGATCTTGTAAATAAAAATTCATTTATTGCATGTATAAATGTTAATTGCGTTCACAATGCAATGCAACTTCTAGTAGACCAGCATGAAGTAAAATTTACAGTGCATATGCCACGGAATCAATTCTTATTTTAAGCTAACACATTGTAATTATTGCTATGCACGATATTAACGTTACACAAAATAAATTAAATATTACAGTTGCATAAGTATATAGTTGTTTTAATAGTACATTTGTCTTGTAGGTGTTTCAAATGATATACTTTGAGAGTCAAAAGATTTGTCAATTAGTCTAATATGACGTCTTTCTTTCGCTTTGCAAACAAACGAGTGATTTATTTAGATAGTAAAGTCTCATTAGCACATGCGCGGCACACACATATAAGCAGTTGATAAAATCACAAAATAAAATTATGTAGACGGTAGTTGACGTTTTAAGCATTTATTTCCACTGAAAATAATCAGCATATCCAAAATTAATAGACATGCGATGTGCATTTAAAACGTGCAAACACAATATTATTGTTACGGATGCTCCATCAATAAGACTGACTTTCCGGTCGTAAAAGTACATGTCGATGAGGTATCGTCTGCTCGAAATTGGCAGCATAAATTGTGTGCGATATTACCCGCAACCGCAAATATAAATCACCGTCTTTCCCATCAAAGTATACTACCGTATTTGTACTATTATACAAATCAGAATCGAAATAATTCATGGAAGCCATACTGTGTTATGAGTTTTAGCATAGGTTGAAAGGATATATATGACGCTAAAGCATATGTTTTTGACGATGTCCGTCCAATTAAAAGAGCATTTAATTTTTTATTTTGTTTATATTTTATTTCCGACCACCATGATTTAAATATATATTTTCGTATTCTCAGATTAGGGTTTTTTGTTGTTGGGAAAGAACTTCGAATTTGATTTCCAGTAGAGATAATATCCTTACATGATATATTAGATATTTTTGTACAAGATTGGAGGGGATGATTTATAGCATATCTTACAATATTAATAAATATAACTACTTCATATCAGAAAGGGACCAAGATAAAAATAATTAACGTGATAAGTAATATACCGTCCCTGACCTCGGAACGAGAGAAAATATATTTTCCCACACTCATCTTCATGGAAATGCTTCCATAAATGATCATCAATGATCATCGCCCACTCATCCATTTATAATGATCATCAATGAAATCGTCCACGTAACCATGAAATGACATCTACAAACACATGTCATTTTATCTTTGTTAGATACTATATTGGGCCACACACCTCCACACTAACTGAATCCTATTTATCTACGTTATTTGTGTGTGTTTCCGTATATTGTGTTGAGTTTTTGTTTTGTTTGTATTCGTCTTGTGTACCATATGTTGCCAGTTTCTCTGGATTGTCGGTTTTCTCTAACGTTTATTCAAAGAGGTTATCAGGATACACTTTGTCGTTCTTTGATTCGTCAACGGGCAGAAAACAGTTTGATGTTGTTTGATTGGTCTATTGGCAAGGATGTAGTTGCTTCCTTAGATTCTCATAAATAGTAGACATCTTAAGCATCAGCCTATATGTACTGACCGGAACAACTTTTTGACCATCAAGACGGCTTCATAATATTATGTCAACAAATCGGCGTTGATTTAGCTTTGTAGACCAGTTCGAGAAATTCAACAAAAAAATCCCGAAAAAATAGCATTAAAGATTATTTCACGAGCTAATGTCAAGCTATATTGCTTCAATGTTTTATGAAGCCAATTTGTATTTCCATGACCCCGCCATTTTATTGTAATATGCAGTAGCGAACACTCGACGAAGCTCGAATTTCCTCCTGGATCTAAGACTCATCCAATTACATCTCATACGTCGTCATAACCTGTCTTGTTCCAATGCAAAGGGGCAAGGACATATAATATAAGTATATTGTCCAAAAGGGACGTAGAAACAAATATAAACATAGTGCAAAACGGGACACGGAAAAAATTAAGCGATAATTACCTCCAGTTTTTTGTAGGAGGGCTCATGTCTTCTTTACGTTGTTTCTGTTTGTAGCGGTGTGGTGGCTTCCAACATATATTGTTTTGTGCTTTTCCTTTGTTTTTCTTCGTCTTGTGTACCATATGTTGCCATTTTCTCTGGATTGCTAATTTTTATTGCCCCTTCGGTGTTCTCTAACGTTTATTTAGAACATATAAATCTGAGAAACATATATTAGGGTCAACTGTACCTAAGAAGTACGTGTCATGTTGTCCGAATCATTTGCGTTTCATTATTGACCAGACATATCAAATAAATAATCATTTTAACTCTCGTCTATTCAAGAATCATAGATATCGTTCTCTAACTAATTTAAAATACGTCTATAATTGTGACATATCCGATGTAGTGATAATGGTCAGCATAATATAGGCTTGGGAGTATTATCCATTTAATATTGGACTTTATAAAGTACGATAAATCAATTTTTGATAAATAAAGAATGATGTTGTGACTCGTATTTAACACGTTTCCAGGATAACAAACATATTCAATAGCATGCATAGTGCATTATAACTGCAACATGACACATTTAGATATTTCACGCACCTCTGTGTTTATGACATGATAAGTAAAATGGTTGGCGAGATCACTTTGGATTGAATGAATATTTGACTTAGGCCACTTGAAGAAATTATTCTACTACATTGTGGCGGAGTAGGGCAGGTGTCATGGAGAAATTCAGCAGGTGTCGGTGCATATATATTTTAAAATATTATTGGAAACTATAGACGACCAATCGCTTTGAAATACCATTGGACTACCACACATTCAATTGATAAACAAGACACATGTTGAGTTGGAGATGGGACACCTCTGTTGTGACCCTTGTTAATTCAGGGACACCTCTATTGTGACTATCCTACCAATGACAGAATAGAGTGGTGTGTTTATAAACTTCACAAACGCATTTACTAGTATCTTATTATAAAGAAATACATTTTAGTTAATGTTTGTGCTATTATTATCCTGTCAACACTTGTTTATGCTATAATTTAAAAATCCCAATTGAAATGTACAATGTTATTTTAAATTGACTTATTAACAATCATAAGATGAAATATAAATCCTGATTGTCTAAGACAATGACTATACTCTACAGTGTGATATGTATTTCTTCATGCATCACTACAGAGCTCTTAATCAATGACTTTATCCTACTGGATTAAGGATTATACTTTTATTTTAAGTTAAATTGTTAGCGAGTGTAGTTGATCGTGGGTTCGACCTCTGGTCGGGTCAAAATGAAAAGCTATTAAATTAATATTTGTTGGTTCTGCACTAAATACAATCAGTAAAAAGTACACGACTTGTTGGTTAATCTTTGCGAATGGAGCGACATGTCTACTAGTGAACTGTTTTATAATACATGTACTAGAAAAATTCATATAAGCGTGTTGCACTAGTACAGAGCGGATATCAGCATACAATTGACAAGTAACTTGTCATTGTCATGATGCGTGATGCGTGACGCTAAACAACAATCACACAATACCTGTATATAGTCAACACTGTATTCATGACCATTCAAGCAATTTCATATTTAATTTATAATGTGATTTATTGTATTTTTTTGCTTTTGTTTTCAACAGAAATATTCCACATAGATGCGTTGAAAAAAAATCTTTTATTTTATCAAAAGATTAATAATCCACTAATACAATGAAATAATTTGATAGATTGTGGATTTAAGTTCAATGATATATACTATACACCTATGTGCTATAAATTTCACCTGTGTGTAAAAAACACGTTTCGATATCTACATGTTTATTCCAAACAAAAGAAGTTTTAAATCCATGCAATTGTTTGCTAGGTGTTAAATAGCAACTTCTCGTATAGTGTCATAAAGTATAATATTTTGGTATTTAATCATATTTACACAGTGGAGTGAGTGACTGACTGATTGTTGTTTAACGTCAATTCAGACATTTTTCAGCTATATCATGGCGAAAACAAGTTCATTTTAAATGAGATGATGATGAGGTCCGCTTTGTTCTAGACCAACACGCTGAGTTGGATTTTTATAGTGATAGTTCACTGAAACAACAGTCCACGGGTAGACATGTCGCTCTACTCTGACACATTATTCTGATTCCGAGCCAACCAGTCTCTGCTCTTTCTCCTTAGTGCTGCGTGCTTAGCGGAGAAGCAACACATACCAATTTATTAGTCTTTGGTTTGATCCGACCGGGGCTCGAACCCACGATCTACGGTATTCGAGACGAGCACACTAATCATTACGCCACCGATGTGGTGTCGTACACAGTGGACGATCCAGCACAGACATACCGCCATTGACCATTGCTTTAAAGGCATAGTCAACAACGATAACCTAGAAATAAAATAATTATAGAAAAAAACGATTAACCACGTCAGCATGTGCTATCATTAAGTTGCTACTTACACTCGCCATGAAATCCTGATCCTTGAACGCAGTTGAGGAAATATATTCAAACATTGCTTTGTCATGCCGAAAATATAATATTCTGGAAATAAACTCTCCGATTGAATATTTTTATAAATTAATGTGGGAGAGTCGGTTGTGAATTGTACTGAAAATTTCACCCGATGTCAAATTACAACTTCAAAACACATACTATGTAATATTTGAGAATTTTCAGTCTAATCACAATCATTTCTTGCCTCCTGACATTTGTGATGATAAACAAAGGCTGAATATAATTTCCTTGCAGCGGACCACAGACTATTGTTCAGTAGGAGTTGCTGTCAGTTGCATGCCGATTTACGTGCAATTATCTTGACATTTTCGAGACACAAGATTCATTTCCGTCCCACTTGAAGGACGAGATATGAATTTTCACTTGTCGCACAGGGCAAGTGCACACCAAAGATTCTATCAGAATCAGCCAGTTTTATTAAATTGTATTGATATTGTATCTTAAATTTGATATTAAAGAACTTTGACTTCTAAAAAAGTGCAACTATGATAAAACAAAATAACAGCAACTTTTGATCATTAGATTTAGAGTGATAACTCAACGGTTATTTTTATTTTTTACAAATTTATAGCGATGTTTGTGAGATAACTTCACACTCATTTCGGTATCATTTTGACAAAATCCTTTTTTTATAGGACATTTATTGTATTATGCGAATCTCTAGAAATAGCCACATCTCTATAGTGTATGTTTGATATAATATTTGTATGACTTTGATTTCGCTAGTAAGGCATACCATAGCATAAGTAGACATGACAAAATACAAACTGTTGTCTACCAAATTGTGTCATCATTCTTTCGAAATGAAGAGATTTGCCTCAGTGAAGATGTGGTATTATCCCCGGTTTGAAAATTATAACAACTTTTGATTGGTTAAAACCCCGGGTATAAAAAACCCATATTCCCGGGTGTTGCTAGGCCATATTACCGGGTGTAACTAGCCATTTAAAGAATCAAATGTTGCTATAATTTTCAAAACTGGGATAATATATATATATTGAATATAAAGTTGTTATTTTGATCAACTGTAGGGTTCTACCAAAGGTAGTACCCTACACCGGGTAAAAAACACTCGAAACTTTCATATTTTTTACTTATTCTTTCCAAAAACAAAGAAAACGTCACTTTTACGTGGGACGCCGTGATCCAAAATGTATTATTTTTTACCATAACCGGGGATAAATTCGTTACGATATTTTGGCATATATCACAAAGAATTATATAGCGTTGATATACTATGCGAAAATAGTACATCTACTATGCCAGTTTCACGCGGGAAATGTTGGGTTTTCAGCTGTCTGTCAAGCTATATATAGCTAGTCCACGTGCAAGGGGGCGGATCCAATCTGTCAATCTATCATAGTCGTCTAAACGTTTTTTAATACTTGTTATTGTTGTTAATTAAATTTCAAACTTCAAAAATCTTTATATTTTTAAAGCCTTATATGAAACAAAGAATATTCTCACACTTTCAACACTATCTGATCCAATATATTAGTCACCAATATCAGAACCTCCTTTATTGTAATAGTTCTCAATATATTTTGTCTACATATAACAGTCAGCATAATAATAATAATAATGTTGTGTTAACAATGACTATGTCATATAGTGGCCAGGGTTGAAGACATAGTGCACGACCCGAAGGGGAGTACACTATGTCTTCAACCCTGACCACTATATTGGCATAGTCATTGCTAACACCACCTTATTATTTTAATATAGACCAGGGTAATAATACAAACCTCATTCTAATAACGAAAAGAAAGCTAACGCAATATATCTAGAAATGATTGGTTGTGCCATCTTTGCGACTCAAATGAGATAAGCGACGAATATCATTATGTAATGACGTGTAGCGTTTTCAATAATGAAAGAAAAAAATACTTGCCATATTAATATTATTGGCAGACGAATGCAAATATTCTTAAGCTTAATCAATTGTTTTCATCTCGTAACATTGTTGTATTAGAAAAAATGTGTAAATTTATTAAAGAAATTACTGTGAAAGTGTCAACCCTCGGGGGGTTGTTTCCCCCTCAGGTTGACAAATTTGGATCTTTCCCTACACAGAGGGCCATAATTGTATATTGTTACTCTTCATGACTGTTATTACAATAAACAGCTGATGATGTTGTTAATATTTCGCAAAACGAGCAGCCATCTCCAACTTTAAATCACTGAACATTTAAAATACCACGGTATACCGCGTTGGAAATACAGGTACTGGCTTGGGACATGCACAACAGAGTGGCAGGATTAAACAGTGTAATGGGATCCCAAGGCATCATCTCATGATAAGTGGATCTCCAACTACGTTACACATATATCTTAATGGTCCTTTGCTCAGTTATTCGTTCTAAGTTGGAGGTTTAAACGTGCCCATCCGAAATAATGTTTTATAAACATTTTTTGTTTATGCGTCAAATGGCGGACAGAAAACACACAACGTTCTGAAAAGACCTTTAATACGACTACGTACATGTCTTTAAATAATAAAATGTTGTCATACATTATATATGTAGCACTTCGTTAAAAACATTTTGTCAATTACCAATAGATTAAATCTATGTTGTAGATGCTTATTGACGTAAGAATCTTGTTTTTATAACATTCCTATTGTATTGAAATTATTTCTCAAATCTCGCAATTTATGTTTTTTAATCAAATCTGTAAGGGTTAGAAAAAAACTAGTTGTTGTTTACCAATGTTGTTTTTAGTTAAAATGTAGTCGAACGTGGAAACTCAATTGCACTCAATTAGAAAACACATCAGAGCTATCCTTCAAATCAGATTAATCTTGTTGATTTCTATAGTCAATACACATAATTATCCTTTACTTAATGTAGTATTTCCAGTCTCTCAATTATAACATGTATAATAAAACTATTTTATTACATTAAAGCAGTAGCTATTAGGACGAAAAGCAATTTAAACATTTTACTAGTTAATTGCTTGTTTAGCTGTCATTATTACTCAGTGTATAGTGACATTGGAGCTTATGACCTAATTGACAGGTGATAAAAAACATAGATTAATCCTCTGTATTCGGGACAATCATATCATTTTCAGCATATAATCCTGAAATCACTGACATTGATACGCCCAGGAAATTTAACGTTCGCGTGTCTTTCAAACATAAAAGAACCATAGCAATATTTACGTTAATCGCTATATAGTATATTGATGAAATAGATTTGCTTGTATCACAAACGGAAGTAATACTAACCTATTTTTTAAATATCTTTTTTGCTTGTACCAAATGTTCTGAAATAAGAAATGATCTATTTCTCAGCATAAGCGATTTGTCGCAATTGATCAATACTTCACTTCTCACATCAGGAAGTGAAACCTTAAGCTATGTAGATAATTGCTTTATTTTTGATTCAGTTTTTCGATTCATAAAAAGATCTAAACGATTTCTAATCGTTTAATGTACTAACCAAACACCATCCAGCATCCAAACACACACATACACACATACTTTTTCCTCATTTCTTTTTACTCGTTTACTATTTTCAGCTATATTATATGATAAAATTTTATTTTTCTTGTTTTCTTGTGCATTCTTAATATAATGTAATAATGATTGTAAATATAGGAGAAGACTCCATAAGTTGGTAAAACTTGTGTCTGATCCTGATCCTCTTTGTATCATTGATCAAATAAAATAATTATAAACTAAAATCGCGGTAGTCTTTGCAAACATAATATTGCGGCAATGATAATGTTATGCCTTGACACAACATTCTGGATTCTTGGTTTTTGTCGTATGAATAGTTTGAAGATACCAAAGCGGTAATCAGAATCCGTATATCGAAGAAGGACAGACAACACAATGGGCAAAAGAAAAAGTACAAAAGAACAAATAGCGATCTACAAAACATACATATAAAACTAAAGATCGAGTAACACGAACCTCACTAAAACTGGGGGTGAACTCGAGCGCTCCGTAAGGGTAAGCAGTTCCTGCTCCACTAGTGGCACCCGTCGTGTTAATCTAGTCACACACCCGGTGAAGACATGAACGAGGAAAGGACTGGGAAGTGTTTACGACAAGTGAAACATATCCATGGTTATTTGTTACACAGATATTCCATAACAATCAACCAAGTCACGGTGGCGACCGTAAAACGTTCAAAGTGATGACTTCAACTTAACTAAGATGAACCCTTAGTCCAGTAGCTTCGTTTGTTTTCAATCAGAATGTGCTTAATTTGTATTTGCATAGATTACTAATGTATATTACGTATACGACTATATACTAATAACAATTTGATAATGTAATATAAAGGGCCATTCGGGTCGCAATGCCAATTGACTAATTCTCGAGAACAATGCGTTGCAGTTCGCCTGTCTCCTTTCACTAAGGAATCGCGATGAAGCTTGTAATGTGAACACGATATATAGAGCAAGGCATCCCAATTAGTTCTTCTTTATCTGGGGAACACATTGCAACTGTTGTAGGTATGAAATTGTTCCTGTTATCCACACGTGTTTAATGAACTCGTATGTACAAATCAATGTTTTAACCGGTATTTTCCACTTTAAAACAACAGTGAAAATAAATCTACTACAAATTATTACGACCCATTTCCATTTTTTTGTATATTAGATTCAATCCATATATATTTATTTGATTAAATCTTAAAATAAACTGGAAGTGCAATAGACTATATACGTCTTGGTGATTTATAAATTCTGTTATGAAAATAATTTCCGATTTCGCAATATATCAGCAACAGTTGTCGATTACAACTGATAGATTACCATTTTAATCAGAAGAGGGATTGCACAATACATATTACTCAAGATAAACATTGAGAACTATCACAGCACATTTAGTCAATTGGAATTAGCACATTCGTTCTGCCAATTAAACAGGATACACGTGTATATACAAATGTATGTGTACTTACCTCAGCAGACTGATTATATGGAATATCACTCTCAGTACACAGCAAATTCAATTGCATATTAACTAGATTCATAATTATTAAAATAATAAGACAAGGACGAATATATAGTAGAGGAACATATCATACTCTTACATTGCACCATAATCCGGATAGGCAGAATTTCACCAGTCAAACATAATAAATCAATAGAGATTTACACATTCCAATTATGAAATCGTGCGTTTATATAGGTAATTACCCGTACGACAGACATAATGGTTTCCGTTCTAGGAAGAGCACCGATAAGAACACAAAATTGGAGTATAATTTCCGAATGTTTTGTAGATATTTGAAACCTTTATTGAAAGCAGAGGATAATTGCATAGCAAGCTGTTACAAGAATAATATGTTGTACAACTTATGGGAAAACATATGCTATTTGTATTGAGCCTCTACTTGACTTAAATTGAAACAACTCCTATAAAAGCTTGTAAAAACGTATAATTTTAGAATCAAGTCGGATATGTGCAAACGAGCAATACGAAAATCTTCATCCGGATTTACAAAACAACACCAACAAAACAGAAACTCCCAGCTATGGGTAACAACAAAAGGTATCAAAATCTGATTACAAACACAAAACTAACAAATGGAAAGAAGAATACCACATATCAAAAGCCGGATAGACGAAAAAAACCCAGTCAAAAACAAAATACCAATTCGAGGGAACAGTACAGAATATACAATACCGGATAGACAAAACATCAGTAAAACATAGAATTTGAAACTTAAAGCCAACGCGAACTCCTTCAGAAAGTAGATAAAAATCATGTGTTACGAAATGGTGGTGCTTAAAATCACCTGTGAAATTATACCAGTACTTTATTTTACTGAATTCCCATCTAGGAAGTCCTGGACTGGGTTGCACAAATCTCAATTAAATGTAAGTGTCAATTATACTTAAGTGACACTTAAATTTACTTGAACTGTACACGAAATTAAGCTATATTGAAGGTTTAACTGAGACTTAAACTTAAATTGAGATTTGTGCAACCCAGTCCAGATCTTCAACAAATAATATTGTATTCAATATCATCTACATGCTTCCAGTTCTTTAATTGCGTTTTGATTAATGTTCCTTTTGCTATAATGGTGCTATAAACAGTGATAATGCATCTGTTTCTGCCAAGACAACTTTCTTATTTGTATGTGGAGAAGGGCGATAGACATCTTCATACGAATCTTTGTTGGTATATGGGCGTGCTATTGTAGAAATAAATAAATAAAATCCACAGAGATGGCAAGCTGTATCAAATGTTCATAAGATCATTCGAAAACTGCTAACCTACAGACAATGGTACATTATAATTCTTACATAAATAGTTATTCCTATCATCGTTGTTGTGAGGTGATAAGATATCTTTCTTTGTTCATCATTTGATAGTTCTGTGACAGTCATTCTAATACAAATCAATATTCTTATTTACGACTTTCATCAAATTTCATTAAAATGGATAGAATGTCTACATGACACGACAGTAGGTTAAATGGTTTGAGCTTGAACCGGATTTTGATGCTTGATATTAGAACTATTCCTGGAATATGAATTTGATGCAGTGTTCCTTAAAAACGTAGTGCATTAAAGCTCTCCATTTATAAATTTCCTGTTTTTCCTGTTTGCGAATAACATAATTGTTATGCATAGGGGACTATATTGCAGTCAGTGTCAACTTAGCTTAACAGAGAGCGCGAAGACCGCTCAATAGACTAACGATGCTGATCATTTATATATGAGAATACTAGAATACTAGACTAGACAACGCCCCTTCAGGAGAAATACATATGTCGGTAACACCCACAAAACGCACTTGCTAGAACAACTCGGAAACCTGAGAAGACAAATGATATGTATTATCGATACCTGATAATATCGTACGATGACGATTGACATTCATCAACATGAGATGCCGTTATCTGGCCAAGACCCTGTACGTACAGCTCCTCATTGTAGTGGAAAAATGAAGGGGGGGAAAACAAAAACAAAACAACCTTTAGCGTTTAGCATCAATCACGTTTTCCACCTTGATACAAACAAATTGGTATTTTCGTCGGTTGCGCGATTGTATCTCATATTTGTTTTTTATGTCAAGAAACAATAAAATGAATTATTACATTTATGGATTTATACAGTATTATAAAACCATATAAATCGTTTTTATGATAAATCGTCATATTGCACGACATAATTTCAAATCCCGGCAAAATTTTAAAATTTACTAGCCAAACGTTTTCTACGTCCGTTGCAATGAAGTCACGCAAACACAAACAGAAAGTGGCACAGAAGTTTTACAAACGCAAGTAGAATACAACTATAAGTTTGTACACATCGAATTAGTAATATAAATTTGTACACAATCAATTAGTACATGTGTCTATGATATTAAATGGATCAGCTCATGTGTGTTTTTGAATTTGAATAATAACAACAAACAATCCCTAAAAATGTATCCAGGTACACAAAAAAAAAATTGGGAATGTTAAAAGTAATAAAACAATTACAGCACTTCATTGTGTGCAATATGATGTGTTATGGAGCACTGAAAAGCAATATGCTCCATAACACATCATATCGCACTCAATGAAGTGCAATAATTGTATAGAAATTAAAAATACCAGACTGTCGGAACAATTCCAAAATCAAATATCAAAGTGGTAGAAAGAGGCAAAATCAATATCCCTAGCACACATACATGATCGTTCACTTTCCTAGTTTGGCACAGGCACGTCAATAAAAAGTGGCCGGGTTAAGCTTGTTTTGTGGGGCCAAACCTCCCCTCCATATGAAATGATGCGGTCATGCAGCTGCTTTCTAAATGTAATTTATGTTTATTTTGATTCGTTCCTTGTCATCTCTCTACTTTCTGTGTATCTTATTATTAATATGAATGTTTATATGTTATAATACTGAATAGATAAAAGCTAAGATTATGACAAGAAAGTTTAAACCGTGATGAGTAACAATTCCACCAATATCAACCAAACGAACAATCACCTATATCAGCCAAGCTTAATACACATTAAAACGTGCCACGACATATGATGCTCGAAATCCAGATCAAGGCTTGAGACAGGCACGAAAATGCTAATGGGGTCCCAAGAGGGAATTTGGATGTACAAGTTTTGTGAATGGACATTAGAAAATCACATTTACACCCAGAAAAGAAATTAAATTCGCATACGACGCGTTTGTTGTCCACCGGGAGTCTCTTTGGTGATTAGCAGACATACTTCTGAATATGCGTGTGAAAAACCATCTAGTCTGATATTGTACCTCTTTATGTTGATCAGTACGCGCTATTCTTGGGTCATTAGTAAGTTTAACTCACTCAGTGGTGACTATATTGCATGGTTCAGAATAAATGTTATCTGCACCACAGTGGGAGTATCGTGTACAATATAGGTGCTGAACAACACAACACTATGGTGGTATTGTCGCCTTTGACATACCAATATGACAGGAATACCTGCACACCCTTGTCATACTAATACCTGAAGTGATCCTGTCGTGATGTCAATACTACGGTATATCTAGAATATTTACTAGTGTTAGAATCTATGTAATTATCTATATCATGATTTCCCATTTGGTAGAAAATGAACAAATTGAAATTGAAAAAACAAAGCAAAAAAAAAAAAGAAAACAAAAAGAAAGCAACAAACAAAAAACACAAAAGCAAACACAAAAATAAATAACAAACAAACAAAAAAAGAAAAAGAAAAATAGCACAACACAGAAAACTAAAAAGATGAGCAACATCAGGATAAATTCAGGATAAGATTATAAATTGTTATATTATGCCGAAGTAACACGTTAATGGCTGTATCTGACAACTTATTACTCCACCTGCTTCATGTTGTTATTTTCATAACGTTTACTGCATTCAATACACCACCAAAGCAGTACATCGAATAACAGACAATGCAACATTACAAGAACTGATTAAACTTCCTTGTGTGCTGGGGGTTCGTGTTCAATCTTATTTTTCTGTATAGTGCTTTGCGCAACTTTTCAAACGAAAAGTTAAAAAATTTAAAAGTTGGCAATAAATCATTACACAGAAAACTAAAGATTGAACAACACGAACCTCCCTGTTCTTGTTTCACTAGTAGTATCGATTGTGTTGCTCATGTTACAATTTTGATCATGAAGGCAACATGTAGTGTTGAGGAAAAACGACGTTTTTACTATGACAAATCCGTGGGCGTCTGTAACACAGATATTCCGTAACGGTTAACTAAGTCATGGTGACCGTAATGCTTCCAAAGTGATGACTTCAATTTAACCCCAGTAACCTGAGGTAAAATATATACCATGTTAGCAACATCACCCCACCAGGGTAACTGAGAACTGAGAGCTAATACAAACGAAGATTTCAAATCTAATGCACACGAATCGTTTCTAGAATAGCTTTCACCAGGTACACTCAAAATCGAAAAATTGAAAAGCAAAATAATTTAAAGTTTTGGGGAACAAGAAAACCAAAGAGCCTTAACACAATAGACAACATCGGCTAAGGTCACCTATTTCTGAGGGAACAGGATATTAGTTTTAATGATAATCCCATTGTTTGGGAACTGTATATTTCAATACTAAGTATATCTAATAAACCATGTCAGTGGCCAAACACTGACTACTGGGTTGATGATACTATCGGAGACTATTAGTCCACCAGCAGAGGTATCGACCCAGCGATTGTAGTTGAGACGTAGATGTTAAATTCAATGTGCACGAGGCGTTTCTGAAATAACCTTCATCAGACATTGGGTAGCCATATGAATGTTTCTGTAAATAAACGTTAGAGGAAAACGAAGAAGCAATCAAGAATGGACAGTCCGGAGACACATGTATCATAATGAATAAGGCACATAGCAAAGACATACAAAGCAAAAAGCACAGAACACAAACATACAAAGATGAGCAACAGAGACTCCAAGGAACAAACAAATTAAGTGCTAGAGACTTTTAAAATGCACTTGTCCAGTACGGTAAAAGTCCTCCCGGTGTTAGAGGATAGAAAATTCTAATGCAATTATAATGTAACGCGTATTTTCATTGGCTATCGAGAGCCGTCAAATCTGCGGTTGACATGCCTGAAGGAACGCTATATTCCTACGCCGAATGCACTTGTTTGTAAGCAATATGGCTGACCCAGATATTTCCGACTATGAATTAAGGAATAACAGTACTCTCTTTGAAGAGTTGGAGGTGTCATTTGTGGATTTTCTCTCAATTTCAGCTTTGAAAATATAAAAATTCTCTCAATATTTGGATACAATAAGTTCTACAAATTAAGATAAAACTTCAAATGGTCATGATCAATGCCGAGATAATTGAATTGAAAAAAAAACACCAGTCTGTTTCTATTTTTTTTTTAACAGAAAAATTTAACTTCAGTGCGAAAAACCCACTTCATATACAAACAAACACCTGAATTTCAGAAATATATTGCATCATTTTCTTCAGTACAATGTTCGTCATGGCCATTTAACAACCAGTTTGGATGTTTTTTGTTGTTGGAATGTTGGTGTGGACACATATTCTACGATGCATTACAGAAAAGTAATGACTAAATTAAACAAAAATAATGTTACCTATGTTAAACAAACTATGACTTCCATCAATTATTTTGACTCTAGTAGGAAAAATCTAACATATATTTTGAATGGAAGTCAGTAATAATGGAAATGCATGTAACAACAAAATCAACTAACCTTCATGTTTACAGTAGTTTTCCTACATTGATAACTATACGGTGATGTCATTAAGTTACTGATATTTTCCAATTTGATGGCATTTTGCATTTAGCTACTTAAACAAGTAAAATGCTCACAAAATCATAACATAAATCAGTAACCAGCTTGTGTCAATGTCACCAGCGCGCGCGTTCCTTGTAAACTACGTCACAGGATGACGATAAATTACAAAAGTCAAAGTCGATAGATTGTTGTCTTAAGTATTTTACCGGAATCTGTTTTATGTCAATAACAATTGTAGAATGTTTATGTTTGTATGCACCACGATCTTACTGAATTAGATGATACATTGAGAGCATTTGAAGAGTTGTCGGTGTCAATTGTGGATTTGACGGACTATTTATTTAGCGGAAGGAATTTGAAAAGTGCATATATTCCGTCATTTATTTGTATCTTTTCAAACTAGTGTGTACACGTTGGGAGAATTTCATAAGAATAGGAATAACAGTCCTGTATTTGAAGAGTTGTCGGTGTCAATTTTGGATTTGACGGTCGCAAATATCCGTTTTAGTGGCTCCGCTTCGCGTCGCCAGTAAAACGGCATTTGCGACCGTCAAATCCACAATTGATACCTCCGATTCTTCAAATACAGTGCTGGTATTCCATAAATACAATATAAAACGAAAAGATCCATCGATTTTCATTTGAGAAATGGATATTTCGTAACGATTAACCAGTTCGTGATGGTGACCGTATAATTTTTGTAGCGATGATCTCATCCTTGGAGCAATGCAGTAAACACGGTCAAAAGTTCATTGGAGTTTTTTTTTGATTAGATTATAAGTACATAGATTAAATATGTATTGATGTAATTAAAGCCATAAAACGGATGTTATTGGGTTCGGTCTGATGGTTTCGCCTTGAAGTTGTACTGTAACACAATTTATGTTGTATCATCTACACAAAGATATTTGTTTTATATTATTATGTATTTATGGTTTATACAGGGATTTGCTATGTGCGGCGGAAAAGAATACCAGTTAATATATGCAAATGTTCTCGAGTGTCTTCTATAGTAGTTTTGGGAATTAAGACTTCAACATCGGTCGCCATTATAGGCTGACAGAATGCCAGAGATGGCGTTAAACAAAACAGCATATTAAAAATATATATAATAATGGCGTCTTGACTTATATTTTGAATTTAAAGTTATTTTTTAACTTAATATATTTAATTTAAATTTTGCTCCTCAATATTGCTGCAATATTGACAAAAATGGTGATACATAATGATAATAATCTTTAGAATACAGATATATATAGATTTTCATATTCCCAAAACGTCAAAGTATTTTTAATCGTTAATTTCCCTCTTTAACGGCCATCGACAGGAAACTGAGAGGAAGTTTCATGCAGAGATTTAAACGCCGACATATTTAGAAATACTAAGAAAATATAACAACATCTTCATAATAGGAGAAAAAGAAATACAAACCAAGGAGATAGTCAATATGGGATACACCCAATAACAAGTGTCAAATATGTTTCATGTATTTCTATCTTTGAAACAATAATTCGATATATTATATATATCTATATGTCCTGTTATAGATAATAATACAAAAGAGTCAAAATAGGTATGAACATTTTGTGATTCATTAAGAGGAAACAATAATTAGGACTTACCTCTAATTTCTCTGATTTACAATTGAAGTATATATGAATTCCATATACAATATACATCATCTAGCCTCATATATTACATCACGTATCACAGTATTAAAAGTCATGTATCGACCGATTACAAGTACGAAAACTTTGTATTGAGGAGTTTAATTTAATGAATCCATTGATTGAACGGCATAGGGTGTTATATGTCTATAGGAGTAGTCCATTGATTCTCATAGACAGTTTATAAATACAGATTAATTCAGGGAGGAACTTTTATATTAATGCTGGTAGTTTACAATACGTGATGTTATTAACGGAGTACACTGCCCTGGTTTCGTATGACCAATATTTCCTAATTAAACTGAATGGGGGAGACAATTTATTTAACCAAACTAGTGTCTCATCTTTGTGTTTAATTAATCGTCCATTTTATTGGTTATCTATTTATTAAGAGTCCGATTTAATTACAGGCTTTCGTTATCATATCTGTCAAAGTATTGAATCAACTGTACGTTTCGTAGACAACGTACCGATTTGTTGGTTCAAATGTAAGAAAATAATTATGTTCAAGGACTGGAATAAAAGACACGATCTTCAAACTGCATGATACACACGAATCTGCATGAAGTTAACCTGAATAATCAATCTTTAGCATGTAGTCGCAAATGATGGTTTGTCTATGGACGGCATAGACATGTTACATTCATTGAACCAACTGTGTGTTTAATCCTCGAAAAACTAAAGGAATGATATTTTCCCATATTAATCTTCCCAACGATGTAGAAATAAAATTCCAAGACAATTTAGTAGAATTTGTTGCCTGTCACAAACATTTAGGTATTACTTTTGACAGCAATGGAACAATATCATACGCATATAGTTAATATTATCAAATCAGCAAGCGAGAGGTTGTGTGTCCTATGAAAGCTTAAATATGTATTAAATAGACATTATTTTGAAGGTATGTATTTGATCTTTATAAGGTTTATGTTAGAATATGCATGTGAACTTCGCGATGGTTGGCATCTTCAAACTCTGCTTGTAGCCTACAAGACTCTGATAATTTAGAAAAGTTTCAATTAGTGGCACGGCGAATAGTAACCAGACTGCCTCTATGTGCAAATCCTGAATCTATCTATTCTGGAACGGGTTGGGAATTACTATCTAATAGTCGAAGGGTAAGAAGATTCAGCTTACTCTACCCTATTTACAATAAATCTACCCCAGACTATTTTTCTGATTTGATGCCCCTTCCGGTTGGTATTGTCTCACAGTATGGTTTACGAAATAGTAATAATTGTGTTCTACATAATTGTGGATTAGAAATTAACAAAAGGTCATTCTTCCCATCTACCACCGAGATTGGAACAATCTAATTCTGGAAATTAAAAATTCTGATAATGTTAAAATATTTAAAAGAAAATAAAAATATTACTCGAAAACGTACCTTTCTTATTTTGATTGAGGTGATAGAAACTAAATATTATTCATAGTATACATTAGAAATATATGCAGCTCGATACACACAGATTTGCACCTTGTCAATTTAAAGCCTAATACTGAGTGAATATGTGGTCATGGTTTTGAAGACTGTATATGTCTTTTCTTTGAATGTCCTTTTTACAAGAAAATATATTTATTTAACATATTAAAGAATTACGTGCTCACACTAGTATTGATATTAACTGGTAATGAAAATCTTACTACTAACAAAACAGTAAAATGTTCGCTTTTGTTTTTTCCTTTATTAGAAGCATCCAACTAATGTAACTACCATGCTCACTCCAATCCATGTTGTGTTTTTTTTATTTGTGTATTGTATTGTGTTGTGTTGTTTTTTCTTCTTTCCCGTTTCAAAGCTTACTTCTTCTTCCATATTCCTCCATTTTGAACATTTATGTAATCTTATTTTACTTTATATTTTCTTTATTATTTTCGTCTAAAATATCGTATTGTAAAGTTTATTTGTATACTTATTGGCATTGTGTGCTATCATGTTTGCTTATATTGACATGATTTATTATATATATATATATATACTACTGAAATTTACAGTTCCTAAATAAAGTAATTTTACAAAAACTAAGGTTCTCCTCCTTCAGGCATGGGAGACCTTGGCCGATTGTGGTTATCCTATTTAGTTCTTTGGTTTTATTGCTCCAGAATGTTAATATATTTGGTTTTATTGCTCCAGAATGTTAATATATTTGGTTTTATTGCTCCAGAATGTTAATATATTTGGCTTTATTGCTCCAGAATGTTAATATATTTGGTTTTATTGCTCCAGAATGTTAATATATTTGGCTTTATTGCTCCAGAATGTTAATATATTTGGTTTTATTGCTCCAGAATGTTAATATATTTGGTTTTATTGCTCCAGAATGTTAATATATTTGGTTTTATTGCTCCAGAATGTTAATATATTTGGCTTTATTGCTCCAGAATGTTAATATATTTGGCTTTATTGAACCAGAATGTTAATATATTTGGTTTTATTGCTCCAGAATGTTAATATATTTGGCTTTATTGCTCCAGAATGTTAATATATTTGGCTTTATTGAACCAGAATGTTAATATATTTGGCATTATTGCTTCAGAATGTTAATATATTTGGTTTTATTGCTTCAGAATGTTAATATATTTGGCTTTATTGCTTCAGAATGTTAATATATTTGGTTTTATTGCTCCAGAATGTTAATATATTTGGTTTTATTGCTTCAGAATGTTAATATATTTGGTTTTATTGCTTCAGAATGTTAATATATTTGGCTTTATTGCTCCAGAATGTTAATATATTTGGTTTTATTGCTCCAGAATGTTAATATATTTGGCTTTATTGCCCCAGAATGTTAATATATTTGACATTATTGCTTCAGAATGTTAATATACTTGGCTTTATTGTTCCAGAATGTTAATATATTTGGCTTTATTGCTTCAGAATGTTAATATATTTGGCTTTCCAATCTTTGATTTTGAGTTTACATGATTAAGGTCATTCCACAAACGCTTCGTGATCACTAAATTCGATACCTCTGTTGGTGGACTATTAGTCCCCGAGGGTATAATTCGCCCAATAGTCAGTACTACGGCCCTGACATGGTTTATTATATATATATATAACAGAAGTTTACAGTTCCTAAATAATGTAATTATTAAGAAAACTAATATTCTCCTCCCTCAGCATAGATGACCGTAGCAGATTGTGGCTATCCTCTTTGGGCACTTTGGTTTTATTGCTCCCAAAAATTTCCATTTTGAGCGTACCTAAAGAACTTTATTCCAGAAACACGCCGTGCTCACTAAATTTGATATCTACGTTTTCATTATTGATGCTACGGGATTTGTTTCTTAGTCGCTATAAGTAGGCTAATAATATGCATTCCCGTGGTACATGCAGTGTGTTTGGACATGGTCTTTACTTGACGCATATACTCAAATCAGACTGGTTTTTTTTTTATTGTTGGCACTGTATTACGGAATTGTGATGTTATTATAGTATGATCCCTACATTAGTGCGGAGAAGCCATGATGGTCTTATCGTAGTGAAACCTTGAAGTTGACTACTTATAAGACTTGTGTAACATAGTTATAGTATTATGGTATCAAGTAGGTGATACATCAACGATTATCTTTAGTTTATCTATTTCAATCGTATTTCCTCCTCTTAATGTACATTTCTATAATGTATTGATATCATTTTCTTAATTTTAATCGCCTACAAAACATAATATTATTGATATCAGTGGAAGAAAGTAAACTATACTTTTCAGCATACCAATAAATTTGATAATGAAATGTCAAATGTTAAAGAAAATTGAAAGATATTTCCTGTTATATGACAGAAGTTTCAAGACAAAATAAGGTGTATCACATTGACATCGATATTCGTTTCCGTTGTGAAAATGATAGGCCCAGAATTTTCCTTATTGACCATATCCTATATATAACTTTTCAAAGGGAATTATGCCCTTTAAGGATCTTATCAAAGTTGCGTTCTCATGTCATAAATTTTTATAATGGTGCAATTTTGATAAATGTAGTACAGTTCCACTATTATTCTAAAGCAAACCAATGATAAACGTGATAAAATCAGAACATTTTTTATTGATGAGTCATTTATTGTAAAAGGTTCTGCATATACCCGACGAAACTAACGAAAGAGGAAATCATAGACAATCATAGATCTGTTTTATGTTCCATTGGAATTTCAACCAAAGATGAAGAATTGGATCTACCGTCAGAATACTGGATTCCAAAATTACACAAGTGCCCTTACAAACAGCGTCTTATTGCTGGGTCTGCCAAATGGCCCACGAAACCCCTTTCCAAATTATAAACATATATTCTATCAGCGGTCAAACTGGGATTCAGAGTTACTGTGACACTAGCTACTCACGATGATCAAACATTTTTGTCTTTTTCATTGGTGCACACAGATGAAGACATAGCTGATAGATGTTTGTTTGCATGTCAAGCCATGCTGAACCATGCAATTCGAAAATGTAAATATGCTCCAAAAACAGTACAACAGGGTCATATTGGTCGAAATAACATATGAATACACGTTACCATACAAACCGCGATACCCTAGTATCAGTCTATAACAAGTATAGGTAATGAGATTACTGTAGCACTGTAATACGTATTTTTATAGTATTTTAGGGATCTATGAGACCGCAGTTGTGTGTATGATGGGTTTACGTCTGATTTTGTAATAGTTGCGAGTTTGATTTGCGCTTATGACAAGATGTACGTGATACGACCTTATCTGATTAAGTTTCTCATTTTGATATTTTCCCTAGGTGCTCCGACCCCATCCACCAATAAAACTGAATGCCATGATATGATATAACTAGATTGTTATATGAGGTCATTATTACTAGATATGTGGTGGTGATTATCAGATTTGGTCCTTTGACTGCAGTTTGTTTGTCGCTGTTGATTGGATATACATGCAAGAATAGAAATCTATCTAATTCAAAAACTATTTCCCCGTTTATATTAGACTGTTTTATAGCCTACATTTTATATAAGTGTTGTTTATATTGTCAGTGAAGTAGAATTAAGTGTCATCATTTAGATTATTCACTCAGATTCAGACAGCTATATTCAGCAACTGATTTAGCGATTTTGTTTTCATATTGTTTTATTCAAATTTGCAAAAATTGATATTCAAGCAGCCTATATCTTAATAATAACAGTATTGTCTATATTAGATAATGCGTTGTAAAAACATGTTCATATACAAGAGTTATATTGACATGTACTCGATTACAATATATTTATATTTTGAAGGATACACCTAAAAATATCAGTCGTAATACAACTATCTGAGAGAAACATTTATAAATTTATCAATCGTAAGACTACTACTTTTCTCAGGAGATTTTTGTTATGTAGCATAAGTGCTTTATGTCAAAGATACGTCTACTCAGTGGTAATTCTGATTTCATTTAATCTCATGTGGGAATAAAAACTATACAAATATTAAAACATATGTGTTATATCTCATATCAAGTCAAATTTCTGCTAATGCATAATTGTCTTTAAATGAATCCATTGTCTGAGGAGAATGAAACATAAATACATAATGTTTAAGTATTCAAAAAACTTTGATCTAAATCATTATTTGTTTTATCGAACGGAGCAAGAAGAATGTGGATTAAAACCAATGCCGATAAAATAATAAATATTGGAGCTAAGTAACAATATCGATGTACATGTAGCAATTTCAACAACACCATACAGGACTGTTAACCCGCGCGAGTATGAAATGCATACTCGATAATAGTGTACTGCAATGACAGAAACGTAACGATAAAACAATACAAAAAAATACAATGCTCCAAAAATTGTCACGATTTTATACATTGAAATATTTAAGTCATTACATCGACGAAGGTCAGACAAAACAATGGCCAAAAGAGTGAGAAATTGTTGTCTAACGCCAACTGAGCAATGGTTCAGCTATTTCATGGCGAAAACAAGTTACATTCGATGAGACAATGTCCTTTTTCTACCAGATCAACACACTGAGTGGAATTTATCTTTAAAAACATTGTTAAAATGTTATAGCAATACTTAAAACATCGATATTATAAATCAGTTTAAAGGAATAAATCTTTTGTATTGCATTTTTGATTTTGGAAATAATATATATCTACTATTGTAACATAGAAAATATAACATTATAGTGAAATGTTGATGTTTTTGTACCGCATCTGTGGTGTAATGGTTAGCGTCCTCGCCTTGAGTGCGGTAGATCGTAGGTGTGAGCTGTGATGGGGTCAAGCCAAAAACTAAGCAATCGGTAATTGTTGCTTATCCACTAAGCGCTCATTATTAAGAAGAAAGACCAAAGACTGGTAGGCTCGAAATTGGGATAATGTGTCCAAGTGAGGAGACATGTGTAATCGCGGACTGTTGTTTCAGTGAGCTAACACTATAAAATTCCAAGTAAGCGTGTTGGTCTAGTACAAAGCGGACCGCATCATCATCTCATTGAAAATTAACTTCTTCTCGCCATGATATAGCTGACAAATTGCTTTAAGTTGGATGTACACAACAATCTTCTACTCACTCACTTACATTCACATTTTTAAATAAAATCATTGCTTCGACTCCGCCGGGAAAAAGCAAAGGGATCTCAAAGATCATTTTCTTTTTTTTTTTGTTCCTTTGGAATAAAATGATAGATATCTAATTTAATGTCCAGGACATATTACATGAATAAACATCACTTGTAAAAATAAATCGAATTTGTATTGCATAATTATCACATTTTACACAGCTGTGATGTTTCCAACGGGAAAAAAAAGCTATAACTAGTTCCAAATTAAATAAAAAAAATGTTAAGCTTAAAGAGAATATATATTATGATGTTAAGGCGATGTTTTGGAATAACGGTTCTCTAAGCAACAATATAGACAATATGTTGGTAGAACAAGTAAAATATTACACATATCCGTATATAACTATTTTACATTCGATATTTAATAATGTCTTATGATTACCACTTTAGTATCTTCAACATTTTATTATGTCTGTAAGTCATGCATAAAGAACAATTAACAAGTAAGACATTATATGTTTTGTGATTGTTGGTGTTGACAGGTTGCATGAATTGTCTTATTTACAGTACAAAGTATCCCCTAGGATCATTTGTACTTTCAATAGTTCTGACCGGCTATTCGAATGGCTGTGACAGACCTTTATATTAGAATCCATGAAACTGTTGGCAATATGTCTGTAATTTATATTCACATACCCAGTACGAAATATCAAATTAAAGTGATTGTTGCTGTTAATTCATTACTGGTCAGGTTATCTATACTAAAGGTTCATCTGTACTTTCAGTTTCCCTAATATACTATCTATATACCAAGATCTTGTCGAAATATATTCCGTCTCTGCAGAAAAGATTATAAACGATGGATTTTCATATAGTGAAAATGTATAAAGATAAGGTTTCAACAAAAATGTCAAAAATATTTTTGCTATCAATCTGTAACGTCAAAGTGTTTTTGACATTTACTTCACTGTGTTTGGCGCTGATTTGACAACTGTTTTACCTGTTTTGTTCAAGTATTGTTGTAAATACTGTTATAGTGACAGCCGTAATGAAGGGGAGGGGGGGGGGGCTTAAAAATCTGATTCAACCCACCATTTCTTTAGAAATGCCTGTACCAAGTCAGGGTCATTACGGTTTTCGCAGTTTTCCGGTTGTTGACTGATTTTGTCTATTTATATACTTATGAGTTTTGACTTTCCCTTTGTTAGATTGTTCGGAGTTCGGTAATTTTGTTATTACCCTTATTAATTGATATCTACGTTTTTATTTTGACAGGTAGTTAAAACTATAAGTATTCATAAATTTTGTTTTGTATTTGCCGTGCTTCTAAAATTCCAAAGCAATTATTTTAAGAATCATGTGTTTTCGCAAGTTACACTTTTTTGTTATTTCTGTGCAAACCTACTCTATAATTCGAATTATTAATTAAGTCAAGCTGGAAATCTTGTGAAAATATGCATGCGACTGACAACAAATATACATATATATAACGATACAGTATTGAAAGGTACAATATATTGTATGGCCACTAGTAATATATTTCCACATTGAAAGGACATATAACTGGTGGCCATATATCGGTGATTGTCGTGAATGGTTTATTCTTGTCTGACGTGGGCACTGCGACAATAGCAAGCATGAATAGTGTTGCGAAATTGGAATCCTCTCGATTACAGAACTGAATGCTGCTTTGTTGTTTAAAAATTACAGTCCTCACATATAACAACTGGCTTTGAAATAAAGAAAATAATTGTACTTGAATGACAGTTCTGAACAAAACGTCTATGCAATGTATATCTATGTTAGAAAATGTCCAACATTAGTGTGGAGGGCCGTCATGGTCCTGATCGTATGGTAGTTGGACTTACAACTACTTGTGCACTTTCCCCCTCACCACTAACGTTCCGAGTTCGAACCCCGCTCATGGCACGTTGTACTCGTTACAACATTATGTGACATAGTTGTCAGTGATTTGCGGTAGATCTTAGGTTTTAACGTTTTCAGATATGAGTACCCGCCATATCTGATTTCGTCCCCAAAACATGAAGTAAATAAAGCTGTCATGAGAAAAATGGACTTTAAGTTCATTTTAGCGTTTCGTAGCAGAGTCCTTTCAAAAAGCACCATAAAGATGTCACTAGTTAAGACTATATATTATATGTAACCTTTTCTTTCTCTCACATGGAGTTAAAGGATACATTAGCAAAGACTTCTCATTTTGATACAAGAGAAAATAAAAACATGTAAAATCTCACCGTATCTGTTGTATTTGTAAACAGAATATTTTTTGAAAATCAATTTAATTAAACTTGCGCGCAAACTACTGAGATTTCAGTTTAATCAGGGTGGATACTTGATTTCATCTGTTATGGATATCACATTTCTGTGGTGTCATGTGTCTCCGTGTTTATTCGTTGTTCAGATTGTCCGAACAACATCATCTAAATTGCACCAATCGAAATATGTTAATTACCATACTATGTAATGCTTCAAGTTGTCAACTCTCTGTTTCTTCCGCACAACCTTTCTAAACACGGTTCTATTTTCTCATTCATTATCCTTAACTAGTATTATTTTGCAATTCATGTAGAGAATTGGTAGGAACACCAAAAAAGAAATTACATATGTTTCCTTATACAAATTGGGTCTAAAAAAATGTGGATAATATCTCTGTAAGTCAGGTATAAAGAACAATTAACAAGTAAGACATTAAATGTCGTGTGATTGCTGGTTTTTATGGATTACTGGTCGCGTCATTTACAACAAATCTATCCCAAATGACCATTTGTACTTTCAATAGCTCTGACCGAGTATTGGAATGGTTGTGACAGACCATTGTATTAGAATCCACACAAGTGTTGGCAATCTATCATGAATGGTTTATCCTTGTTTGACGTGGACACTCGGACAATAATACATAAGAATAGTACTACAAAAATGAAATCCGTTCGATTACAGAACGGAATGATGCTCTTTTGCTTGACAATTACAGTCCTAACATATAACAGATGGGAATCGAATAAAGCAAATACTATAAGTACTTGAATGACAGTTATCAGAACAAAACGTGCATATGTCCATGTTAGAAAATGTCCAACATAAGTGCTTATATTGACAGAGTTTGTATCTGATGAGCATAATTATTTTCGTTCTACCACATTGTATATTGTATATACACTTTGCACAAACCATATTGAATTTAGAAAACGTTAATTGCCAATCAATTTAAAAAATCGACAAAATACAGATGCCATACCCATACTATCACTTTGTTAATGAAGTAGCTTCGTTTTTGTGTTTAATTTCAAGAATGCCTATTGGTAAGTTTGCGAGTTGTTTTACGCTTTAGTCCTTATCAGAACAAAAAGGAGGTGTTCTAAGCGGACATATCAAATGTCATGGGGAAATTCAAACGAACATTGGCCACATGATGCATATTTTGTGATGTCCAAATCACGTAGTTATATTGCGATCAACTGAAAAGCATGACTTATCTAGGGATCTTAAACACGCAAATTCATCTTGTATTGGAAAAGGAACAGAATACTATAAATAATAATTATGAAATATTCACGTTTCTACATCCTTAAAAAAAAAACCTACCGTAAGTGATAAGATCAAGCATTCAATGCAGGCGTTGTGATAAAACACAAACTGTGCTTTGTTATCGGTGATCAGTATACTAATCTGTGTAATAATATGTTGGCAGAAGAAAGAAATAACTTCAGATATGCCAGTGACAGAACAAAATCTACACATATTTTTAAAACGGCAATTTCCACAAGTTTAAATCACGATGTTGTCAGAAAGTGTCAGCTCCAGTCATTTACCATAAGGTGTTATTAAAGTAATGATCATGGAAATGACAAGTGCGTTGTTATTTTTGATGACATATTTATTGATGACTTTGGGGATAGTCGATTTTTATATTTGCCAGTTGTCAATTTTGGAATTGAAGAAAATGCCTTAAATGCACATGATTAAATACTTAAAGTTAAAGATGTCACATGGGAAAATACATTCGGCTTAGATAAATGTAATGTTGTGACGGAAAAGCATGAACCTGGATCAAACAAAATAAATGAGTCATGGATATTGGATGCATTTGCAATTTGACAAATTTATAAGCGCTAGTATTACGTCCAAGAAGGAATACCAAGAAGTTGAATGACTCAAATGTCTTAAACATATGACCAAAAGGTGGCTATCATTACATATATGTGATGAACATGCAATGCATCATTTGCCTGCATTGTATAGTTAAATTCAAAGTCACAATGACGAAGATCATGTGAAAATGGCATCAAACACTTGGGGAAATCAGACATGAGGATGTTCTTAGACTTCATTATGTGTCATTGAATAAATTGAATGCTATGGTTCATGTTACTATTTATATATAAATAATAAATAAGAGGCTAATCAATGACACTTCATGGCTACAAATCCAGGTTAGACAAGACCAACTTTTATTAGCTTTTTGTCAGCTGTATAATTTTTCTTTCTGAATTGAAATGACTGCTCAGACTTTTTCTTGGAACGATATCAAATCATTTCTTCCAAATCAGAAATAGCCAGTATCTAGTATATGATAATTTCAGTTTACTAGCTTTCCGCTTTGGTAGGTTCCGTGTTGCTCATCTTTCAAATGTTCTATATTGTGTTGTGTCTTTGTATTTTGTTTGTTTTCGTCCTGTGTCTTTGTGTACCCAACGTTGTCTTCGTCCTGTGTCTTTGTGTACCCAACGTTGTCTTCGTCCTGTGTCTTTGTGTATCCAACGTTGTCTTCGTCCTGTGTCTTTGTGTACCCAACGTTGTCTTCGTCCTGTGTCTTTGTGTACCCAACGTTGTCTTCGTCCTGTGTCTTTGTGTACCCAACGTTGTCTTCGTCCTGTGTCTTTGTGTACCCAACGTTGTCTTCGTCCTGTGTCTTTGTGTATCCAACGTTGTCTTCGTCCTGTGTCTTTGTGTACCCAACGTGGTCTTCGTCCTGTGTCTTTGTCTACCCAACGTTGTCTTCGTCCTGTGTCTTTGTGTACCCAACGTTGTCTTCGACCTGTGTCTTTGTGTACCCAACGTTGTCTTCGTCATGTGTCTTTGTGTACCCAACATTGTCTTCGTCCTGTGTCTTTGTGTACCCAACGTTGTCTTCCTCCTGTGTCTGTGTGTACCCAACGTTGTCTTCGTCCTGTGTCTTTGTGTACCAACGTTGTCTTCGTCCTGTGTCTTTGTGTACCCAACGTGGTCTTCGTCCTGTGTCTTTGTGTACCCAACGTTGTCAAGTGTCTCTGTATTATTCATTCGTGATAGCCTTTGTTTTTTGTATTATGTTTGTCTTCGTCCTGTGTCTTTGTGTACCCAACGTTGTATTCGTCCTGTGTCTTTGTGTACCCAACGTTGTCTTCGTCCTGTATCTTTGTATACCCAACGTTGTCTTCGTCCTGTGTCTTTGTGTACCCAACTTTGTCTTCGTCCTGTGTCTTTGTGTACCCAACGTTGTCCTCGTCCTGTGTCTTTGTGTACCCAACGTTGTCAAGTGTCTCTGTATTATTCATTCGTGATAGCCTTTGTTTTTTGTATTTTGTTTTTCTTCGTCCTGTGTCTTTGTGTACCCAACGTTGTCTTCGTCCTGTGTCTTTGTGTACCCAACGTTGTCAAGTGTCTCTGTATTATTCATTCGTGATAGCCTTTGTTTTTTGTATTTCGTTTGTCTTCGTCCTGTGTCTTTGTGTACCCAACATTGTCTTCTTCCTGTGTCTTTGTGTACCCAACGTTTTCTTCGTCCTGTGTCTTTGTGTACCCAACGTTGTCTTCGTCCTGTGTCTTTGTGTACCCAACGTTGTCAAGTGTCTCTGTATTATTCATTCGTGATAGCCTTTGTTTTTTGTATTTTGTTTGTCTTCGTCCTGTGTCTTTGTGTACCCAACGTTGTCAAGTGTTTCTGTATTATTCATTCGTGATAGCCTTTGTTTTCTCTAACCTGTAATTATTCTTAACCATTGAATTCAAGAACAGGAGATTCGTGATTAACAGTAAATATGAGATTGAAATAGAAATGGAAGCTGAAATTGATAATTTAATCACTTGGCATTTTTTATTTAGTGCTAATATAATTGTTTAATACATTTATGTCAGCATCTTTAGTAGTACAATGAGAATCTTGTATCAAAATCGTAGAAAAAGACACAATCGATACCTTTGAAACACAAATCCATGACTGTTCACTTTCCTGACATGAAACAGGCACGCAAGAAACAATGGCCGGGTTAAGCTAGTCTTATGGGCCCAAATCTCCCCTCTGAGTGAAATGATGATAACAAAATTACCATTCAAGGTTCAAGGACATCACACTTATGGATATAAGATCAAATAAACAAATAATTTAAACACTTACAGATTTACACCCGATTGTATTAAATATACTATAATTTATTTGGAAAATGACCATTCTGTAGGACACATATATATTATTTGTGTATATGCCAATATAATGAACCACTTTCTATGAAGTCAATTATATACAATTATAGTCTTTTGTTGAGGTCAATACGAGTTGCTATGGACCTTCAAAACGATATTCACCGAAGCCTCTAGGCTGAGGTGAATATCGTTTTTAAGGTCCATACAAACTCGTATTAACCGATACAAAAGACTGTAATTGTTTTATTACATTAAAATAAAAAGCGTAAGTGAAACCAAGTCAATATGAAATTAATCACTTCATTATAACGTCATACATAATGCAATGGAAAGTGAAAGCGAGTCAATACGAGTTTTAATCAAACAATATCAAATTTTACGGAATGTCAGGTGACAGCATGATAGCCAATAAAATTGTTTAAATAAAACCATTATGTAATAATATCATTTGTTTTTCAGCTTAAACATTTTTCAGACGATTTAAGGGAATTTTGGAAGATGCGAAATGGGCTTATTAACTTAACAGTTCAGTCTCGTCACCCACAATTGTTTACATGTATCTGAATTAATTGTCTAAAACATGTAATTAGTTCAGCATAATGTGTGTTTATTAACGCATAGCGTTTGCTTCGTACCAGCGAATTGAAATTTTAGATACGAAATCAAACTTCAGTTGTAGCACAATATTTGCTGTGCAGCAACGTGATTGGACGAGTAAATGTCATGCGTACGTAAGCCCTTACATCGCTTTGTTAGTTCGCTAGGCCAAGACACGGAGGAGCAGTTAACGAATTAATACCAATTAAATTGTCCATTTGCTAAAATATCATATTAACATGAAAATCAGATACAAGCGTCAGGAAACATGTGCAATGTAAGATAATTCCATATGCTATGATTAATCTGACAACACACATTTAACAATATTTCATCTATCCACACTAATTACTTATTTATTGTTGACAAGTCCTGTCTGATAGAAATATGTGGATAATACAATTATAACAATCTTTTTATTGTAAGTGAACCATTTTGAAACATAAAGATTATCTTATTGCATAATTATTCTATAGCAACTATTTTAGCTGTGTTCCTGAAGTCATATTTTTAACCATACACCCAGTTAAATTATCCATATTTTCAACATAAAAAAATTGTGGACGTTTTAAAAAGCTGAACTTATAAATTATGATTTCAAATCATGAGTTATATTCTTTGTATGTGTGTGTGTGCGCGTAGAGGAGGTGATATTTTTCTGTGAGTGTGTTTGTTCTTTATTCGTTACTATAACACGAGTTTCAGATCAACTATCTTTCATGTACTCGTGTTGTAATGTTATGTTAAAATTAAAAACAAGATGATTCGAACAATTACAATATAAGATGCTTCTAGCAATGATATATGATACATGGATATAGCTTTATAAAAATATTGCGTGATGTCTGTCGAGATAATAGAAGGACAGTCGTGTTTGTTCATGGATTTGATAGTTTCTGAAATTTGATGCTGCCTTGTTAATCCGATGGAAATATTGTACATGTATATTGATAAATTTGCTCATCGTAAAGTGAATAGTCTATTTCATTAGTCAGTTATATTTAATTCAAATCATGCATATGTATGTATTATTTAATATAATAGGGTTAGTGTTATGTTGGTTAATGCCACTTTCAACAATACTGCCGCAAGTAATTGACAAACTTGATCACATAATGTTGTATCGAGTACACCTCGTCTGAGTGGGATTCGAACTCACAATCTTAGTGTTGATAGGCACTGATTGCACAGGTAGTTGTATATCCAACAACCATACGATCACGACCGCGACGACCCCTTTATTATATTATAGAATGTCGAAATAAAAAACAAGGAAGATACATCTGACATGTAGTTATGATAACGACAATATTTGTTTCCGGAAATGTTTCGTCTTGCACTTTCTATCGATATTTAGTGATAAGTACATTACGTCAATGATTTTATGATGATTACGTGCTTTGATGAATTCGGCGTTCCATTCATAGACATTATTAATTTAGAATGGTCAAGTGATTGACATTTCAATTATATTATCTATATGTTTTTAATTTCATGCCTAATTTTCGATGATATCGTGTTTCTTTACTCCCGATCCGTAAAGACTACCCACGCATCAATAATAGGTTGGCTAGCCAGATTGATCTGCTGATTATCATAGACATCAATTAAAAGAATCAGCTGATATTCATTAATATCACTGGTAAGTATTTCATATCCAAGGCTAGTGTTAATGTATATATTAACATAGTTTCATTTCTGCGATTCACTAATATCCGAAAAAGATGCGTTTAGCATGTTATGTGACTGTCCCAAGCCTGGGTCTGAATGTTCAACGTTATAAATCGTGATCGTTTTTTTTTTCCATAGCAATGCTAGTGTTTATGTGTATATTAATATAATTTCATTTCTGCGATTCAAACATTTAATTGTTTCAAAGTTCACTGAAATCCGAAACAAAAGATGCGTATATCATGCTTTGTGACTGTCCCAAGACTGTAGCTGCATTTTCAACGTCAGGCATCGTGGTCTTTTTTGTTCTTCTTCTCAGTAATTTGAGGTGAGAGGTGCTTTTTTGGTTTTATCGACATTGGAGAAATGGTTGTTAATTGCTGTTTAAACTTTCTTCTCGTAATTATTGAAGAAGTTATCTTTAATAGTTTTGTAATCGTGAATATGTTCTTTGGTTAGATTATTCCAATTCAGTTGGTTCTATTTCTTTATTCGTTTTATCAGTTGTTGTACAAATATAGATTCAGTAGATACATTTGTGACTTGTGTTTTCAATTTCTTCTGTCAATAAAACATGATTAGTCAATTTATAAAATTAAATTGGAACATATAATTATTTTAACGTTGTCATTGGACACAAAACCTAGAAAACTATAACTGAATGAGGCCAGTGTATATGCTTAGTAACCCTCAGCCGGAAACTTTGAGCCGTAATGAAAGCGGGAGGTTTGGCGCTTTAAAATCTGATTCAACCCACCATTTCTTTAGAAATGCCTGTACTAAGTCAGGGTCATTACGGTTTTCACAGTTTTCCGGTTGTTGACTGATTTTGTCTGTTTATATACTTATCAGTTTTGACTTTCCCTTTGTAAGATTGCTCGGAGTTCGGAAATTTTGTTATTACCCTTATTTACGTCACATTGTATTATATCATTTAGGGAATATATTAAAGCAATGTGTATTGGTATCAAGGATCGATTTCATTGGTATTTTTTAATGACCGCATCTATAATATGGAATGAAATTAAAAAAAAAATATAGGTATTTAAAACAAATATACAAAAATAAAATGCATGTCTGAAAATATCCATGTACATTTGCATAGTTATATAAATATATACAGACCCTGTGCAAAACGAAGCGAGATTACAAATAAGATACATGCAACATCACAGATTTGACATCCTTCTGCGATGTCCATCTGCGTGTGAAAGCATCACTAGTCTTACGAATTTGACGACAGTGGTCAACTCAGCACTAAAATGTATGATAAACGGGACGACTTCATTTTTAAAATCATAAATTTTCCAAACATGTGCAGCAATATACCAGCTTCTCCTGCATATGGTGTTTACATCTCGCAATTGATTCGCTAGGCAAGGGCCAGTAGCAATTATTCTGATTTCCTGAAACGTCATCTTCATCTGAGAAACAGGCCACTGGACCAGGGCTATAAAAAGATTCGCCTTATTCGATCTCTTAAAAAGTTTATATTCCGATACCACGATCTAACCCACCATTTCTTTAGAAATGCCTGTACCAAGTCAGGGTCATTACGGTTTTCAGTTTTTCGGTTGTTGACTTATTTTGTCTGTTTATATAATTATGAGTTTTGACTTTCCCTTTGTAAGATTGCTCGGAGTTCGGTAATTTTGTTATTACCCTTATTTGATGAAACGACCCATTCAGGTTGAATGACATTACGGTTTAGTAGAAATACATGTAGTCAACATTTAATTTTTACAGAATATTACAAAGGATATAATTGCTCATCTGGTCAACGAGCCATTGGAGCTCATAATTTATTGCCCGCCGCTTGACTACCATTTTATATGTTTTAGATGGATTCTCTGATGGCATTGATCCACGATGATCTATGCTACATGCGAGTGACCTAAGTCATGAATATTTAATGATATGCGAGCTATAACATTTTTCGACCAATCGGATTGATCATAGAGAATAAAGCATAGTGGAATGAATTATAAGACGTTATTGGAAGCGTCACTGTCATTGAATGGCAGAAAACATGGCTTATGGTCTCTCACAAGTGACTCGTAAGTATGTGCTCTCTTCATATCTCCCTCGCCCCGACACAATGGTAAAGAGGAGCAAGTGATAGAAGTGATTTAATTAGATTGATTCATTCTTGGTTTTCTGTTAAGATTCCTACTACTCTTTTAAGGCTTTGTCTGTGTTCAGTATGTGTTAATTGTGTTTGTCCGTGTCTTTTTTTCTTTATTTTTCCTGTGGGTATTGTACTTTTTCTTTTGGCCACTGCGTTGTCTGTTCTTCGAATTACGGATTCTGGTTACCCCTTTGGTATCTTTAATTCCTCTTAATGTTGATTGATGGTTTTTTGACCACGTCTTGACTACTCCGTGTTGAAATATTGATAAATAATTATATTCTTACTAGAATTTATCAAGAACTCGTAATCCGATTGGATATCGTCACTTATTCTACGTCATTCGAAAGGAATTTATAAATCAATATTTCCGTTTGCCGGACTACCTTTCTCCCCGGTCATTCCACGCGTATAAATCTACGAGCAATGATACTAAGGGGTTCTGCTGGAAGGATCTGCCATCTTGAAAATGTTAAATGCTACATGTCATATTTACAACAATACACAAAAATAATTAAGAAGCTTACCTTGAAAACTTATTTTAGTTAAATTGTATCAAACTTGAAGCGTACACGAAGCCAAATAACGTCTAATCTTTACGTTTCAAACTGGAAGTCTTCATATGACGCCAATGACGTCATGTTGGTTATGTTCGAAAATCGTCATGAATAACATTTCGCGGATTTTTTTCAGTTTACAATCGTATGTGTATTGTATATCCTTGGGTATTTTTTTAATAGTATTTAGCGTCGAAAACAAACACGATGTCCAAGAATAATAATTATAAGGATTAAACACTGTGTTTTTAGGAAATTATGTATGAATAAAATCCGGCAGCTCACTCACAAACTATACATAAAGTCCTTCGGTCTTTATTCAGTTTGTAAGTGAGCTGCCGGAGTTTATACATAGATAATTTCCTAAAAAACAGTGTTTAATCCTATAATATTTTAATATAATTCTTATATGATTTACATAATTAGAAATCCAATACTCTGATTGGGTATAAGCGCTTATGGAGGCGGGGTTTTTGTCAGCTTATTTTTCGATAGACGATGTTCACCGGACTACTTTTTCCGTAATGTAAACAAAATGGCGGCTTGGATTCCCGATAATATAAAAATATAAAAGAAACAATGTTTATTGTTAATAATCAACAATTATTGTTAGATATGAAATAAAAAAATAAATGCCAATGAAAAAAAAAAGCTTGTACAAAAAATTACGGAAAAAATACTTAAGACAACCATCTATCGACTTTGACTTTTGTAATATATTGTCATCCTGTGACGTTGTTTACAAGGGACGCTGATTGACACAAGCTGGTTACTGATTTATTATTACGATTTTGTGAGCATTTTACTTGTTTGAGTAGCTAAATGCAAAATGGAAAATATCAGTAACTTAATTACATCACCGTCTAGTTATCAATGTAGTAAAACAACCTAAACAAGGTTAGTTCGTTTGGTTATTCATGGCCGACACACATCAATGGAATGTCTGTGTGCGTACTGGGGATAGTAAATTTTCAAAACAAATGAAAAAAAATATACTTAGTTACAGAATTATAAGGATTAAACGCATTTTTTTCGGAGTTTATTGATGTATAACCTGGACCAAGTCACTCACAAACTTTCATAAAAGTCCTTCGGACTTTTATTTGTTTGTGAGTGACTTGGTCCAGGTTATACATCAATAAACTCCGGAAAAAATGCGTTTAATCCTATAATAAATTTCACTTTTCTATATGACTGTACGGGAAAATGTTAAAAATCTTTTTTGTCATTTTTTGAAACTATAAAACAAATTTATCAAACACTGTAAGTGATCACTGGATATCAGTTATATATCCACAATAGTATACATGGAATTGAACTGTTATATGAAACACTATGTATGCATCTACAAAGGTGAATGAACAATATAATCTAAACAAGACTGACAATTAGATTGTCCTTCATAAATTTTCTTGAAAACCTAAAACGCGTGAAGAATTTAAGCGAGACTGTATACAAAACCATATTTAAAAAGTTTTCAGAAACTTCTGAATGACAGATTGATCATTGATATTAAAAGAGAGACCAGCGTTCATTTTGTCGTATTTACAATTTCGCCATTTCCACATTCATGATTTATCAACTGAGCCCCTTATTTCACCCTGGTGCTTAACGCACAATCTTTGGTTTTCAGCTTTTTTAGAGAAAATTGCAGGCATTGTCCGTCATCATTGGAAAGAAATTGAAAAAAGTGAAACGCTGGCCAGGTTGTTCCCTGAACCACTCGTTGTAGCTTTCCGGTAACCTAAACGCATTAAGGATACACTGATCAGAACAGCGGTATCTAGACCTTCATCGACGATTGGCCAGTGTAAACCATGTGGTGACAAACGTTGTAAGTGCTGTCGCCAATTGCAACACGCACAAGTGTTCCATAGCAAGACGACAGGAAAGGAGTATAAGATATTTTGCAATGTCAATTGCAAAACACTTAATGTGGTTTACCTCCTTGACTGTCACGTCGGCGGGTCGCAATACGTAGGAGAAAGTGTTCAACCATTCAACAAAAGAATGAATGGACACAAAAGTGACCTTACGAAAAAGACGCTCTTACCTGTGAGTCAACACTTTGTGTCGCCGGAGAACTCATTGGATGACTTTGGCAGATCCAAAATTTATATCATTGACCACAATCCAAGTTGGAAAGAAAATCAAAGACAAAAAAGAGAGAGTTTTTGGATCCGCGAGTTACAAACATTACATCCGGAAGGCATAAACAAAAAGGCTTAAATCTTTTGGTTTTTTTTTTACTTTTTAACCAGTGCCTGGTCCTTAGCTAGTTGGTAAACTTCATCATTACATTTTCTCATTCTTTTCATATTGTTTATAAATTAGTGTACATATATATTAATAAACCAATAAGTTGATTTGGCTTCTTAGTAGTGAAGACACTCTGTTATTAAATAAACTTGCTGTTTTCCTAAACAAAAGTTTTGAAATACGGAAGAACCATACATTGCAAATTTAACCTTACTTAAAGATAAAATAGTATTCGTGATATGAACACCATGCTATATTTGCATCATATTATATTTGTATAATATATATTTTTTATGTATATCATAATATTAGCTATAAACTGCCATAGTTTGTTCTGCCTAGGGGTGGTTTCCCCCCTGCAGTGTCGATCATCTATACTTGTTTTTATTCTTTTTATATATGTCATATATGTTACTAATCATCAATGATACCGATAAAGATATTACAAAACATATATTGACAAAATCTAATCTTTACAAACTCAGTCTAATTTTGAAAGACATTGAAGAAGGTCATTTGTTGATCGAAAATTTTGTCAATATATTTTTTGTAACATCTTTATCTCTATCGTTGCACAATCTTCTAGATTTATATATCTATATATAATCAATAAGCAATATTATAGGAACCACCGTATTATTTCTTATGTAAACGAATAAAGTCTAATTTAACAGTGCTTAAGTGTACGGTAAAATCGAACCTTCTCTATATCTAGTCATTTGTTTCCTGATATTTTACAATTGGTAACGTTGTATGATATATATTTATTATCATGTTTAAAATTAAATATAAAAATAAAATTTAAAATACAAATATTAATTTGTAGAGTAAAATGAAAAGCAACGAAAATACCAAAGCCTTCACACAAATACCAAACTCGAGGAAAGCCGTAGAAATAGAGATTAAATCGATACCCATAACACATATATTTAGCTAAAGTAAATTAAGCAAATGCTTCCTCCATCACTGTGTGGGAGCAACTAACGTTAATTAACTGAATTGTTATATTGATGTTTTAAAAGAGGAAGTTGTTATCTTAAGCACTTTTCAAAACTAATTTATTTCACAAACAGATTTCGTTAACAGACATAGTTTGTTTTCTTGACCTTCAAATGCCACATCACCTAATTATTGGATACATACTGTATTGGCTTCTTCGAAAACCTTTCCAATTTAGTTTTAAATTAGCCGCTATTAAATGGTTCACGAATGTGATGTCTGTTCTTCTAGCTTTTACTTATTGACATTTCCAGTAAAGTATATAAACATTTTGAAGCTAATTACTTTTGGAGTATCAAAAAACTGTTTAACTTCTAAGTAACGTTCGGTCGTATTATCGGCGCAATTTGTTGACAGTTATGATTTTTCCAATTTGTAGACCATTCTTCCATAAAACATACAAGGACAACAATTATATCAGTCAATTACTTATGATGTAGTGAATGTAAATACGTTTTCACCCACTACCTGACGACTAGTGTGGGCAATATATGTGTTGGGCTTGTCACTTGTTAGAACAATATTCGTGCCAATAGTTAACTAGAAAATATTTATTCTCACTTTGGAAGACACAATTTTGCCAAACTGTCGAAATTCCAGTGGGAACTAATGGTGCGTCATGGTTTGCGTACTTAAGTTTAATCTACTATGAATCCTATTTTTATGGTTTTTATTACTGGATATTTTTTATTTATTTAGTATCCACATTGGTACCTAAATGATATATTAACTGAAAATAATCCTGCTTTTTTCTAAATATGACAGTGTAATAACTGTAAAAATACTCCCGGTTGTCTTAAATATGCTTCACTTCATCATACAACAATCAACATTGACTTACTTTTCTTTCTTTTTTATAGAAATTTAGACATTTACCACTCTAACTGTAAATTGTCCACACTTACTTACAATGTTGCCAGTTTATCTGGATTGTTCATTTTGTATTGCCCCTTCGGTATTCTCGAATGTTTATTTGCATGCATGACAAAGAAGATAACGTTTTATTCCCTGTAGCAGATATTATTTTGTTGTTAACATAATCTTACTTCTATCATATGCAGCATATATTTCTCGGTTACTACGTTTGATGTGACAATACAGTGGACAACCTTGTAAATTACTAGAAATATGTCACGTCAGGATTATCATTTCCATGACATATTTAAGAAATTGATCAATGCTATTACTAATACAAAGACTTTGTATATAAATATGTTGTATTCCTAATCTTTCTGGTCAAAAATCCTTTTTTTATTTTTCACAATTTTGCGCATGTGATTTGGGTGTTAGATTACCATCGGCCTTCTTAAACACAAAGTCATAGTTGATTTATGGTGTTTTTTCAAATAGTTGTTCTTGAAAAAAGTGAACCTATTATGAAATATTTATATCTCAAATGAAAATGCATCTTTTCCCTTTTACGTATTTTTCTTTATTTCCTCTGTCACCGAAAATACTTTTACGGGACTTAACTATATGAGTATCACGACGGGTGTCTTATAAGTAGCAGGAATTGCTAACCCCTCGCGTAGCGTCCGTGTTTTGTTTACTCATTTGTTCAGTTTTCTGTGCTGGTATTTTATTTGTCTTGTGTTGTCCAGTGTCTCTGTACTGTCCATTTGGGGGCCTTTTTGGGTTTTCTTTAACATTTATTTACACATACAGGGGTATCTGTGACAATACTGATATAATATCCGACTACACATACGTTAGTATACAGCAATTAAGGTAAGCTAAGAAAACTCTTTAAACTACAAGTGTGTTATCCCATATATAACGGTAGATATTTATCTTAAAGGGCGCAGTTGTGGTACTTAAAGACTCATCATCTTCAGACAATTTCAATGTGCTATGAATGTTATGTCAAACAATTCTTAAATCAATTACTTATTCTTTAAAATTACAGTTTTTACATTCTGACATTCATAGACACTGATAGTATGTCGATAATATTAGTTTTATGTAACAGAGGTGGGTATTGAAATTTTGAAGCTAATTAACCATACAATATGATTTCAATTCAATCTGGAGGAGGATTTCAATGTCATTTTAACAAACACCTGTGATATTTTGTCTGCAAACATAATCATTTGATGGATTACAATCATCTAAATATGTTAAAGAAGTTGTTGTCTGAAGAACATTACAATTAAATTACTAAATGTTTGACTAAAATAGAGCTCCAGTACATTTAAACTATTGGGAATTACTTTTTCTGTTGATTTAGATCAGATGATAGTACTTAACTACAAATCTAGACTCAAAGAAATAGAAAATAATATAAACAAATGGTCAAAACAAACACTTACTCCATTTGGAAAAATTACTATTATCAAAACTTTAATCATATCAAAATTGAATCTTCTGTTCTTAACCATACCAGGACCAGATGAGAATATGATGCGCCACTGACCAGTAAAATTTATTCATTTATTTGGGATGATAAACCAGATAAAGTAAAGAGATTTTAATTTCTCAGGACTACTGCTGGGGTGGCCTGAAAATGATAAACTTAAAGGCTTTTATTCAGGGGCTTAAACTTACTTGGGTACGGAGACTATTCCATTCAGAGTCAAATTGGGTTAAATTGTATAAATACAGTGAAAAAATAGATTTTACTGAGTTGGCTTAGCTTGGACCAGTAAAAGCTTCAACAAATTAATTTTGGAAAGAGGTCTTTGATTCCTGGAATAACTTAAAAGAACTCCATTTACCTCGATATCCAGGAGGTGTCCTGTCGACTTCATTATGGAATAATAATAGTATTAAAATTGGCAATTCTACGGTTTATTACAACAATTGGGCAAAACGGGGAATTTGGACGGTTAATGATCTCATTGATAATCAAGGCAATATTATGTCATTTCAAGATTTCCAGCAGACTTATAATTTAAGACCAATGTTTTTGCAGTTTTATGGTATGACTCTTACGGTTTAAAAATGGCTGCATTCTACTGGTGTAAATACACATGAGACAAATCCTCAGCCGTTAATGCTATTTAACATTGGCCTTTTTCTTAAATCTAGGAAAGACTCAAAGGATATGTACAATGTCTTAAGTAGAAAGACAGTACAAATATCTGCAGAACAGAAGTGAGTAAACAAATATGATATTGAGTGGAAAAATATTCACTTTCATTGTACAAAGCATACAAAAAACACAAAACTTTGCTGGTTTCAATATTAGAATTATCCATAGAATATTGGAAACAAACACTTTTCTTTACAAAATAAAAGTAAAGGATTGTAACTTGTGTACTTTTTGCAAAGAAGAGCCAGAAACTATTGAACTTCTTCTATGGTGGTGTCATAAAGTCTCAGACTTATGGCATGAATTGAACAGATGGATTTTTGAAATGACATACATTGAAATTCCATTGACCTTGGAGATAGTTATGTTTGGCCTACTACATTCTTATGATGCTAATTTAATTAAAAATAAGATAATCTTGTTAAAAATATTTTATATTTTTAGAACAAAGGTAAATGAAGGAATGGTCAACTTTGAAGCATTAAAGAATTACTTAAAAGAAAATCTGATTTTAGAAAAACACATTTCTTTCAAGAACTTAACTCCAGAAAAATACAATACGTACTGGAGTCCCTGGTTACCTATAATGGAACGTTGATCAATATTTATATAGTATTAAGGTATTGTTTCCTACCTCGTATACTTTTGATTAACAGCGTTATATTTACGCTAATTTTATGTGTGTTTGGTTATGGCTTTGCTACCTTTGCAGTCAATTTATAAATGTTTTATTAAGTTCAATATACTTGTGTTTATACTAATGTGCATGTCTCTTTTCTGTATGTTGTAATATTTATATGTGTGTTTTGTACAATAAATATAAAGTTTTCATTAAAACAAAATGTTTACTTTTCTATAATTATTTTGATATGAGGTAATGTTTAACAACACAGATCAACTTGGTAATGGTGAAGGTTCCCATGGCGCGTCCCATGGAGCTTCCCAGCATATCCACATCTAAGCGGAAAGTGGGTACCCTCTAGATTTGGTTTCTTATTTTATAATACGAAAAGCCTAAACGTGGACAGTAGTGGGTACCGTGGATAGCGCCACGTTACATGCGCGTTTAAGACCTTTTCTGGATTTCTACAAAAATAGTAGGTTCATTGTAGCCGCTACAAAAGACTAAATTTGTCTTCACTATCCGACTCAAAAGTCGTTGTCCAATTCTTCCCTCATATCGGTGTAAGTCTTTGATATTGTTGTCCAATTCTTCCCTCATATCGGTGTAAGTCTATGATATTGTTGTCCAATTCTTCCCTCATATCGGTGTAAGTCTATGATATTGTTGTCCAATTCTTCCCTCATATCGGTGTAAGTCTATGATATTGTTGTCCAATTATTCCCTCATATCGGTGTAAGTCTATGATATTGTTGTCCAATTCTTCCCTCATATCGGTGTAAGTCTATGATATTGTTGTCCAATTCTTCCCTCATATCGGTGTAAGTCTTTGATATTGTTGTCCAATTCTTCCCTCATATCGGTGTAAGTCTATGATATTGTTGTCCAATTCTTCCCTCATATCGGTGTAAGTCTATGATATTGTTGTCCAATTCTTTTCTCATATCGGTGTAAGTCTATGATATTGTTGTCCAATCCTTCCCTCATATCGGTGTAAGTCTATGATATTGTTGTCCAATTCTTTTCTCATATCGGTGTAAGTCTATGATATTGTTGTCCAATTCTTCCCTCATATCGGTGTAAGTCTATGATATTGTTGTCCAATTATTCCCTCATATCGATGTAAGTCTATGATATTGTTGTCCAATTATTCCCTCATATCGATGTAAGTCTATGATATTGTTGTCCAATCCTTCCCTCATATCGGTGTAAGTCTATGATATTGTTGTCCAATTATTCCCTCATATCGGTGTAAGTCTATGATATTGTTGTCCAATCCTTCCCTCATATCGATGTAAGTCTATGATATTGTTGTCCTATTATTCCCTCATATCGGTGTAAGGCTATGATATTGTTGTCCTATTATTCCCTCATATCGGTGTAAGTCTATGATATTGTTGTCCAATTATTCCCTCATATCGGTGTAAGTCTATGATATTGTTGTCCAATTCTTCCCTCATATCGGTGTAAGTCTATGATATTGTTGTCCAATTATTCCCTCATATCGATGTAAGTCTATGATATTGTTGTCCAATTATTCCCTCATATCGGTGTAAGTCTATGATATTGTTGTCCAATTATTCCCTCATATCGGTGTAAGTCTATGATATTGTTGTCCAATTCTTCCCTCATATCGGTGTAAGTCTATGATATTGTTGTCCAATTCTTCCCTTATTTCGGTGTAAGTCTATGATATTGTTGATCGGTTCGTGTCCTGAATATGCATCACAATATTTTCCTCTTGACTTCTAACAACAAACAATAAAAAAACTGACCAATCTAACCTCCTAAATACAAAAATGAAAACGACAGCCAGCTTGTGACATACATATAACTGTGGCGAGGTTATTCTATTTTATAAGGTGCCAATCCTTCAACATATATTTGGTATCTTCAAACTTGTCTTACAAATATGAGTAAAACAAACTAGCTTAGAAATGTATATCCCTGTATATGCTGTAACTGTGACATCACTGTTCATAACAAAGACAGCAACATGTTATAGTTGTATAAACGTCATCTATTTTGCTATAAATCTTAGAAATGTGAATGTGTAAATATGCATGTTGGAGTGAATTGAATGTTTTTTAGGATGTATTAGCTGTAGATATTTAAAGAAAACTATGATTATTTATAGCTAAGATATCGTCTGTGTTTCAGCAATTGTTATTGAATAAACAAATAAATTTGCGGTTTGAGTGATTTTTTATACAATTTAGTCAGCAAGCAGAGGACCATAATCAGCATTCACAATAAATATAGATGTTGTTTAGCAACACATATCAAGGTTTACGTCACTAAGTAAATTGTTTTGTAGTTATTACTTCATATGTAACAACAGATAGGTCAATGAACTGAAGAGTTTATTAAACAGGACAATATCTCGTGTGATGAGTTCGTATGGACGAATAGTGTTCAAGTTAAAAAAGATCTTATCGGTAAATAATAACCAATCAACGTTATGTTATGGCCAATCCACTTTAACTTTCGTATATCATAAGCTAAATATATGTATGCAAAATTTTGTACATCACATTTTGCATTATCAAATCATTGGTCATTCCTGTGGAATTTACATATTGATATTTTTATAAAATTAGAAATACTATGAATTACATGAATGAAGTAAATGTATTATTTGTCAGCTATTTCTCTCACAAACATGTTCAAAACTGTTATGTTATTTGGCTTTCCTATCTCACTATTTTGAGGGTACCTGATGAAGATAAGTCTAGAAACGGGTTGTCCACACTAAATTCGTTATCTACGTTTTTATTTTTATTCTGTAGAATAACTATATTGTGTCTTATTTCATTTTTACTGGACGGAGGTCCACCTTTGTTCTTTGTCACACTGCAAAACAATTACTTGTCAATTCATCTGGTTATAATTCGTTGAATCATCAGTGATGACCATTAAAAGTTTTAAAAAAGCCACTTTCGTTATTATATGTCAAATCTTTTCTTTTGTCGATTAGAAATTGCATATGACAAACGTTTCTTCATCTTCAAAGTAAAACAAGTAATCCGTTCCTAATTGTCAGTAATACTAAATGTTGCAAAGCATAAATTAACTGCACAAAATGACCGATACAAAAGTGACAAAACCAAACATGAAACATTGATCACTTATCAATTACTACAGATCTTCATGTACTTAAATAATTTATCCGGTCATGAATTTCCGTTTCACGTTTTAGTTATATAATATAAATATTCTGCCCCATTCTTTTGTCTTTGATATTAAATGATGAAGGTTATTTCAGACATGCATCGTGCGTACTAAGTCAGATATATTCTTCTGTCATTACAAACCACAAAAGGAGGTCATTACATATGTATATAAGATGGACTGTTTGCTAAACGTTAAAACTGTGGAACTAACTCATTGGTTCTGGATCACGCTCGATATTTCGACATTGAAAATACGGCAACAAGTTTAGAGTTTATCATCTGGCGATACAATGAGAACACAAACAATACCACACCGTCAGAGCCAAACGTTAAAACATTATAATAGTCATTGTCAGACCTCGTCTTTGTTAAAACATTCTAATAGTCATTGTCAGACCTCGTCTTTGTTAAAACATCCTAATAGTCATTGTCAGACCTCGTCTTTGTTTAAACATTCTAAGTCATTGTCAGACCTCGTCTTTGTTAAAACATTCTAATAGTCATTGTCAGACCTCGTGTTTGGTAAAACATTATAATAGTCAGAGTCAGACCTGGTCTTTGTTAAAACATTCTAAGTCATTGTCAGACCTCGTCTTTGTTAAAACATTCTAATAGTCATTGTCAGACCTCGTCTTTGTTAAAACATTCTAATAGTTATTGTCAGACCTCGTCTTTGTTAAAACATTATAATAGTCATTGTCAGACCTCGTCTTTGTTAAAACATTCTAATAGTCATTGTCAGACCTCGTCTTTGTTAAAACATTCTAATAGTCATTGTCAGACCTCGTCTTTGTTAAAACATTCTAATAGTTATTGTCAGACCTCGTCTTTGTTAAAACATTATAATAGTCATTGTCAGACCTCGTCTTTGTTAAAACATTCTAATAGTCATTGTCAGACCTCGTCTTTGTTAAAACATTCTAATAGTCATTGTCAGACCTCGTCTTTGTTAAAACATTCTAAGTCATTGTCAGACCTCGTCTTTGTTAAAATATTCTAATAGTCATTGTCAGACCTCGTCTTTGTTAAAACATTATAATAGTCATTGTCAGACCTCGTATTTGGTAAAACATTCTAATAGTCATAGTCAGACCTGGTCTTTGTTAAAACATTCTAATAGTCATTGTCAGACCTCGTCTTTGTTAAAACATTATAATAGTCATTGTCAGACCTCGTCTTTGTTAAAACATTCTAATAGTCATAGTCAGACCTCGTCTTTGTTAAAACATTCTAATAGTCATTGTCAGACCTCGTCTTTGTTAAAACATTATAATAGTCATTGTCAGAACTCGTCTTTGTTAAAACATTCTAATAGTCATTGTCAGACCTCGTCTTTGTTAAAGCATGCTAATAGTCATAGTCAGACCTCGTCTTTGCTAAAACATTCTAATAGTCATTGTCAGACCTCGTCTTTGTTAAAACATTATAATAGTCATTGTCAGACCTCGTCTTTGTTAAAACATTATAATAGTCATTGTCAGACCTCGTCTTTGTTAATTCATTATAATAGTCATTGTCAGACCTCGTCTTTGTTAAAACATTATAATAGTCATTGTCAGACCTCGTCTTTGTTAAAACATTCTAATAGTCATTGTCAGACCTCCTTTTTGTTAAAACATTCTAATTGTCATTGTCAGACCTCGTCTTTGTTAAAACATTCTAATAATCATTGTCAGACCTCGTTTTTTTAGATGGTACGGAGATGGGGTAATAGCGAACATAATACTAGCTTAAAATAATGATACGATGATTCTATGATATAATGATGCGATGGCCCCATGATACGGTGATGCAGTGATACAATGAATCAATGATACGACGGTGTCATGGTTTAATGATACGGTGATATGAAGATGCGATGAGACGATTATTCAATGATAAGATGACGCAATGTACAAGAATGCGATGATACAATAATACGATGTTTCAATGATACAATGATTCCATGATATAATCATATCTGGAGGCAATTATGCGTTGATGCAATGTTTCCATGATACGATTGATACATTACATAGTAGATTGATGTACACTTTAGGTGAATATTATTCCTATTATCATGTACAAAGACATTAGAAGATAACAAGAGATATAAGTTAGCTTTCTTGTCTCATGAGAATAAATACGTTCATTCACATAAACTTGAATTAGTAAATTAATTGATATATGAAATTAGATCAGCAAAGCTGAATACATATAAGCGTCAATTAACAGTCATGCATCCTCGATCTTAACTTAATTTGATGTAAATCATAAGTATTTATCTCCGTTCTCACCCATTTACAATAACAAGATAAACATCAACCCCAATACAAATTAATATAAGCCAGTTGACAAAATGTTTTAGTAGTGCTTCACACAGGTTTCGTGTCGTTAAGGTGTCTATTTTTTATATTTTATTTCATTCAATTTCCCTTTCACATGATGTAGCAGTGTGTCCTCATGGAGATTTTCTTATTATCTTCCCGTTGTTCCCTGTACTTTTATAATATCCTGTCATGACAATCGATGTAAGTTCCCACCAGATCTATTATTGTAATGCAAAGACATTCCTTAATTAATAAAAACAGTTGAAACGAATTAGTAAAACAAATATTATCAGTGTTATTCATGATAATGATTGCTATGGTCACCAATAACAATTGACTGGTGTAAATTAGTAAGGAATGATACGGCGGTAAATGAAAATGAGAGACTATCTAACATTACACTTAGACACAAACTATAGGAAAGGAACAGCTTGTAGTAAGAAAGGATATGGAGGTAAATGAACATGAGAGATTGTCAAACATTACACTTAGACACAAATTAAAGCAGAGGAACATGAGAGACTATCTAACATTATACTTAGACACAAATTAAAGCAGAGGAACATGAGAGACTGTCAAACATTACACTTAGACACAAATTAAAGCAGAGGAACATGAGAGACTATTTAACATTACACCTAGACACTAAGTAAAGCAGAGGAACAGTGTTTTATATGTTGTTCTTCATTTCACAGTCTCAGTTTGGTCTTCAACCATGAAAATTAATGATATCATACATCGGGTGTGAAACGGTCCCTAGCCTATAGTTAACGGTACTCTTTACTTCCGTCAATAAACGCTACATCTGGACTTCTTTGATGTTCCAGTGGCATCCTTCCCTCGCCATTGTGCTGACATATTTCAACCATAAGCGTTCCTGTTTTTTGTTTGTTTGTTTGTTTGTTTGGGGAGGGGGGAGACGGGGGTAAAACCTCGTGATAGATTCATTAAGAGGACAGACTATTTTATTTGTGTTATACATTAGTATTTGAAATGTTGTTAGGATTCTTATAACTGAAAAGTTAGGTGGTCTGTTTTCAGGATGTTCATAGATTCATTAAAATATATTTATTGGTGTGCTAAAAGTCTGAATCAATACCTAGCATTGGAATTAAGTGATGTATCTTAATTTTATTTTATCTGTTCTTACGTCAAAACGTGAGATATTTTAACCTATGTTATCTATCCCATATACTTATCAATAACCTTGACGATACAGACACTTGTGTAGCCACGTCTACCATAAGTGTTAAGCTCATAATATCTCGTATCATTGATTATGAATTTAGACAATAATACTAAGCAGAAACTTTTCACAAAACGTAATGCTGTTTTTAAATGTGGAATTTTAGTTCAAGCATATTTTATTTCTCAAACATACGTAAAACAAATAGCATAAATAACACAAAGGATTCAGAAACAAGCATCAATATGCTTATATCAGTCTGTCTCCCTCTGGAATCTTTCTTATTTTTTTTTTTATTAAATTCCACATCTATCAATTAGGTGGTTGATTCCACGTCTTGTTCTGTAGATAAACACATCATAATTACTTGACGTCAAGATTCAATTTAAATTCATAAGTCACATTCCATGTCTAATGTTCTGATTTAGCATAAATTCCAAGAAACAAAAACAAAAATAAAACAAGAAGATTACAAAACAACAGAAAAACCTAATACAAATAATAATGTTTGTTGTCCACACTGTCAAAATGTTCCATGATACTTCTTTCAAAATCATTAATATATATATTCTTTCAGCGGACAAAAAGTGATTGTGACACTAGATTCACAATAGGGTGTGTGAATCAGATGTGAATTCTGAAAAATCTAATGATTGGTTATAGTAAATACAACCATGATCTCGTTCGCCTCATTCCATATCATTACAACACTACCTCTCTACCCATTACACTATTCCGGAAACCGTGATTTTCATATGGATTGACCAACGAGTGATTAGTGGAGAGTTTCAGCGAGTTATTGTATTGACATTCAGCAACTGTTGATGTTTTGGGGGTTTTGTTTGCATTTGGTTAAAACACGATGCAATATAAGTATGTTAAACGTAGAATGTCATTTTTATTTGTATTATATGTTTCTATGCGCACTAATGTTTTCAATTCCGGTGTTCACAGCGCATTATAAAATGTGTATTAATTCAAATAAATTTGACTTGACATTATACTCTTCCTCACGACAAAATGTAATGATTATGAGTGAAGAAACAATGGTATATATGATTTGTATAATATAACTGACTATTCACAAATGCTTAAATCACCCTCACTCATATAAGAAAACTAATATATCCACACGTTTTCACAAGCCATATCAGTGGTAATGCCTATATACGGTCAAATCCAATTGAGGCACAATTAATACAGTATCCTTAATTGGATTTGACCGTATATAGGCATTACCACTGATATGGCTTGTGAAAACGTGTGGATATATTAGTATTGCTACAACTGAGATACAAAACAACAACAACGGTACATCATAAACATAGGACACTATATCCACAATAAATTAACACAACAATAAAAAAGCAATATCAAAACACACACTCATACTGATAGAAGTTACGATCTTCAGTACATCTTCCTGTTGTTTGGTGTGGTTTGGTTTATGGAGTTTATGCCACTTTCTACTATATTTCAGTTATTTCGTGGCGGTCAGTTTAATTGTGGAGGAAACCAGAGAAAATCACCGACCTGCCGTAAATCACTGACAATCTTTATCACATAATGTTGTATCGAGTACACCTCGCCATGAACGGGGTTCGAATTCACAACTTGGTGATATGCACTGACTGCACAGGTATTCATAAATCCAGATAGCATACGATCACGGCCACGAAGGCCTCTCACATCTTGTGGTGATATGATTATTTCTTCTTCCTTTCCGTCACTATTATACACACGGTTTTAAAAGACAAACATTACGAGTCACCAGAATGTAATTATATTACATTAAAGCTGCTATGAACAACATAGCTGACCCAAATATGTAATATAGGTCATGTGTTTATTAAAGCTTCAGGCCAAGAATAAATCTTAATTTGTCATAAATTGATATATATATAAATTATATTTAGATATGATTAAATACACCATTAGATGATGCCAGACATTATGGACAGAATGACTATATAATACGTCTGAGACTTATAGTAAAACAGGTTACTGTAGATGACGTGTATATGATATAGACATACCAAGACAAATTACAGTCATTTGTTTATTTAATTTAGTTGCCCGCCATAACGTTTATGTAAAAGTTTCTGTATAATTAAATTTTTGGGGACACAATTCATTTCCGACCTACAATGTCACGGTATTTGTATTTAATCTAATTTTTTGAAGAAATAACTGAATTCAGACAAAAGATGTCGTTTACCTTGTATTGTTATTATTTGTTTTGTATTGTATTTAGAATAAATGTAACTCAAAATGTTGAAAGTCGTGTTTTATATTGAATTACAAGACGTTAAACATAAACTTGTACATGGGATCTTAATTTACAAATTAATTTCTTTATAAATGTGGGTTAAAAGAAACTGAACTCTATACATTTTGTACAGAAATCAAAGAAGATTTGTTTCATATATTTGGGGAATGTAATGATCTTCATAGTTTTGGGTAGAAATTGGCAATTTTTTTGAAAATCTGTCGATTTATATTACCCTTTCATCCAAATGACATAAGTTCAACTCAGGATACAATCAACAATATTTGATTATTTTGAAATATTACATATATGTCTACAGATGTAAGTGCAATATACTTGCTCTTGAATCTTGTCTTCAATTTCTGAAATATGCTATTAATATTGAAAAGGCATCAATGATATGTCTGTCCTCAGTACAAAACAAAATTGTTAAATTTGTAAGTGGTGTTGAGTGGTTGGCATTGAAAAAAAATAATAAATCTAGAAATTAAACATGTTAACTATGAATTTCGAAAATAGCATGTTACGTGCATGTTACGTGCAGATGTTTTATCTTTATCTTTAATTAACATTATAACTTGTATTACTGAAACATTGCGTGAACAGAATCACGTATGTTCTTAGGAAAATAAACAACTTACAAAACTAAACTAAATAAATTTGCAAAAGTAAATTTCTAGAATGTCAGTACATTTTTTTTTCGGATGTGCAATATATTCATAAAATGATAGATTTTAGATTAAACATATTTTATTGCTAAATATTATAACAATTGGATTGGACACAAATTATAACAATTTACAAGGGTCCTCTCCACATAATAAATAATTACAATAGTACATGCGTCAGCAATAGTAAAATACAATATACAACATTATAAATAAATTCTTTGAAAAATTAAAAAAAGGAGACACAACAAAAAACAAAAACAAAATACAAAACAAAAAGCATAAAATTATATAATATAAGCATGTTTACCATATTTGTATCTGAGATGAAATTGATTGATTGATTGATTATTTAAACAAATATATATTTGGGAGGGGGGAGGGGGTGTTGTGATCATCAATGGGTAAAACGTTTTGTTCGTTTGATGTAAAGTTGTACAGATTTGAAAATTTGCAGATTTTGCATCTCAGTTAAGGTGTCATCGCCAAAAAGTAGGACTTCAATTTTAAGTTCATGAAGAAAAACTAGTCTTAATTTCAATTCTTCTCTTGCTTCGTTGCTAAGACAACATTCTAATGTAAAATGAATAGCATCTTCAAATGCACACCCACATATACAACCTTGATCATTAGCCAAATGCACACGAAAAAAATCAGCATTCAAGCTACTGGATCTATGTCTCAGTCTAGTGTGAATTATATTTAATATTCTACATCCAGCAATGTAAAATTTGGGTTTTTTTATTGTATGATTTTTATTTGCTTGTTTCAATCTATTTAGAGTAGGTGCATTTCTTAATTGTGGACTTAATTTATAGCATGATTTAATAGTAGAAGGGAAAAAGGAGTTTGCGAATAATTGTAATCTAGTGAACGGATTTCTAAATTCGGTTTGGTTGCGCAAATTTAATTCATTTTCCTCTCGTATAAAAGGCAGTAAACAATCATATAAATATAATGGACTGTCATTATTACGTATTTTGTAGAACAAGTTTAATTTTCTACTATGTCTACTAGAATGGAGGGGTTCCCACCCAGTTTCAAAATATAGGGATTCTATGCTTGCAAATTTGGGCAACCCAGTAACAATTCTAGCAGCTTCGTGTTGTATTTGTATAAAATGATAGTTATGATATGTATATGTAGAATCCAATAGACCCTTTGCCGTGTTCGCTATGAACAGAGAGCTTAAATAATGAGTGTGAACGATTCCACCAATACCAACAAAAAGTGCATATTTGAATCTGTACAGTGTATATCACAATGATGATTCATGCCATTTACAATATAGTATTCATATAACCTTTTAGCATGTTCCATATTACAGTCTATGTCTTTCCCCGGACTTGCCTCTATATATTGATAGCACGGCGGGTGTCGTATATGAAACAGGAACTGCCTACACTTCGCGGATACCTGAGTTCACCCCCCGGTTGTTTTGCTTTGGTCCTTGGTAGTCATCTCTTTAGTTCTTTTGTGTTGTATTATGTGTCTTTACTTTCTGAGTCATGTCTGCTACGATTTCCTCATACACACGATGTGCAGTTCGCCGCTAACTCCAGTTGTTTTTAGGAGGGCGCATGTCTTATGTATATGTTAAATATTGAATCCCTATCCTTGAACTACATGGACCCTGCACCGTTCTTTTGTACGAGATTTAATCTACATTTTACAAGAAAACTGCTTTTCAAATATAACTAAATTTCCCTTTCTGGTTCATCATATTACTGTTGTTTTCTTAATTTTTCCATTGCAGCTGATGTAAAGCTTTATTTGAACAAGCCTAAATTTTGTTATTAAAACTATGTTTCCTGCGATTTTTACTTGCATATCGAATACAGAATATAAGGCCATTTTTTTTTATCTTACTTTGCACGATGACATTTCTATTGATGGTTCTTAAGAGAAAATGTTGAAAGATTAACTTAATCCCCGCTTTTGTCTCTCCGTGGATGATCAACTTGAATTGAACTAATCTCATTTTCCTCTTCCCACTGAATACCCTTGCCAAGTTTGGTTTCACATTTACGCACCAGAAGACGGACTGAAAGTAATAGCAAGAACACAAATAGTATTAAAACAAACATAGAACATGTACACTCTTCCCTGGTTTAATGGTGATATTTGAGCAGTTACATTGGCGACCATTTAAGCTAAAACGATTAAACATAATGCTGTGGGAGTGGACCAACAGGGAATATAAATAGCATAAGATTATCCTTTATATTTGTATCAATATCTTTCCGCTTATCCTGTTTAATTATTATCTATAACTTAAAAGCTTTTAACGCATAGGAACATAGTTGTTTTATATGTATAATCTTTTGTGAGTTTTGTTCTCAGTGTAGCACAAAACCTAATCTGTACAATGGTTGCATCGATATAGGCGAAATAAGTAGAAACAAAATATCATCAAGCGAAATTAATGGCCATATAGGCCAAATATAATGGCACCAAATTACAGACATAACCATTTTACAGTAGCTTTAAGAGCTTGAGCTAATCTGATCTCTATAAAATAAATCTAATATACTACTGAGTAATAAATGCACCAATTTATAAATACATTTGTACGAACAAATAAAAACGTAGATATGCCTACAACTACAACTGGATGGGCCATTTCCGATAAGGGCATTGAATGCAATACATTAGGACTAAATTTCAAAAAGTATGCTGTAAATAAATAAGAAAAATACCATACTGTTTTAATAATTCCAAAATAACATACTGTTGTAATAATTCAAAAATAACATACTGTTGTAATAATTCAAAAATACCATACTGTTGTAATAATTCAAAAATACCATACTGTTGTAATAATTCAAAAATACCATACTGTTGTAATAATTCAAAAATACCAAACTGTTGTAATAATTCAAAAATAACATACTGTTGTAATAATTCAAAAATACCATACTGTTGTAATAATTCAAAAATACCATACTGTTGTAATAATTCAAAAATAACATACTGTTGTAATAATTCAAAAATAACATACTGTTGTAATAATTCAAAAATAACATACTGTTGTAATAATTCAAAAATACCATACTGTTGTAATAATTCAAAAATACCAAACTGTTGTAATAATTCAAAAATAACATACTGTTGTAATAATTCAAAAATAACATACTGTTGTAATAATTCAAAAATACCATACTGTTGTAATAATTCAAAAACATCATACTGTTGTAATAATTCAAAAATACCAAACTGTTGTAATAATTCAAAAATACCATACTGTTGTAATAATTCAAAAATACCATATTGTTGTAATAATTCAAAAATACCAAACTGTTGTAATAATTCAAAAATACCATACTGTTGTAATAATTCAAAAATACCATACTGTTGTAATAATTCAAAAATACCAAACTGCTGTAATAATTCAAAAATCAAATATCAAAATAGTATAAATATGCACCATCTATATCCCAATCACACAAATAAATCACCAATCATGTTCATGATTTGGTACAGACACATCAGTACAAAGTGGCGGGGCTAACCTAGTTTTATGGTGCCAAACCTCTCCTCTTATTAAATTGATTTGGTTATGCAAGTGTTTTCCACATGCGAGTACAATACCAATCCTGCTATTACATACAAATAAGAATATCGTAGCAAGTTGATGTTTGCCTCGTTTTTCTGCATGCTTATGTTACTATTCTTGTGGTTTTTCATTTTTAGATATAACAATACTAGTTATTTAATGTGCTACATGAGCACCAGTCGATGTATTATATTACTATGGCTATCCTGATATAGAAAGCAATGACGCACCTAATAATCCTATAAATACACTCACTGTCCTCTCTAATAATAATATTCTTGACAATCATAATTATGCTTGTGAAGACTTGGACATTAAACCATAAGATTAGCAAGTACATATCTATATTTGTATGAGAGAAATAATGTACTTATTCATATAACTAGGGTTATCATCCCATAGGCATAGATGGATTTGGTTATCCTCTAGATTCTTTGGTTTTCTTCCTCCCAAAGACTGTTACATTCTGTGTCTTTCCAGTCTTTTGCGCATACCTCATGAAGGTTATTCCAGAAACGCATATGTCATACTAAACGTTGTTATTACACATATGCCTATCCAATAATAATTCCACATACCACCATTGCAATTAGATGTTGATCAAAATATGTTGTCGATTGTGGTAGATTCGATCTCCCGTGAGAGTCAACCCAGGACTATGAATTCTGAGTAAATCACTGTGAACTCGGCAATAAGCTGTGAGAGCAAAGACTCTGGGTATTATGTTAGAGTGACTCTACATGTGTGTCTGCTTACTGCTCTTTCAGTATCAATCACACAAAAAATAAAGACACATTATCTTTAATGTATGCAAATAATATATGGTAAAATGTATATTACATTTATTTTTAAATTCATATTTCCAGTCAGCTTGTAACGAATAATTGTTAGGTACATGGAACAATAAATAATACCTCATACAACTCGTTATTATAAAGAAACAGCTTGGATAGATTGATAGACATATTACTTTGTAATACAATGATATATGAAATACGTAGCGTTGATGTTAGTAATGTGAAATGAAGTCCCGCCATAATATAATTGAAATGGCAACGTCGAAACTATGTTGATCGCTTCCTGTTTTTCAAAGAAAAAAGATAATTTAATGAGGTTAGCGGAATACGCCCGCGTAGAAAGATGAAATTATAGACAGCTACAAGTCTATTCTGCAAACCGCAGGCGTTAGAAGTGAAAATTAGGAATGAATTATCTTCATTGTACTGGTAAATATCTAGTTCTCTTTGGTGCACAACAAAATATCTTCCAAAATTAGTCACCATGTGTCCCTGATTGATGGATGTGAATTTAAAATAAAGATACCATATATATATATATATACCACTAGTATATAGATTGTTTACAGAGAGATTAATACATGACCTTTTCCATACCAGCCCGGGTATCATCCCGAGACCCCCATGTCAACCCGAGAGGCAATTTACATTGGGTTTCATATTCTTCAAGAAGTGTGATCATCATAATTTACTTCCCGTGAAATGTAATTAGTAAAAAGTATTTTTCATGAACCGTGATGAGATCCCTATCTCCCACTCAACGTGTCAGGTAATGTTTGTAAACAGACGTCACCGGAAATACCGGAAGTAACTTGCACGAAACGCACTATTATGGTTTTTTTTCACGAGACGTCTCTGATGTGTGTTATCAGCCTGGGGGTGAAATTGTGGCTAGTTTACTTCCGGTCGTTTACACATATGCAAAAACTATCATATTAATGTCAAGTATATGATAAATCCTTATAATCAACGACATTTGAGTAACAAGATCTCAGATGATTCTCACAAATATAAAATAATTGTTCCATAACAGTATAATAACGACCAAACGCAGCAAACGTAATATATGTTGAAAGAATCACAAGAGTGCATTTAATTTTACATCAACATCCCTTTCCCTAGAATAACTCATAGCATAAAATGATAATTCGAACAAACATTGCTTTCAAAGATGAACTATTTATTTGAAAAGAATTAATTTGAGTCTAAAAGCTTAAAATAATACTGATAGAAAAAAAGCATAGCACATTTAACAGATTTCAACCAGCTTTCCAGTTACAGTTTCTTGATTAAATCAGTTCGTTTAGTTGTCAGACTGGCACAATCTCAACTAAGAACACACTCATCCATCCTTGATGTTAATACAAAGGTCCTATACATTTAAAGGTTTTAATATCGTTTATCAAATGTTTTAGAAACACTCGTTCTGATGAAATATGTTGTACTTTCTGTGTAAACGTCCGACAGCATTTGGTTGTCTATTGACATCAATTACCATGTAAGGTGTAATTATTGAGTAAACTGGTGGACAATCTAATGCATTCCCATGGCATATCTAGTTGTATACATGGGCATCAATTTCATGACAGCAAAAACCGGATTGCACACACACAATGATTTGTCCATTACCTAAATTACCTTGGAACCGCTGTATTTGCTTTGATTGATCTACGGGGATTTAGTGCAGATGAGCATTTAATCTGGTCCCCTTTTAAAGCAATGAAATATAACCCCTCCTCCACACGCACGCACACATCGTTTACGCAATTTGAGTCTGCTTCTGCATAAATACACCCATATCTAAATTCAAATGTTAAATATTACAATAAACATGAATACTAAAAGATTTAAACATAAAATACCACACTGTCGGTGTAGTCAAGTTGAAGAACTTGTGTAGAAATGGACTTTATTTGTGCAATTATAAAGATTACTATATACAATCATAAACGACTTTTCTTGATCAAACGGGTAGCTTCAGGTGTCAATGACAGGTGTGTAGATATTACTTAGTATGTGTAGTATTGCTATAAATACTGTAATAGTGACAGCCGGAGACTTTGAGCCGTAATCAAAGGGGGAGGTTTGGCGCTTTAAAATCGGATTCAACCCACCATTTCTTTAGAAATGCCTGTACCAAGTCAGGGTCATTGCAGTTTTCACAGTTTTCCGGTTGTTGACTGATTTTGTCTGTTTATATACTTACGAGTTTTGACTTTCCCTTTGTAAGATTGCTCGGAGTTCGGTAATTTTGTTATTACCCTTATTCACATATGTAACAAAATTACATAATTGCAGGATAATGGAACAAAATATAATCTCAAATCGTAATAAATTAATTAGATAATATGTTATATATCAGGACCATACGTTATTCCTAAGATACTTAATGTATATGGTCAATGACTTATTCCTATTTTATTTAATATATAAGGACAATACGTTATATCTATGCTATTTGTACTGATATTCCTTTTGTTCTATTCTTCTCTATTATTTCTACAACAAAGTCTAACATTGTTTTACCAGTTAAAATAGACGGTAATATTAACCCACTTATTAAACTAATCCATCTTTTAAGAGTATAAAACAGTATTGTAATTTCACTTGATCCTGACATTGTATTTGTCATGTTTGTTGTGCATTATCTGTCATTAAGAAAAACATTCTCTAGAACACTATAAGATGGTCTCGTAAATGACTACAACGGGGATGAATAGATGTCCTTTTGTAATATGCTAACTGAGAATGTTAACACGATTGGTCTACTCGACTAACACATCGATTTATCATGCTATGAAAGTCAATTCTCATCAATTTTATAATATATTAATCTGATATCATATTTTTTATATTGATATTAAAATGTTCACATCAATTACCATGTAAATGAATACGTATTAGAGAATACCGAAGTGGCAATCAAAAATAGAAAATCCAGAGAAACTGGCACCATCGGGTACACAAGACGAAGACAAACAAAACAAAAACACAACACAATGTGTGTTGGACACCACTATAAGCAACAAATAAAAATAAAGTAAATAGGACATGAGCCCTCCTACAAACAACTAGAGGTAAATAGGGCATGAGCCCTCCTACAAACAACTAGAGGTAAATAGGGCATCAGCCCTCCTACAAACAACTAGAGGTAAATAGGGCATGAGCCCTCCTACAAACAACTAGAGGAAAATAGGGCATGAGCCCTCCTACAAACAACTGGACGTAAAGACATGAGCCCTCCTACAAACAACTAGAGGTAAATAGAGCATGAGCCCTCCTACACACAACTGGAGGTAAAGACATGAGCCCTCCTACAAACAACTAGAGGTAAATAGGGCATGAGCCCCCTACAAACAACTAGAGGTAAAGACATGAGCCCTCCTACAAACAACTAGAGGTAAAGACATGAGCCCTCCTACAAACAACTAGAGGTAAATAGGGCATGAGCCCTCCTACAAACAACTGGAGGTAAATAGGACATGAGCCCTCCTACAAACAACTAAAGGTAAATAGGGCATGAGCCCTCCTACAAACAACTGGAGGTAAATAGGGAATGAGCCCTCCTACAAACAACTAGAGGTAAACAGGGCATGAACCCTCCTACAAACAACTGGAGGTAAATAGGACATGAGCCCTCCTACAAACAACTAGAGGTAAATAGGGCATCAGCCCTCCTACAAACAACTGGAGGTAAATATGACATGAGCCCCCCTACAAACAACTAGAGGTAAATAGGGCATGAGCCCTCCTACAAACAACTAGTGGTAAATAGGGAATGAGCCCTCCTACAAACAACTAGAGGTAAATAGGACATGAGCCCTCCTACAAACAACTGGAGGTAAATAGGGCATGAGCCCACCTACAAACAACTAGAGGTAAATAGGGCATGAGCCCTCCTACAAACAACTAGAGGTGAATAGGCATGGGCCCTCCTACAAACAACTAGAGGTAAATAGAGCATGAGCCCTCCTACAAACAACTGAAGGTAAATAGGGCATGAGTCCTTCTACAAACAACTAGAGGTAAATAGGGCATGAGCCCTCCTACAAACAACTAGAGGTAAATAGGGCATGAGCCCTCCTACAAACAGCTAGAGGTAAATAGGGCATGAGCCCTCCTACAAACAACTAGAGTTAAATAGGGAATGAGCCCTCCTACAAACAACTAGAGGTAAATAGGGCATGAGCCCTCCTACAAACAACTGGAGGTAAAGATATGAGCCCTCCTACAAACAACTAGAGGTAAATAGGGCATCAGCCCTCCTACAAACAACTAGAGGTAAAGACATGAGCCCTCCTACAAACAACTAGAGGTAAAGACATGAGCCCTCCTACAAACAACTAGAAGTAAATAGGGCATGAGTCCTCCTACAAACAACTAGAGGTAAATAGGGCATGAGCTCTCCTACAAACAACTAAAGGTAAATAGGGCATGAGCCCTCCTACAAACAACTGGAGGTAAATAGGGAATGAGCCCTCCTACAAACAACTAAAGGTAAATAGGGCATGAACCCTCCTACAAACAACTAGAGGTAAATAAAACATGAGCCCTCCTACAAACAACTAGAGGTAAATAGGGCATGAGCCTTCCTACAAACAACTAGAGGTAAATAGGGCATGCGTCCTCCTACAAACAACTGGAGGTAAATAGGACATGAGCCCTCCTACAAACAACTAGAGGTAAATAGGACATGAGCCCTCCTACAAACAACTAGAGGTAAAGACATGAGCCCTCCTAAAAACAACTAGAGGTAAAGACATGAGCCCTCCTACAAACAACTAGAGGTAAAGACATGAGCCCTCCTACAAACAATTGGAGGTAAATAAAACATGAGCACTCCTACAAACAACTAGAGGTAAAGACATGAGCCCTCCTACAAACAACTGGAGGTAAATAGGACATGAGCCCTCCTACAAACAACTAGAGGTAAAGACATGAGCCCTCCTACAAACAACTAGAGGTAAAGACATGAGCCCTCCTACAAACAACTAGAGGTAAAGACATGAGCCCTCCTACAAACAACTAGAGGTAAAGACATGAGCCCTCCTACAAACAACTAGAGGTAAATAGGACATGAGCCCTCCTACAAACAACTAGAGGTAAATAGGACATGAGCCCTCCTACAAACAACTAGAGGTAAATAGGACATGAGCCCTCCTACAAACAACTGGAGGTAAATAGGACATAAGCCCTCCTACAAACAACTGGAGGTAAATAGGACATGAGCCCTCCTACAAACAACTAGAGGTAAATAGGGCATGAGCCCTCCTACAAACAACTAGAGGTAAATAGGGCATGAGCCCTCCTACAAACAACTAGAGGTAAATAGGGCATGAGCCGTCCTACAAACAACTAGAGGTAAATAGGGCATGAGTCCTCCTACAAACAACTGGAGGTAAATAGGACATGAGCCCTCCTACAAACAACTAGAGGTAAATAGGGCATGAGCCCTCCTACAAACAACTTGAGGTAAATAGAACATGAGCCCTCCTACAAACAACTAGAGGTAAATAGGGCATGAGCCCTCCTACAAACAACTAGAGGTAAATAGGACATGAGCCCTCCTACAAACAACTGGAGGTAAATAGGACATGAGCCCTCCTTCAAACAACTAGAGGTAAATAGGGCATCAGCCCTCCTACAAACAACTAGAGGTAAATACGGCATGAGCCCTCCTACAAACAACTGGAGGTAAATAGGACATGAGCCCTCCTACAGACAATTAGAGGTAAGGACATGAGCCCTCCTACAAACAACTAGAGGTAAAGACATGAGCCCTCCTACAAACAACTAGAGGTAAAGACATGAGCCCTCCTACAAACAACTAGAAGTAAATAGGGCATGAGTCATCCTACAAACAACTGGAGGTAAATAGGGCATGAGCCCTCCTACAAACAACTGGAGGTAAATTGGGAAAGAGCCCTCCTACAAACAACTAAAGGTAAATAGGGCATGAACCCTCCTACAAACAACTAGAGGTAAATAAAACATGAGCCCTCCTACAAACAACTAGAGGTAAATAGGGCATGAGCCTTCCTACAAACAACTAGAGGTAAATAGGGCATGAGTCCTCCTACAAACAACTGGAGGTAAATAGGACATGAGCCCTCCTACAAACAACTAGAGGTAAATAGGACATGAGCCCTCCTACAAACAACTAGAGGTAAAGACATGAGCCCTCCTAAAAACAACAAGAGGTAAAGACATGAGCCCTCCTACAAACAACTAGAGGTAAAGACATGAGCCCTCCTACAAACAACTAGAGGTAAAGACATGAGCCCTCCTACAAACAACTAGAGGTAAATAGGGCATGAGCCCTCCTACAAACAACTAGAGGTAAATAGGGCATGAGCCCTCCTACAAACAACTAGAGGTAAATAGGACATGAGCCCTCCTACAAACAACTAGAGGTAAATAGGACATGAGCCCTCCTACAAACAACTAGAGGTAAATAGGACATGAGCCCTCCTACAAACAACTAGAGGTAAATAGGACATGAGCCCTCCTATAAACAACTGGAGGTAAATAGGACATGAGCCCTCCTACAAACAACTATAGGTAAATAGGGCATGAGCCCTCCTACAAACAACTAGAGGTAAATAGGGCATGAGCCCTCCTACAAACAACTAGAGGTAAATAGGACATGAGCCCTCCTACAAACAACTAGAGGTAAATAGGACATAAGCCCTCCTACAAACAACTGGAGGTAAATAGGACATGAGCCCTCCTACAAACAACTAGAGGTAAATAGGGCATGAGCCCTCCTACAAACAACTAGAGGTAAATAGGGCATGAGCCCTCCTACAAACAACTAGAGGTAAATAGGGCATGAGCCCTCCTACAAACAACTAGAGGTAAATAGGGCATGAGCCCTCCTACAAACAACTAGAGGTAAATAGGGCATGAGCGCTCCTACAAACAACTGAAGGTAAATAGTGCATGAGTCCTCCTACAAACAATTAGAGATACATAGGGCATGAGCCCTCCTACAAACAACTAGAGGTAAATAGGGCATGAGCCCTCCTACAAAAAACTAGAGGTAAATAGGGCATGAGCCCTCCTACAAACAACTGGAGGTAAATAGGGCATGAGCCCTCCTACAAACAACTAGAGGTAAATAGGGCATGAGCCCTCCTACAAACAACTAGAGGTAAATAGGGCATCAGCCTTCCTACAAACAACTGGAGGTAAATAGGACATGAGCCCCCCTACAAACAACTAGAGGTAAATAGGGCATGAGCCCTCCTACAAACAACTACAGGTAAATAGGACATGAGCCCTCCTACAAACAACTAGAGGTAAATAGGACATGAGCCCTCCTACAAACAACTAGAGGTAAATAGGGCATGAGCCCTACTACAGGCAACTAGAGGTAAATAGGACATGAGCCCTCCTACAAACAACTGGAGGTAAATAGGACATGAGCCCTCCTACAAACAACTAGAGGTAAAGACATGAGCCCTCCTACAAACAACTAGAGGTAAATAGGGCATGAGCCGTCCTACAAACAACTAGAGGTAAATAGGGCATGAGTCCTCCTACAAACAACTGGAGGTAAATAGGACATGAGCCCTCCTACAAACAACTAGAGGTAAATAGGGCATGAGCCCTCCTACAAACAACTTGAGGTAAATAGAACATGAGCCCTCCTACAAACAACTAGAGGTAAATAGGGCATGAGCCCTCCTACAAACAACTAGAGGTAAATAGGACATGAGCCCTCCTACAAACAACTGGAGGTAAATAGGACATGAGCCCTCCTTCAAACAACTAGAGGTAAATAGGGCATCAGCCCTCCTACAAACAACTAGAGGTAAATACGGCATGAGCCCTCCTACAAACAACTGGAGGTAAATAGGACATGAGCCCTCCTACAGACAACTAGAGGTAAGGACATGAGCCCTCCTACAAACAACTAGAGGTAAAGACATGAGCCCTCCTACAAACAACTAGAGGTAAAGACATGAGCCCTCCTACAAACAACTAGAAGTAAATAGGGCATGAGTCATCCTACAAACAACTGGAGGTAAATAGGGCATGAGCCCTCCTACAAACAACTGGAGGTAAATTGGGAAAGAGCCCTCCTACAAACAACTAAAGGTAAATAGGGCATGAACCCTCCTACAAACAACTAGAGGTAAATAGGACATGAGCCCTCCTACAAACAACTAGAGGTAAAGACATGAGCCCTCCTAAAAACAACTAGAGGTAAAGACATGAGCCCTCCTACAAACAACTAGAGGTAAAGACATGAGCCCTCCTACAAACAATTGGAGGTAAATAAAACATGAGCACTCCTACAAACAACTAGAGGTAAAGACATGAGCCCTCCTACAAACAACTGGAGGTAAATAGGACATGAGCCCTCCTACAAACAACTAGAGGTAAAGACATGAGCCCTCCTACAAACAACTAGAGGTAAAGACATGAGCCCTCCTACAAACAACTAGAGGTAAAGACATGAGCCCTCCTACAAACAACTAGAGGTAAAGACATGAGCCCTCCTACAAACAACTAGAGGTAAATAGGACATGAGCCCTCCTACAAACAACTAGAGGTAAATAGGACATGAGCCCTCCTACAAACAACTAGAGGTAAATAGGACATGAGCCCTCCTACAAACAACTAGAGGTAAATAGGACATAAGCCCTCCTACAAACAACTGGAGGTAAATAGGACATGAGCCCTCCTACAAACAACTAGAGGTAAATAGGGCATGAGCCCTCCTACAAACAACTAGAGGTAAATAGGGCATGAGCCCTCCTACAAACAACTAGAGGTAAATAGGGCATGAGCCCTCCTACAAACAACTAGAGGTAAATAGGGCATGAGCCCTCCTACAAACAACTAGAGGTAAATAGGGCATGAGCGCTCCTACAAACAACTGAAGGTAAATAGTGCATGAGTCCTCCTACAAACAATTAGAGATACATAGGGCATGAGCCCTCCTACAAACAACTAGAGGTAAATAGGGCATGAGCCCTCCTACAAAAAACTAGAGGTAAATAGGGCATGAGCCCTCCTACAAACAACTGGAGGTAAATAGGGCATGAGCCCTCCTACAAACAACTAGAGGTAAATAGGGCATGAGCCCTCCTACAAACAACTAGAGGTAAATAGGGCATCAGCCTTCCTACAAACAACTGGAGGTAAATAGGACATGAGCCCCCCTACAAACAACTAGAGGTAAATAGGGCATGAGCCCTCCTACAAACAACTACAGGTAAATAGGACATGAGCCCTCCTACAAACAACTAGAGGTAAATAGGACATGAGCCCTCCTACAAACAACTAGAGGTAAATAGGGCATGAGCCCTACTACAGGCAACTAGAGGTAAATAGGACATGAGCCCTCCTACAAACAACTGGAGGTAAATAGGACATGAGCCCTCCTACAAACAACTAGAGGTAAAGACATGAGCCCTCCTACAAACAACTAGAGGTAAATAGGGCATGAGCCGTCCTACAAACAACTAGAGGTAAATAGGGCATGAGTCCTCCTACAAACAACTGGAGGTAAATAGGACATGAGCCCTCCTACAAACAACTAGAGGTAAATAGGGCATGAGCCCTCCTACAAACAACTAAAGGTAAATAAAACATGAGCCCTCCTACAAACAACTAGAGGTAAATAGGGCATGAGCCTTCCTACAAACAACTAGAGGTAAATAGGGCATGCGTCCTCCTACAAACAACTGGAGGTAAATAGGACATGAGCCCTCCTACAAACAACTAGAGGTAAATAGGACATGAGCCCTCCTACAAACAACTAGAGGTAAAGACATGAGCCCTCCTAAAAACAACTAGAGGTAAAGACATGAGCCCTCCTACAAACAACTAGAGGTAAAGACATGAGCCCTCCTACAAACAATTGGAGGTAAATAAAACATGAGCACTCCTACAAACAACTAGAGGTAAAGACATGAGCCCTCCTACAAACAACTGGAGGTAAATAGGACATGAGCCCTCCTACAAACAACTAGAGGTAAAGACATGAGCCCTCCTACAAACAACTAGAGGTAAAGACATGAGCCCTCCTACAAACAACTAGAGGTAAAGACATGAGCCCTCCTACAAACAACTAGAGGTAAAGACATGAGCCCTCCTACAAACAACTAGAGGTAAATAGGACATGAGCCCTCCTACAAACAACTAGAGGTAAATAGGACATGAGCCCTCCTACAAACAACTAGAGGTAAATAGGACATGAGCCCTCCTACAAACAACTAGAGGTAAATAGGACATAAGCCCTCCTACAAACAACTGGAGGTAAATAGGACATGAGCCCTCCTACAAACAACTAGAGGTAAATAGGGCATGAGCCCTCCTACAAACAACTAGAGGTAAATAGGGCATGAGCCCTCCTACAAACAACTAGAGGTAAATAGGGCATGAGCCCTCCTACAAACAACTAGAGGTAAATAGGGCATGAGCCCTCCTACAAACAACTAGAGGTAAATAGGGCATGAGCGCTCCTACAAACAACTGAAGGTAAATAGTGCATGAGTCCTCCTACAAACAATTAGAGATACATAGGGCATGAGCCCTCCTACAAACAACTAGAGGTAAATAGGGCATGAGCCCTCCTACAAAAAACTAGAGGTAAATAGGGCATGAGCCCTCCTACAAACAACTGGAGGTAAATAGGGCATGAGCCCTCCTACAAACAACTAGAGGTAAATAGGGCATGAGCCCTCCTACAAACAACTAGAGGTAAATAGGGCATCAGCCTTCCTACAAACAACTGGAGGTAAATAGGACATGAGCCCCCCTACAAACAACTAGAGGTAAATAGGGCATGAGCCCTCCTACAAACAACTACAGGTAAATAGGACATGAGCCCTCCTACAAACAACTAGAGGTAAATAGGACATGAGCCCTCCTACAAACAACTAGAGGTAAATAGGGCATGAGCCCTACTACAGGCAACTAGAGGTAAATAGGACATGAGCCCTCCTACAAACAACTGGAGGTAAATAGGACATGAGCCCTCCTACAAACAACTAGAGGTAAAGACATGAGCCCTCCTACAAACAACTAGAGGTAAATAGGGCATGAGCCGTCCTACAAACAACTAGAGGTAAATAGGGCATGAGTCCTCCTACAAACAACTGGAGGTAAATAGGACATGAGCCCTCCTACAAACAACTAGAGGTAAATAGGGCATGAGCCCCCCTACAAACAACTAGAGGTAAATAGGGCATGAGCCCTCCTACAAACAACTACAGGTAAATAGGACATGAGCCCTCCTACAAACAACTAGAGGTAAATAGGACATGAGCCCTCCTACAAACAACTAGAGGTAAATAGGGCATGAGCCCTACTACAGGCAACTAGAGGTAAATAGGACATGAGCCCTCCTACAAACAACTGGAGGTAAATAGGACATGAGCCCTCCTACAAACAACTAGAGGTAAAGACATGAGCCCTCCTACAAACAACTAGAGGTAAATAGGGCATGAGCCGTCCTACAAACAACTAGAGGTAAATAGGGCATGAGTCCTCCTACAAACAACTGGAGGTAAATAGGACATGAGCCCTCCTACAAACAACTAGAGGTAAATAGGGCATGAGCCCTCCTACAAACAACTTGAGGTAAATAGAACATGAGCCCTCCTACAAACAACTAGAGGTAAATAGGGCATGAGCCCTCCTACAAACAACTAGAGGTAAATAGGACATGAGCCCTCCTACAAACAACTGGAGGTAAATAGGACATGAGCCCTCCTTCAAACAACTAGAGGTAAATAGGGCATCAGCCCTCCTACAAACAACTAGAGGTAAATACGGCATGAGCCCTCCTACAAACAACTGGAGGTAAATAGGACATGAGCCCTCCTACAGACAACTAGAGGTAAGGACATGAGCCCTCCTACAAACAACTAGAGGTAAAGACATGAGCCCTCCTACAAACAACTAGAGGTAAAGACATGAGCCCTCCTACAAACAACTAGAAGTAAATAGGGCATGAGTCATCCTACAAACAACTGGAGGTAAATAGGGCATGAGCCCTCCTACAAACAACTGGAGGTAAATTGGGAAAGAGCCCTCCTACAAACAACTAAAGGTAAATAGGGCATGAACCCTCCTACAAACAACTAGAGGTAAATAGGACATGAGCCCTCCTACAAACAACTAGAGGTAAAGACATGAGCCCTCCTAAAAACAACTAGAGGTAAAGACATGAGCCCTCCTACAAACAACTAGAGGTAAAGACATGAGCCCTCCTACAAACAATTGGAGGTAAATAAAACATGAGCACTCCTACAAACAACTAGAGGTAAAGACATGAGCCCTCCTACAAACAACTGGAGGTAAATAGGACATGAGTCCTCCTACAAACAACTAGAGGTAAAGACATGAGCCCTCCTACAAACAACTAGAGGTAAAGACATGAGCCCTCCTACAAACAACTAGAGGTAAAGACATGAGCCCTCCTACAAACAACTAGAGGTAAAGACATGAGCCCTCCTACAAACAACTAGAGGTAAATAGGACATGAGCCCTCCTACAAACAACTAGAGGTAAATAGGACATGAGCCCTCCTACAAACAACTAGAGGTAAATAGGACATGAGCCCTCCTACAAACAACTAGAGGTAAATAGGACATAAGCCCTCCTACAAACAACTGGAGGTAAATAGGACATGAGCCCTCCTACAAACAACTAGAGGTAAATAGGGCATGAGCCCTCCTACAAACAACTAGAGGTAAATAGGGCATGAGCCCTCCTACAAACAACTAGAGGTAAATAGGGCATGAGCCCTCCTACAAACAACTAGAGGTAAATAGGGCATGAGCCCTCCTACAAACAACTAGAGGTAAATAGGGCATGAGCGCTCCTACAAACAACTGAAGGTAAATAGTGCATGAGTCCTCCTACAAACAATTAGAGATACATAGGGCATGAGCCCTCCTACAAACAACTAGAGGTAAATAGGGCATGAGCCCTCCTACAAAAAACTAGAGGTAAATAGGGCATGAGCCCTCCTACAAACAACTGGAGGTAAATAGGGCATGAGCCCTCCTACAAACAACTAGAGGTAAATAGGGCATGAGCCCTCCTACAAACAACTAGAGGTAAATAGGGCATCAGCCTTCCTACAAACAACTGGAGGTAAATAGGACATGAGCCCCCCTACAAACAACTAGAGGTAAATAGGGCATGAGCCCTCCTACAAACAACTACAGGTAAATAGGACATGAGCCCTCCTACAAACAACTAGAGGTAAATAGGACATGAGCCCTCCTACAAACAACTAGAGGTAAATAGGGCATGAGCCCTACTACAGGCAACTAGAGGTAAATAGGACATGAGCCCTCCTACAAACAACTGGAGGTAAATAGGACATGAGCCCTCCTACAAACAACTAGAGGTAAAGACATGAGCCCTCCTACAAACAACTAGAGGTAAATAGGGCATGAGCCGTCCTACAAACAACTAGAGGTAAATAGGGCATGAGTCCTCCTACAAACAACTGGAGGTAAATAGGACATGAGCCCTCCTACAAACAACTAGAGGTAAATAGGGCATGAGCCCTCCTACAAACAACTTGAGGTAAATAGAACATGAGCCCTCCTACAAACAACTAGAGGTAAATAGGGCATGAGCCCTCCTACAAACAACTAGAGGTAAATAGGACATGAGCCCTCCTACAAACAACTGGAGGTAAATAGGACATGAGCCCTCCTTCAAACAACTAGAGGTAAATAGGGCATCAGCCCTCCTACAAACAACTAGAGGTAAATACGGCATGAGCCCTCCTACAAACAACTGGAGGTAAATAGGACATGAGCCCTCCTACAGACAACTAGAGGTAAGGACATGAGCCCTCCTACAAACAACTAGAGGTAAAGACATGAGCCCTCCTACAAACAACTAGAGGTAAAGACATGAGCCCTCCTACAAACAACTAGAAGTAAATAGGGCATGAGTCATCCTACAAACAACTGGAGGTAAATAGGGCATGAGCCCTCCTACAAACAACTGGAGGTAAATTGGGAAAGAGCCCTCCTACAAACAACTAAAGGTAAATAGGGCATGAACCCTCCTACAAACAACTAGAGGTAAATAAAACATGAGCCCTCCTACAAACAACTAGAGGTAAATAGGGCATGAGCCTTCCTACAAACAACTAGAGGTAAATAGGGCATGAGTCCTCCTACAAACAACTGGAGGTAAATAGGACATGAGCCCTCCTACAAACAACTAGAGGTAAATAGGACATGAGCCCTCCTACAAACAACTAGAGGTAAAGACATGAGCCCTCCTAAAAACAACAAGAGGTAAAGACATGAGCCCTCCTACAAACAACTAGAGGTAAAGACATGAGCCCTCCTACAAACAACTAGAGGTAAAGACATGAGCCCTCCTACAAACAACTAGAGGTAAATAGGGCATGAGCCCTCCTACAAACAACTAGAGGTAAATAGGGCATGAGCCCTCCTACAAACAACTAGAGGTAAATAGGACATGAGCCCTCCTACAAACAACTAGAGGTAAATAGGACATGAGCCCTCCTACAAACAACTAGAGGTAAATAGGACATGAGCCCTCCTACAAACAACTAGAGGTAAATAGGACATGAGCCCTCCTATAAACAACTGGAGGTAAATAGGACATGAGCCCTCCTACAAACAACTATAGGTAAATAGGGCATGAGCCCTCCTACAAACAACTAGAGGTAAATAGGGCATGAGCCCTCCTACAAACAACTAGAAGTAAATAGGGCATGAGCCCTCCTACAAACAACTAGAGGTAAATAGGGCATGAGCCCTCCTACAAACAACTAGAGGTAAATAGGGCATGAGCCCTCCTACAAACAACTGAAGGTAAATAGGACATGAGCCCTCCTACAAACAACTAGAGGTAAATAGGGCATGAGCCCTCCTACAAACAACTGGAGGTAAAGACATGAGCCCTCCTACAAACAACTAGAGGTAAATAGGGCATGAGCCCTCCTACAAACAACTAGAGGTAAATAGTGCATGAGCCCTCCTACAAACAACTAGAGGTAAATAGGGCATGAGCCCTCCTACAAACAACTAGAGGTAAATAGGGCATGAGCCCTCCTACAAACAACTGGAGGTAAAGACATGAGCCCTCCTACAAACAACTAGAGGTAAATAGGGCATGAGCCCTCCTACAAACAACTAGAGGTAAATAGGGCATGAGCCCTCCTACAAACAACTAGAGGTAAAGACATGAGCCCTCCTACAAACAACTAGAGGTAAAGACATGAGCCCTCCTACAAACAACTAGAGGTAAATAGGGCATGAGCCCTCCTACAAACAACTTGAGGTAAATAGAACCTGAGCCCTCCTACAAACAACTAGAGGTAAATAGGGCATGAACCCTCCTACAAACAACTAGAGGTAAATAGGACATGAACCCTCCTACAAACAACTGGAGGTAAATAGGACATGAGCCCTCCTTCAAACAACTAGAGGTAAATAGGGCATGAGCCCTCCTACAAACAACTAGAGGTAAATACGGCATAAGCCCTCATACAAACAACTGGAGGTAAATAGGACATGAGCCTTCCTACAAACAACTAGAGGTAAAGACATGAGCCCTCCTACAAACAACTAGAGGTAAAGACATGAGCCCTCCTACAAACAACTAGAGGTAAAGACATGAGCCCTCCTACAAACAACTAGAGGTAAAGACATGAGCCCTCCTACAAACAACTGGAGGTAAAGATATGAGCCCTCCTACAAACAACTAGAGGTAAAGACATGAGCCCTCCTACAAACAACTAGAGGTAAATAGGGCATGAGCCCTCCTACAAACAACTAGAGGTAAATAGGGCATGAGTCCTCCTACATACAACTGGAGGTAAATAGGACATGAGCCCTCCTACAAACAACTAGAGGTAAATAGGACATGAGCCCTCCTATAAACAACTGGAGGTAAATAGGACATGAGCCCTCCTACAAACAACTATAGGTAAATAGGGCATGAGCCCTCCTACAAACAACTAGAGGTAAATAGGGCATGAGCCCTCCTACAAACAACTAGAAGTAAATAGGGCATGAGCCCTCCTACAAACAACTAGAGGTAAATAGGGCATGAGCCCTCCTACAAACAACTAGAGGTAAATAGGGCATGAGCCCTCCTACAAACAACTGAAGGTAAATAGGACATGAGCCCTCCTACAAACAACTAGAGGTAAATAGGGCATGAGCCCTCCTACAAACAACTGGAGGTAAAGACATGAGCCCTCCTACAAACAACTAGAGGTAAATAGGGCATGAGCCCTCCTACAAACAACTAGAGGTAAATAGTGCATGAGCCCTCCTACAAACAACTAGAGGTAAATAGGGCATGAGCCCTCCTACAAACAACTAGAGGTAAATAGGGCATGAGCCCTCCTACAAACAACTGGAGGTAAAGACATGAGCCCTCCTACAAACAACTAGAGGTAAATAGGGCATGAGCCCTCCTACAAACAACTAGAGGTAAATAGGGCATGAGCCCTCCTACAAACAACTAGAGGTAAAGACATGAGCCCTCCTACAAACAACTAGATGTAAAGACATGAGCCCTCCTACAAACAACTAGAGGTAAATAGGGCATGAGCCCTCCTACAAACAACTTGAGGTAAATAGAACCTGAGCCCTCCTACAAACAACTAGAGGTAAATAGGGCATGAACCCTCCTACAAACAACTAGAGGTAAATAGGACATGAACCCTCCTACAAACAACTGGAGGTAAATAGGACATGAGCCCTCCTTCAAACAACTAGAGGTAAATAGGGCATGAGCCCTCCTACAAACAACTAGAGGTAAATACGGCATAAGCCCTCATACAAACAACTGGAGGTAAATAGGACATGAGCCTTCCTACAAACAACTAGAGGTAAAGACATGAGCCCTCCTACAAACAACTAGAGGTAAAGACATGAGCCCTCCTACAAACAACTAGAGGTAAAGACATGAGCCCTCCTACAAACAACTAGAGGTAAAGACATGAGCCCTCCTACAAACAACTGGAGGTAAAGATATGAGCCCTCCTACAAACAACTAGAGGTAAAGACATGAGCCCTCCTACAAACAACTAGAGGTAAATAGGGCATGAGCCCTCCTACAAACAACTAGAGGTAAATAGGGCATGAGTCCTCCTACATACAACTGGAGGTAAATAGGACATGAGCCCTCCTACAAACAACTAGAGGTAAATAGGGCATGAGCCCTCCTACAAACAACTTGAGGTAAATAGAACATGAGCCCTCCTACAAACAACTAGAGGTAAATAGGGCATGAACCCTCCTACAAACAACTAGAGATAAAGACATGAGCCCTCCTACAAACAACTAGAGGTAAAGACATGAGCCCTCCTACAAACAACTGGAGGTAAAGATATGAGCCCTCCTACAAACAACTAGAGGTAAAGACATGAGCCCTCCTACAAACAACTAGAGGTAAATAGGGCATGAGCCCTCCTACAAACAACTAGGGGTAAATAGGGCATGAGCCCTCCTACAAACAACTAGAGGTAAATAGGGCATGAGCCCTCCTACAAACAACTAGAGGTAAATAGGGCATCAGTCCTCCTACATACAACTGGAGGTAAATAGGACATGAGCCCTCCTACAAACAACTAGAGGTAAATAGGGCATGAGCCCTCCTACAAACAACTTGAGGTAAATAGAACATGAGCCCTCCTACAAACAACTAGAGGTAAATAGGGCATGAGCCCTCCTACAAACAACTAGAGATAAAGACATGAGCCCTCCTACAAACAACTAGAGATAAAGACATGAGCCCTCCTAAAAACAACTAGAGGTAAAGACATGAGCCCTCCTACAAACAACTAGAGGTAAAGACATGAGCCCTCCTACAAACAACTAGAGGTAAAGACATGAGCCCTCCTACAAACAACTAGAGGTAAATAGGGCATGAGCCCTCCTACAAACAACTAGAGGTAAATAGGGCATGAGCCCTCCTACAAACAACTAGAGGTAAATAGGACATGAGCCCTCCTACAAACAACTAGAGGTAAATAGGACATGAGCCCTCCTACAAACAATTAGAGGTAAATAGGACATGAGCCCTCCTACAAACAACTAGAGGTAAATAGGACATGAGCCCTCCTACAAACAACTGGAGGTAAATAGGACATGAGCCCTCCTACAAACAACTAGAGGTAAATAGGGCATAAGCCCTCCTACAAACAACTAGATGTAAATAGGGCATGAGCCCTCCTACAAACAACTAGAGGTAAATAGGGCATGAGCCCTCCTACAAACAACTAGAGGTAAATAGGGCATGAGCCCTCCTACAAACAACTAGAGGTAAATAGGGCATGAGCCCTCCTACAAACAACTAGAGGTAAATAGGGCATGAGCCCTCCTACAAACAACTGAAGGTAAATAAGGCATGAGTCCTCCTACAAACAATTAGAGATACATAGGGCATGAGCCCTCCTACAAACAACTAGAGGTAAATAGGGCATGAGCCCTCCTACAAAAAACTAGAGGTAAATAGGGCATGAACCCTCCTACAAACAACTAGAGGTAAATAGGGCATGAGCCCTCCTACAAACAACTAGAGGTAAATAGGGCATGAGCCCTCCTACAAACAACTGGAGGTAAAGACATGAGCCCTCCTACAAACAACTAGAGGTAAATAGGGCATGAGCCCTCCTACAAACAACTAGAGGTAAAGACATGAGCCTTCCTACAAACAACTAGAGGTAAAGACATGAGCCCTCCTACAAACAACTAGAGGTAAATAGGGCATGAGCCCTCCTACAAACAACTGGAGGTAAATAGGACATGAGGCCTCCTACAAACAACTAAAGGTAAATAGGGCATGAGCCCTCCTACAAAAAACTGGAGGTAAATAGGACATGAGCCCTCCTACAAACAACTAGAGGTAAATAGGACATGAGCCCTCCTACAAACAACTAGAGGTAAATAGGACATGAGCCCTCCTACAAACAACTAGAGGTAAATAGGGCATGAGCCCTCCTACAAACAACTGGAGGTAAATAGGACATGAGCCCTCCTACAAACAACTAGAGGTAAATAGGGCATCAGCCTTCCTACAAACAACTGGAGGTAAATAGGACATGAGCCCCCCTACAAACAACTAGAGGTAAATAGGGCATGAGCCCTCCTACAAAAAACTACAGGTAAATAGGACATGAGCCCTCCTACAAACAACTAGAGGTAAATAGGACATGAGCCCTCCTACAAACAACTAGAGGTAAATAGAGCATGAGCCCTCCTACAGGCAACTAGAGGTAAATAGGACATGAGCCCTCTTACAAACAACTGGAGGTAAATAGGACATGAGCCCTCCTACAAACAACTAGAGGTAAAGACATGAGCCCTCCTACAAACAACTAGAGGTAAAGACATGAGCCCTCCTACAAACAACTAGAGTTAAATAGGGCATGAGCCGTCCTACAAACAACTAGAGGTAAATAGGGCATGAGTCCTCCTACAAACAACTGGAGGTAAATAGGACATGAGCCCTCCTACAAACAACTAGAGGTAAATAGGGCATGAGCCCTCCTACAAACAACTTGAGGTAAATAGAACATGAGCCCTCCTACAAACAACTAGAGGTAAATAGGGCATGAGCCCTCCTACAAACAACTAGAGGTAAATAGGACATGAGCCCTCCTACAAACAACTGGAGGTAAATAGGACATGAGCCCTCCTTCAAACAACTAGAGGTAAATAGGGCATCAGCCCTCCTACAAACAACTAGAGGTAAATACGGCATGAGCCCTCCTACAAACAACTGGAGGTAAATAGGACATCAGCCCTCCTACAAACAACTAGAGGTAAAGACATGAGCCCTCCTACAAACAACTAGAGGTAAAGACATCAGCCCTCCTACAAACAACTAGAGGTAAAGACATCAGCCCTCCTACAAACAACTAGAAGTAAATAGGGCATGAGTCCTCCTACAAACAACTGGAGGTAAATAGGGCATGAGACCTCCTACAAACAACTAAAGGTAAATAGGGCATGAGCCCTCCTACAAACAACTGGAGGTAAATAGGGAATGAGCCCTCCTACAAACAACTAAAGGTAAATAGGGCATGAACCCTCCTACAAACAACTAGAGGTAAATAAAACATGAGCCCTCCTACAAACAACTAGAGGTAAATAGGGCATGAGCCTTCCTACAAACAACTAGAGGTAAATAGGGCATGAGTCCTCCTACAAACAACTGGAGGTAAATAGGACATGAGCCCTCCTACAAACAACTAGAGGTAAATAGGACATGAGCCCTCCTACAAACAACTATAGGTAAAGACATGAGCCCTCCTAAAAACAACTAGAGGTAAAGACATGAGCCCTCCTACAAACAACTAGAGGTAAAGACATGAGCCCTCCTACAAACAATTGGAGGTAAATAAAACATGAGCCCTCCTACAAACAACTAGAGGTAAAGACATGAGCCCTCCTACAAACAACTGGAGGTAAATAGGACATGAGCCCTCCTACAAACAACTAGAGGTAAAGACATGAGCCCTTCTACAAACAACTAGAGGTAAAGACATGAGCCCTCCTACAAACAACTAGAGGTAAAGACATGAGCCCTCCTACAAACAACTAGAGGTAAAGACATGAGCCCTCCTACAAACAACTAGATGTAAAGACATGAGCCCTCCTACAAACAACTGGAGGTAAAGACATGAGCCCTCCTACAAACAACTAGAGGTAAAGACATGAGCCCTCCTATAAACAACTAGAGGTAAAGACATGAGCCCTCCTACAAACAACTGGAGGTAAAGATATGAGCCCTCCTACAAACAACTAGAGGTAAAGACATGAGCCCTCCTACAAACAACTAGAGATAAAGACATGAGCCCTCCTACAAACAACTAGAGGTAAAGACATGAGCCCTCCTACAAACAACTAGAGGTAAAGACATGAGCCCTCCTACAAACAACTAGAGGTAAATAGGGCATGAGCTCTCCTGCAAACAACTAGAGGTAAATAGGGCATGAGCCCTCCTACAAACAACTAGAGGTAAATAGGACATGAGCCCTCCTACAAACAACTAGAGGTAAATAGGACATGAGCCCTCCTACAAACAACTAGAGGTAAATAGGACATGAGCCCTCCTACAAACAACTAGAGGTAAATAGGACATGAGCCCTCCTACAAACAACTAGAGGTAAATAGGGCATGAGCCCTCCTACAAACAACTAGAGGTAAATAGGGCATGAGCCCTCCTACAAACAACTAGAGGTAAATAGGGCATGAGCCCTCCTACAAACAACTAGAGGTAAATAGGGCATGAGCCCTCCTACAAACAACTAGAGGTAAATAGGGCATGAGCCCTCCTACAAACAACTAGAGGTAAATAGGGCATGAGCCCTCCTACAAACAACTGAAGGTAAATAGGGCATGAGTCCTCCTACAAACTATTAGAGATACATAGGGCATGAGCCCTCCTACAAACAACTAGAGGTAAATAGGGCATGAGCCCTCCTACAAAAAACTAGAGGTAAATAGGGCATGAGCCCTCCTACAAATAACTAGAGGTAAATAGGGCATGAGCCCTCCTACAAACAACTGGAGGTAAAGACATGAGCCCTCCTACAAACAACTAGAGGTAAATAGGGCATGAGCCCTCCTACAAACAACTGGAGGTAAAGACATGAGCCCTCCTACAAACAACTAGAGGTAAATAGGGCATGAGCCCTCCTACAAACAACTAGAGGTAAATAGGGCATGAGCCCTCCTACAAACAACTAGAGGTAAATAGGACATGAGCCCTCCTACAAACAACTAGAGGTAAATAGGACATGAGCCCTCCTACAAACAACTAGAGGTAAATAGGACATGAGCCCTCCTACAAACAACTAGAGGTAAATAGGACATGAGCCCTCCTACAAACAACTGGAGGTAAATAGGACATGAGCCCTCCTACAAACAACTAGAGGTAAATAGGGCATGAGCCCTCCTACAAACAACTAGAGGTAAATAGGGCATGAGCCCTCCTACAAACAACTAGAGGTAAATAGGGCATGAGCCCTCCTACAAACAACTAGAGGTAAATAGGGCATGAGCCCTCCTACAAACAACTAGAGGTAAATAGGGCATGAGCCCTCCTACAAACAACTGAAGGTAAATAGGGCATGAGTCCTCCTACAAACAATTAGAGATACATAGGGCATGAGCCCTCCTACAAACAACTAGAGGTAAATAGGGCATGAGCCCTCCTACAAAAAACTAGAGGTAAATAGGGCATGAGCCCTCCTACAAACAACTAGAGGTAAATAGGGCATGAGCCCTCCTACAAACAACTAGAGGTAAAGACATGAGCCCTCCTACAAACAACTAGAGGTAAAGACATGAGCCCTCCTACAAACAACTTGAGATAAAGACATGAGCCCTCCTACAAACAACTAGAGGTAAATAGGGCATGAGCCCTCCTACAAACAACTAGAGGTAAAGACATGAGCCCTCCTACAAACAACTAGAGGTAAATAGGGCATGAGCCCTCCTACAAACAACTTGAGGTAAATAGAACATGAGCCCTCCTACAAACAACTAGAGGTAAATAGGGCATGAACCCTCCTACAAACAACTAGAGGTAAATAGGACATGAGCCCTCCTACAAACAACTGGAGGTAAATAGGACATGAGCCCTCCTTCAAACAACTAGAGGTAAATAGGGCATCAGCCCTCCTACAAACAACTAGAGGTAAATACGGCATGAGCCCTCATACAAACAACTGGAGGTAAATAGGACATGAGCTCTCCTACAAACAACTAGAGGTAAAGACATGACCCCTCCTACAAACAACTAGAGGTAAAGACATGAGCCCTCCTACAAACAACTAGAGGTAAAGACATGAGCCCTCCTACAAACAACTAGAGATAAAGACATGAGCCCTCCTACAAACAACTGGAGGTAAAGATATGAGCCCTCCTACAAACAACTAGAGGTAAAGACATGAGCCCTCCTACAAACAACTAGAGGTAAATACGGCATGAGCCGTCCTACAAACAACTAGAGGTAAATAGGGCATGAGTCCTCCTACAAACAACTAGAGGTAAAGACATGAGCCCTCCTACAAACAACTGGAGGTAAATAGGGCATGAGCCCTCCTACAAACAGCTAGAGGTAAATAGGGCATGAGCCCTCCTACAAACAACTAGAGATAAAGACATGAACCCTCCTACAAACAACTAGAGGTAAAGACATGAGCCCTCCTAAAAACAACTAGAGGTAAAGACATGAGCCCTCCTACAAACAACTAGAGGTAAAGACATGAGCCCTCCTACAAACAACTAGAGGTAAAGACATGAGCCCTCCTTCAAACAACTAGAGGTAAATAGGGCATGAGCCCTCCTACAAACAACTAGAGGTAAATAGGGCATGAGCCCTCCTACAAACAACTAGAGGTAAATAGGGCATGAGCCCTCCTACAAACAACTAGAGGTAAATAGGGCATGAGCCCTCCTACAAAAAACTAGAGGTAAATAGGGCATGAGCCCTCCTACAAACAACTAGAGGTAAATAGGGCATGAGCCCTCCTACAAACAACTAGAGGTAAAGACATGAGCCCTCCTACAAACAACTAGAGGTAAAGACATGAGCCCTCCTACAAACAACTTGAGATAAAGACATGAGCCCTCCTACAAACAACTAGAGGTAAATAGGGCATGAGCCCTCCTACAAACAACTAGAGGTAAAGACATGAGCCCTCCTACAAACAACTAGAGGTAAATAGGGCATGAGCCCTCCTACAAACAACTTGAGGTAAATAGAACATGAGCCCTCCTACAAACAACTAGAGGTAAATAGGGCATGAACCCTCCTACAAACAACTAGAGGTAAATAGGACATGAGCCCTCCTACAAACAACTGGAGGTAAATAGGACATGAGCCCTCCTTCAAACAACTAGAGGTAAATAGGGCATCAGCCCTCCTACAAACAACTAGAGGTAAATACGGCATGAGCCCTCATACAAACAACTGGAGGTAAATAGGACATGAGCTCTCCTACAAACAACTAGAGGTAAAGACATGACCCCTCCTACAAACAACTAGAGGTAAAGACATGAGCCCTCCTACAAACAACTAGAGGTAAAGACATGAGCCCTCCTACAAACAACTAGAGATAAAGACATGAGCCCTCCTACAAACAACTGGAGGTAAAGATATGAGCCCTCCTACAAACAACTAGAGGTAAAGACATGAGCCCTCCTACAAACAACTAGAGGTAAATACGGCATGAGCCGTCCTACAAACAACTAGAGGTAAATAGGGCATGAGTCCTCCTACAAACAACTAGAGGTAAAGACATGAGCCCTCCTACAAACAACTGGAGGTAAATAGGGCATGAGCCCTCCTACAAACAGCTAGAGGTAAATAGGGCATGAGCCCTCCTACAAACAACTAGAGATAAAGACATGAACCCTCCTACAAACAACTAGAGGTAAAGACATGAGCCCTCCTAAAAACAACTAGAGGTAAAGACATGAGCCCTCCTACAAACAACTAGAGGTAAAGACATGAGCCCTCCTACAAACAACTAGAGGTAAAGACATGAGCCCTCCTTCAAACAACTAGAGGTAAATAGGGCATGAGCCCTCCTACAAACAACTAGAGGTAAATAGGGCATGAGCCCTCCTACAAACAACTAGAGGTAAATAGGACATGAGCCCTCCTACAAACAACTAGAGGTAAATAGGACATGAGCCCTCCTACAAACAACTAGAGGTAAATAGGACATGAGCCCTCCTACAAACAACTAGAGGTAAATAGGACATGAGCCCTCCTACAAACAACTGGAGGTAAATAGGACATGAGCCCTCCTACAAACAACTAGAGGTAAATAGGGCATGAGCCCTCCTACAAACAACTAGATGTAAATAGGGCATGAGCCCTCCTACAAACAACTAGAGGTAAATAGGGCATGAGCCCTCCTACAAACAACTAGAGGTAAATAGGGCATGAGCCCTCCTACAAACAACTAGAGGTAAATAGGGCATGAGCCCTCCTACAAACAACTAGAGGTAAATAGGGCATCAGCCCTCCTACAAACAACTGAAGGTAAATAGGGCATGAGTCCTCCTACAAACAATTAGAGATACATAGGGCATGAGCCCTCCTACAAACAACTAGAGGTAAATAGGGCATGAGCCCTCCTACAAAAAACTAGAGGTAAATAGGGCATGAGCCCTCCTACAAACAACTAGAGGTAAATAGGGCATGAGCCCTCCTACAAACAACTAGAGGTAAAGACATGAGCCCTCCTACAAACAACTAGAGGTAAATAGTGCATGAGCCCTCCTACAAACAACTAGAGGTAAAGACATGAGCCCTCCTACAAACAACTGGAGGTAAAGACATGAGCCCTCCTACAAACAACTAGAGGTAAATAGGGCATGAGCCCTCCTACAAACAACTAGAGGTAAAGACATGAGCCCTCCTACAAACAACTAGAGGTAAATAGGGCATGAGCCCTCCTACAAACAACTGGAGGTAAAGACATGAGCCCTCCTACAAACAACTGGAGGTAAATAGGGCATGAGCCCTCCTACAAACAACTAGAGGTAAAGACATGAGCCTTCCTACAAACAACTAGAGGTAAAGACATGAGCCCTCCTACAAACAACTAGAGGTAAATAGGGCATGAGCCCTCCTACAAACAACTGGAGGTAAATAGGACATGAGGCCTCCTACAAACAACTAAAGGTAAATAGGGCATGAGCCCTCCTACAAAAAACTGGAGGTAAATAGGACATGAGCCCTCCTACAAACAACTAGAGGTAAATAGGACATGAGCCCTCCTACAAACAACTAGAGGTAAATAGGACATGAGCCCTCCTACAAACAACTAGAGGTAAATAGGGCATGAGCCCTCCTACAAACAACTGGAGGTAAATAGGACATGAGCCCTCCTACAAACAACTAGAGGTAAATAGGGCATCAGCCTTCCTACAAACAACTGGAGGTAAATAGGACATGAGCCCCCTACAAACAACTAGAGGTAAATAGGGCATGAGCCCTCCTACAAACAACTACAGGTAAATAGGACATGAGCCCTCCTACAAACAACTAGAGGTAAATAGGACATGAGCCCTCCTACAAACAACTAGAGGTAAATAGGGCATGAGCCCTCCTACAGGCAACTAGAGGTAAATAGGACATGAGCCCTCTTACAAACAACTGGAGGTAAATAGGACATGAGCCCTCCTACAAACAACTAGAGGTAAAGACATGAGCCCTTCTACAAACAACTAGAGGTAAAGACATGAGCCCTCCTACAAACAACTAGAGGTAAATAGGGCATGAGCCGTCCTACAAACAACTAGAGGTAAATAGGGCATGAGTCCTCCTACAAACAACTGGAGGTAAATAGGACATGAGCCCTCCTACAAACAACTAGAGGTAAATAGGGCATGAGCCCTCCTACAAACAACTAGAGGTAAATAGGACATGAGCCCTCCTACAAACAACTGGAGGTAAATAGGACATGAGCCCTCCTTCAAACAACTAGAGGTAAATAGGGCATCAGCCCTCCTACAAACAACCAGAGGTAAATACGGCATGAGCCCTCCTACAAACAACTGGAGGTAAATAGGACATGAGCCCTCCTACAAACAACTAGAGGTAAAGACATGAGCCCTCCTACAAACAACTAGAGGTAAAGACATCAGCCCTCCTACAAACAACTAGAGGTAAAGACATGAGCCCTCCTACAAACAACTAGAAGTAAATAGGGCATGAGTCCTCCTACAAACAACTGGAGGTAAATAGGGCATGAGCCCTCCTACAAACAACTAAAGGTAAATAGGGCATGAGCCCTCCTACAAACAACTGGAGGTAAATAGGGAATGAGCCCTCCTACAAACAACTAATGGTAAATAGGGCATGAACCCTCCTACAAACAACTAGAGGTAAATAAAACATGAGCCCTCCTACAAACAACTAGAGGTAAATAGGGCATGAGCCTTCCTACAAACAACTAGAGGTAAATAGGGCATGAGTCCTCCTACAAACAACTGGAGGTAAATAGGACATGAGCCCTCCTACAAACAACTAGAGGTAAATAGGACATGAGCCCTCCTACAAACAACTAGAGGTAAAGACATGAGCCCTCCTAAAAACAACTAGAGGTAAAGACATGAGCCCTCCTACAAACAACTAGAGGTAAAGACATGAGCCCTCCTACAAACAATTGGAGGTAAATAAAACATGAGCCCTCCTACAAACAACTAGAGGTAAAGACATGAGCCCTCCTACAAACAACTGGAGGTAAATAGGTCATGAGCCCTCCTACAAACAACTAGAGGTAAAGACATGAGCCCTCCTACAAACAACTAGAGGTAAAGACATGAGCCCTCCTACAAACAACTAGAGGTAAAGACATGAGCCCTCCTACAAACAACTAGAGGTAAAGACATGAGCCCTCCTACAAACAACTAGATGTAAAGACATGAGCCCTCCTACAAACAACTGGAGGTAAAGAAATGAGCCCTCCTACAAACAACTAGAGATAAAGACATGAGCTCTCCTATAAACAACTAGAGGTAAAGACATGAGCCCTCCTACAAACAACTGGAGGTAAAGATATGAGCCCTCCTACAAACAACTAGAGGTAAAGACATGAGCCCTCCTACAAACAACTAGAGATAAAGACATGAGCCCTCCTACAAACAACTAGAGGTAAAGACATGAGCCCTTCTACAAACAACTAGAGATAAAGACATGAGCCCTCAACTAGAGGTAAAGACATGAGCCCTCCTACAAACAACTAGAGGTAAAGACATGAGCCCTCCTACAAACAACTAGAGGTAAAGACATGAGCCCTCCTACAAACAACTAGAGGTAAATAGGGCATGAGCTCTCCTACAAACAACTAGAGGTAAATAGGGCATGAGCCCTCCTACCAACAACTAGAGGTAAATAGGACATGAGCCCTCCTACAAACAACTAGAGGTAAATAGGACATGAGCCCTCCTACAAACAACTAGAGGTAAATAGGACATGAGCCCTCCTACAAACAACTAGAGGTAAATAGGACATGAGCCCTCCTACAAACAACTAGAGGTAAATAGGGCATGAGCCCTCCTACAAACAACTAGAGGTAAATAGGGCATGAGCCCTCCTACAAACAACTAGAGGTAAATAGGGCATGAGCCCTCCTACAAACAACTAGAGGTAAATAGGGCATGAGCCCTCCTACAAACAACTAGAGGTAAATAGGGCATGAGCCCTCCTACAAACAACTGAAGGTAAATAGGGCATGAGTCCTCCTACAAACTATTAGAGATACATAGGGCATGAGCCCTCCTACAAACAACTAGAGGTAAATAGGGCATGAGCCCTCCTACAAAAAACTAGAGGTAAATAGGGCATAAGCCCTCCTACAAACAACTAGAGGTAAATAGGGCATGAGCCCTCCTACAAACAACCGGAGGTAAAGACATGAGCCCTCCTACAAACAACTAGAGGTAAATAGGGCATGAGCCCTCCTACAAACAACTAGAGGTAAATAGGACATGAGCCCTCCTACAAACAACTAGAGGTAAATAGTGCATGAGCCCTCCTACAAACAACTAGAGGTAAATAGTGCATGAGCCCTCCTACAAACAACTAGAGGTAAATAGTGCATGAGCCCTCCTACAAACAACTAGAGGTAAATAGGACATGAGCCCTCCTACAAACAACTAGAGGTAAAGACATGAGCCCTCCTACAAACAACTAGAGGTAAATAGGGCATGAGCCCTCCTACAAACAACTAGAGGTAAAGACATGAGCCCTCCTACAAACAACTAGAGGTAAAGACATGAGCCCTCCTACAAACAACTAGAGGTAAATAGGGCATGAGCCCTCCTACAAACAACTGGAGGTAAATAGGACATGAGGCCTCCTACAAACAACTAAAGGTAAATAGGGCATGAGCCCTCCTACAAAAAACTGGAGGTAAATAGGACATGAGCCCTCCTACAAACAACTAGAGGTAAATAGGACATGAGCCCTCCTACAAGCAACTAGAGGTAAATAGGACATGAGCCCTCCTACAAACAACTAGAGGTAAATAGGGCATGAGCCCTCCTACAAACAACTGGAGGTAAATAGGACATGAACCCTCCTACAAACAACTAGAGGTAAATAGGACATCAGCCTTCCTACAAACAACTGGAGGTAAATAGGACATGAGCCCCCCTACAAACAACTAGAGGTAAATAGGGCATGAGCCCTCCTACAAACAACTACAGGTAAATAGGACATGATCCCTCCTACAAACAACTAGAGGTAAATAGGACATGAGCCCTCCTACAAACAACTAGAGGTAAATAGGCATGAGCCCTCCTACAGGCAACTAGAGGTAAATAGGACATGAGCCCTCCTACAAACAACTGGAGGTAAATAGGACATGAGCCCTCCTACAAACAACTAGAGGTAAAGACATGAGCCCTCCTACAAACAACTAGAGGTAAAGACATGAGCCCTCCTACAAACAACTAGAGGTAAATAGGGCATGAGCCGTCCTACAAACAACTAGAGGTAAATAGGGCATGAGTCCTCCTACAAACAACTGGAGGTAAATAGGACATGAGCCCTCCTACAAACAACTAGAGGTAACTAGGGCATGAGCCCTCCTACAAACAACTTGAGGTAAATAGAACATGAGCCCTCCTACAAACAACTAGAGGTAAATAGGGCATGAGCCCTCCTACAAACAACTAGAGGTAAATAGGACATGAGCACTCCTACAAACAACTAGAGGTAAATAGGACATGAGCCCTCCTTCAAACAACTAGAGGTAAATAGGGCATCAGCCCTCCTACAAACAACTAGAGGTAAATACGGCATGAGCCCTCCTACAAACAACTGGAGGTAAATAGGACATGAGCCCTCTTACAAACAACTAGAGGTAAAGACATGAGCCCTCCTACAAACAACTAGAGGTAAAGACATGAGCCCTCCTACAAACAACTAGAGGTAAATAGGGCATGAGCCCTCCTACAAACAACTAGAGGTAAATAGGCCATGAGTCATCCTACAAACAACTGGAGGTAAATAGGACATGAGCCCTCCTACAAACAACTAGAGGTAAATAGGGCATGAGCCCTCCTACAAACAACTTGAGGTAAATAGGACATGAGCCCTCCTACAAACAACTAGAGGTAAATAGGGCATGAGCCCTCCTACAAACAACTTGAGGTAAATAGAACATGAGCCCTCCTACAAACAACTAGAGGTAAATAGGGCATGAGTCCTCCTACAAACAACTAGAGGTAAATAGGCCATGAGTCCTCCTACAAACAACTGGAGGTAAATAGGACATGAACCCTCCTACAAACAACTAGAGGTAAATAGGGCATGAGCCCTCCTACAAACAACTTGAGGTAAATAGGACATGAGCCCTCCTACAAACAACTAGAGGTAAATAGGGCATGAGCCCTCCTACAAACAACTAGAGGTAAATAGGACATGAGCCCTCCTACAAACAACTGGAGGTAAATAGGACATGAGCCCTCCTACAAAAAACTAGAGGTAAATAGGGCATCAGCCCTCCTACAAACAACTAGAGGTAAATACGGCATGAGCCCTCCTACAAACAACTGGAGGTAAATAGGACATGAGCCCTCCTACAAACAACTAGAGGTAAAGACATGAGCCCTCCTTCAAACACCTAGAGGTAAAGACATGAGTCCTCCTACAAACAACTAGAGGTAAAGACATGAGCCCTCCTACAAACAACTAGAGGTAAAGGCATGAGCCCTCCTACAAACAACTGGAGATAAAGACATGAGCCCTCCTACAAACAACTGGAGATAAAGACATGAGCCCTCCTACAAACAACTAGAGGTAAAGACAAGAGCCCTCCTACAAACAACTAGAGGTAAAAACATGAGCCCTCCTACAAACAACTAGAGGTAAATACGACATGAGCCCTCCTACAAACAACTAGATGTAAAGACATGAGCCCTCCTACAAACATTTAGAGGTAAAGACATGAACCCTCTTACAAACAACTAGAGATAAAGACATGAGCCCTCCTACAAACAACTGGAGGTAAATAGGACATGAGCCCTCCTACAAACAACTAGAGGTAAAGACATGAGTCCTCCTACAAACAACTGGAGGTAAATAGGACATGAGCCCTCCTACAAACAACTAGAGGTAAATAGGGCATGAGCCCTCCTACAAACAACTTGAGGTAAATAGGACATGAGCCCTCCTACAAACAACTAGAGGTAAATAGGGCATGAGCCCTCCTACAAACAACTTGAGGTAAATAGAACATGAGCCCTCCTACAAACAACTAGAGGTAAATAGGGCATGAGCCCTCCTACAAACAACTAGAGGTAAATAGGCCATGAGTCCTCCTACAAACAACTGGAGGTAAATAGGACATGAACCCTCCTACAAACAACTAGAGGTAAATAGGGCATGAGCCCTCCTACAAACAACTTGAGGTAAATAGGACATGAGCCCTCCTACAAACAACTAGAGGTAAATAGGGCATGAGCCCTCCTACAAACAACTAGAGGTAAATAGGACATGAGCCCTCCTACAAACAACTGGAGGTAAATAGGACATGAGCCCTCCTACAAAAAACTAGAGGTAAATAGGGCATCAGCCCTCCTACAAACAACTAGATGTAAAGACATGAGCCCTCCTACAAACATTTAGAGGTAAAGACATGAGCCCTCTTACAAACAACTAAAGATAAAGACATGAGCCCTCCTACAAACAACTGGAGGTAAATAGGACATGAGCCCTCCTACAAACAACTAGATGTAAAGACATGAGCCTTCCTACAAACAACTAGAGGTAAAGACATGAGCCCTCCTACAAACAACTAGAGGTAAAGACATGAATCCTCCTACAAACAACTAGAGGTAAATAGGACATGAGCCCTCCTACAAACAACTAGAGGTAAAGATATGAGCCCTCCTACAAACATCTAGAGGTAAATAGGGCATGAACCCTCCTACAAACACTAGAGGTAAATAGGGCATGAGCCCTCCTACAAACAACTAGAGGTAAATAGGACATGAGCCCTCCTACAAACAACTAGAGGTAAATAGGGCATGAGCCCTCCTACAAACAACTGGAGGTAAATAGGACATGAGCCCTCCTACAAACAACTTGAGGTAAATAGGGCATGAGCCCTCCTACAGACAACTAGAGGTAAATAGCACATGAGCCCTCCTACAAACAACTGGAGGTAAATAGGACATGAGCCCTCCTACAAACAACTAGAGATAAATAGGGCATCAGCCCTCCTACAAACAACTAGAGGTAAATAGGGCATGAGCCCTCCTACAAACAACTGGAGGTAAATAGGACATGAGCCCTCCTACAAACAACTAGAGGTAAAGACATGAGCCCTCCTACAAACAACTAGAGGTAAAGACATGAGCCCTCCTACAAAGAAATAGAGGTAAAGACATGAGCCCTCCTACAAACAACTAGAGGTAAAGACATGAGCCCTCCTACAAACAACTAGAGGTAAAGACATGAGCCCTCCTACAAACAACTGGAGGTAAAGACATGAGCCCTCCTGCAAACAATTAGAGGTAAAGACAAGAGCCCTCCTACAAACAACTAGAGATAAAGACATTAGCCCTCCTACAAACAACTAGAGGTAAAGACATTAGCCCTCCTACAAACAACTAGAGGTAAAGACATGAGCCCTCCTACAAACAACTAGAGGTAAAGACATGAGCCCTCCTACAAACAACTAGAGGTAAAGACATGAGCCCTCCTACAAACAACTAGAGGTAAAGACATGAGCCCTCCTACAAACAAATAGAGGTAAAGACATGAGCCCTCCTACAAACAACTGGAGATAAAGACATGAGCCCTCCTACAAACAACTAGAGGTAAAGACATGAGCCCTCCTACAAACAACTAAAGGTAAAGACATGAGCTCTCCTACAAACAACTAGAGGTAAAGACATGAGCCCTCCTAAAAACAACTAGAGGTAAAGACATGAACCCTCCTACAAACAACTAGAGGTAAAGACATGAGCCCTCCTACAAACTAGAGGTAAAGACATGAGCCCTCCTACAAACAACTGGAGGTAAAGACATGAGCCCTCCTACAAACAACTAGAGGTAAAGACAAACGGAACATAATTTGCATACGGCAATCGTAGCTGACATCACAACACTGTGGTTTCATAGTTTTCGTTGATGTCAATGTTTATGGATAGTGAGAAGTTCGTTGACATTAGACTTTGTGGGTTTGATAATTATTTATACATTCCCGTGTTACATGTGCCTTTCGTGGTGCACTAAATTTCGTGGTTTGATAATAACGTTGAACACCACGACAACTGGTATTCCACAAATAAATATGAATTTACAGCAAACGGTCACCATTTTCTAAGGTAGATTATCGCTGCTTTCGTTTCTATGGAAATCACCCATTCCCAATGATCAATGTGAATACAGAAGGACAGCACTGACATAATGATATAGCCCCATGCACGTTATTTTATCCTGGGGAAGGGATAATAAAATATACAATTTTACTTTTTATTTGGTTTATATATCAAAAGAACTACCAAGCTGCCTTTTGTCTACAGTCATCTTTAGAGGCCTTTGCAAATGAAATTAAGTTCTCATAGACAGGAATCGCTACTAGACATACCATATTTTCTATGCTTCCTAATGTTGACATGTTAGATGTATTTCTACACATGACGTCTTTGTATTCGAGGGAGTATACTTATACCATGATGAGTTCTAAATGGTTATGAACTTTCGTTCATGTACCTTACAAATCATATATGGGGCTATCGTGACCCGTCTGTCATTCGTGACATGTCTGTCAATCCATCAGCAAAACCAATTAATAGAATAAACCAGGAAGGAAACTACATTCAAAAACTCGAGTTTCTTTCTTTGATTCGTCCTAAAACGCCTGATGAATAAACAAGACAAAAACAAATTATCAGTATCGGTCTAACAGCCATCGTAAACACCATATGATACCAAAGTATCAAACACGCAAAGCTTTGTTTAAAATCTGTTTAATTTAAATAGGATTATGCTAGTACAAATGAGACAAGTTAAACAATTAACATAACAATACATATAGCACATTCAGTAAGGGTAATGTGTCATTGATTATATTTATTATCAGTTCACATCTGGTTTTTTGGTGGGGTCCGTGTTGCTCATCTTTTTTTTTTTTTTTTTTTTTTGTGTGTGTTTTCCTATTATGTGTCTTTTGCGTTCTGCGAGTCATGCCGTGATGTCCGCTAAGATTTTCGCATACAAAGAAGTTAATGTTCGTTGTTACCCTCAGTTATTTGTAGAAAGGGGTCATGTCTTATTTACGTTATTTCGGTTTGCTTGCGTATAGTGATGTCCACCACATGTTGTGTTGTATTTTTGTTTTTGTATGTCTTCATCTTGTGTTTTGTGTACCCATTGTTGTTAGTTTCTCTGGATTGTCTATTTTCTATTGCCCCTTCGGTATTCTCTAACGTTTATTTACATTGAGCATTATTTAGACGTTGGTATGAATTATAACACTCCTTCAAATTTATAGCTGAGAATAAATTGCTTTAAGTGTGATAAATCAATTCACATCATTTCACAATGAGGAAGGGTTCTAGGTTCAGAGAACTGGCTTAACCCCACAAGAAGCGTGATTGTGGGTATTGATTTGCCTCTGATTCTATGAGTTTCCAATTAGTTTTAGAACTGTTACATATATGAAAGTGTGATTGTTGTTTTGTTTTTCAGTTTATTCACAAGTCAATCTTTCAATATTAATATAACTGAAATTTAGTGAACGTTCCACAATATAGAGAACCCCAGCACATGGATTGGCGAATGATTATTGAAATCATAGGTATAGCACGCGCGACATCAAGGAACAACAAAAAATGTGACGGTCGCTGTGTGTCCAGAATTTGCTTATACTATTAGAATACTGCATAAACTTCGAATTAAGAAAGCAGAATATGAATTCAGCAATGACAATGTTTCATTACAAATACACTGTTCCCTCTGTATGGTAGTTTAACTGTAGTAATAATATGCAAAGAGTGTTGATTTTAAAGTTTGAACAGTTTAAGAAATAATGTTTAAGGATTTTAGACAACAGGACTATAAAATATAAAATTATAATAGTCAGAGTATCGCAGAAAGGTTTTTTTCAGTGAGGCCCAAGAACATTTTGTATTTTGATAAGCCGGGATTCATAATTGGTCTGTTAATGTATAACTGATTATTAAAAACGGGAAAATGTTTCATTTAACCTAAATCACTAAAACCAATGATATAAAAAAGATAGTGTATTACTGATTCATCTGGAGAACCAACCTATATATCTACATCTCGGTTAAAGGTATAACTTATCACATATCGACATGTCTATATCAACATCATCTACAACTCGGTTAAAGGTATAGACATGTCTATATCAACACCATGATGAACATCTCTAATGTTCCTTCCTTGTATAGAATATGACAATTACATGATTGTATATATAAACCAACGTTACATAGCTGATTTACATTTTAATTTTACCAAACAACGTTTTAATTTAACACAGACACAACATCGATATTGGATTCAATTCAATTCAAAGTTTCATTTAGAGTCCATGCATAATATACATTACATAGATTCTCTAATGGGCTTTTAAAATCGACTATATAACACAGCAACACATACAATCATGCATACAAACATATTAAATAAAATCATACATTAATTTATGCAGATAAACATACACCCAAGTTACAAAAGCAGTTATCAAATGAACAAAAGCAAGCTAAAAATAAGAGGTTCATGCATATAACCCAAAAAATAAAACAAAATTAAAAAAAAATCGTCTGGCTAAGAATGAACCTAATGATCGTTACGTGTTACCAGCTTGTATTGTATAGAAAAAGCAATGGACAACTCAATATATTAACTGTTGTATATGTATTTTTAACATTTGTCATACAGAAAAAAAATTATGTTTTCGACACCATAAAATAAATCAACAAATAGGTTTGGTTAACACTTCACAAATAAAATTATATTCCCAGAAGAATAATTCAGGACCAGACATATCTCTTCTCAATTAGACATTTCTGTTGACAAGTTAAATGAATTTCTGTATATGATGTTTCCAGTATAAAGTAGATGGCCTGGATATTTCCGCACTGGTTAATGTGTAGTATGTTCGTTTACGTACGGTCATTGACGTTAAAAAACTGGTAAATATTAAATTAATAACCGAAGCCAATCAATTACATCACATCTGCTTTCTATAAATCAGGAGTAAGTGACATGAAATTAAATAGATCGCTATAATTTGTGTGTCTTCAAATCTCTGATGTGTTGATAATGATAGCATTTACCACTGTTGAATCTGGTTCCAATCCTATTACAAAATATGAGTGGATTCAGCAACGTAGATATAAATGCTTGAAAGTAGCCAGATTTGGAGTAACTGTTCTTATTTTTGCTACTTCGACACCTAATTCCGGATAAAAGAAAGAGTAATTAATGGTTGACATTTCACAATAACAACAACACCACTTAATATATCGGCTTACCTTATACCTCACAACACAAAGAAAACAGCAAACGGAAAATGTGAAGGCAACCATTACCTCTTGTACAATAGGTACATATATCCAGTCATCATACTGGTATGTGTCTTAGTTTCCTTGATGTGGAGATATTAATATAGTAGAGCTAGTTTGGCAGTCAATGGGTGTAATTGTGAATTGTAAACCCCATAAGTTGTTACTGCTGGAATATTACTACCGATCAATGGGAAGTTTACAGTTAGAAAAGTGAAGTCATTATCACATTTGTCGAAGAGGTTTGTTTTCAATGTTCGTTCGTTGTTGATTTCAAGGTACATGTAAAGGTCAAGGTAAGAAGCAGATTGTTGAGTGTCGGTAGTATCTTTTACTTCAAGCTCATTTGGATAGGTGATCACCGAATCGAGAATTGTTAAGTGACAGAGAATCATCCATTAAGCTGAAGCTGAAATTAAAGGTTTTGGGCTAATTTCCTATCTTTATTCTTGGGAAGATATTGAAGGAAGATTGCCTCATAAGCGTGCAGAGGCAAGTCAGCTAGTAGATTGTTACAACTACGTACATTACAAATCATCACTAGCTATCATGCAATAGTCGACAGAATAGAAATATTAAATTAGAGATTTCATTACATGCTACAACCACAAAGTAACGAAACTGCAACATGTCGAAATTGAATTTGTTTGTTATATGGCTATTTTAAGCATGTTAATATCAAACATAGGGAAATGACACACACACAAAATTCTCCTAAACTTCTTGTATAATGTAGTAATGGAAATGGTATTTGGAAACTTTAATATTTCGACCTTTCGTAGAAATTATGCTTTCGTATTTAAGTTTTCATATGATTGAAAATTTGATGAAATGCTTCGACAATTAACTTCAAAAGTTTAAACTTACAACATATAATCAAAGCAGAAAATAAGGGTAATAACAAAATTACCGAACTCCGAACAATCTAACAAAGGGAAAGTCAAAACTCATAAGTATATAAACAGACAAAATCAGTCAACAACCGGAAAACTGTGAAAACCGTAATGACCCTGATTTGGTACAGGCATTTCTAAAGAAATGGTGGGTTGAATCAGATTTTAAATATAGTTTGACTAGGTAAATAGGTTATTGTTGTGCACCTAGTTATACTTTTGAATGTCACGGACATGTACCTTGACGGGTTTCTCTGCATATAAAGGTTTATGTTCAATAATAAAGAAAAACATGATTACTGCATCAGTAAATATATAATCAAATACTATTTATTTTCAATGTTCAATACAGTTATTGTCGTTTACGAAGAAAAACCATGATTCGTTATGTAAAAAATTAAATAGCGTCGTGTTAAACGTCCAAAGGGAGTCTGCCCGGTTAGAATATGAGTAGTGGGGTCATGATAGAAAACGAACTGCTTATCTTCATGGCAAGAATATAAAGTAATGACGATTTTGAAACGTCAAAAATCCCCCAAAATGCTCATTTTTTTTATTCATTATTATTATTACGCCTTTATTTTATATATGTACATGTCATTCATCATATTAATCATAATATCAGATAGAGGTTCAGAAGTTATATGTGTTAATTTTAGTTGTCAGTTGGTAATATAAGAAGACGTATCGCTGTCAGTATAAAAAAAATGTCATTAAATGTCTAAAACAAAATACAACCAATATCATTGTCAAAATATTAGGATAAACAGATTTTGAAAAATGTGGAACATTTTGATTTTGATGGATTTTTTTTTCTTTTTTGTTTTCCGGTTTAATCTTTCTGATCCTCTTGTGAAATTTGTGCTATGAGAACATTCATTATTTGTGTTTGCAATCAAGTAAATATTATGACTTTTGAAATTCATTTTTTTTATTTGAATAAAATAAACAACATAAATTCTCATTGTCGATATCACATTGAAATATTCTGGTTCTACCATTTTCATTTATCAATTACCTTTAAGAAATAGGGGGTGATATCGTGCCGGTCAGTGGAGGAAACCGGAGTACCCAGAGAAAACCACCGACCTACCGCAAGTCACCAGCTATATCACATAATGCTGTATAGGCACTTATTGCATAGGTAATTGTAAATCCAACTATCACACGATCACGACTACGATGGTCACTCATCTAAGAAATATTAAAATTGTTATACTGACATAAAATAATTAACAAATAAAAAGAAAAGAAGTTGCTTCTAGACCAACATGTTTATCAACTACCCATTGTTTTCACAGCGGAAAAAACAAAAATTTCGTGTATCCGTCATACTGAAAACAGAAAAACATTCTGTCCGAGGTAAAGTTATGTCCTAAAGTAAGACATGTATGACTTGCTGTTCTATTATTTCTGTGCATGGTGGACAAGAGGCCAATATAACATAACGGCACTCAATATTATCTCGGATTGTCTATCTTATTTGGACAATATACCCTTGTTAGCAATAACGACAAGTGTATAACACATTAATGTTTATTTAACAATTTTGGACATATAGACATACAGATGTTATTACTTTCTACAGTATTCTTTCATATTGTTTCAATTTGGTACGTGTTGATTTCAGAGATTTCACACGACATGGTAACAATATCAGTTATGCACGGACAATAAGTGTGTACGATGTTTTAAAATGTATGGCAACTTAACTATCATGGCAGTATTACCATTTACAAAAATAAAATCATTGAATTCCCATTGATTGAGATGAAAATACAATTCCTATTATTATAGACAGAATACCATACAAACTCAGTTTAATCGGAAATTGTGTTAAGCATGTTCAATAAATAAATTCCATACAATTGAGATAATTTTGAGACGGAATAGCACATGTATAGATTAATTTAATAATTTATAGAACGGAAGAAAAAGTAATTTGTTCCTACAATCAGTTTATTTGAGGGAACAGAAACGTTATCAGATCTACCGGCTCAATACACTAGTGCTGACAAACAGCGGACGGTAAGTTCCGGAATTCTCATAAGTCAATTTAGTATGACTTTCTTAATGATCCAATGTTTATATCGTTTACTAAATATTTTCCTATATATTGTAATTTCAATGGAGTGTCGCACGAATGAAGAATAATTAACACATATATGTCTTAAGATGGTGATATTTAATTATGCAGTTTATATGAGACACAAAATATCATTATAAATTTAAGTAGATCAGTAGGTCAATTTCAAATGTTAAGTGGGTTTCTTTATTCTAATGGTGACGTTCAATTTCATGTCCGAAGAGGTTGTTATGATATCACATGTCACAAATTAGGTAAAGTCGTGACAAATTGAAACGACCTAAAACTGAGAGAGCATATATTACACTTTACTGCAGAATAGTTTGTAACCACGATTACAATAAGTCTCCCATGATGACATCCATCGCTTCCAACATGATTGAAATTTCTATAACTGACTTATCACCGGGTTCGTAACTAGATTAACACGACGAGTGCCACTAGTTGAGCAGGAACTGCTTATCCTTCCGGAGCACCTGAGTTCACCGCCGGTTTTTAGTGGGGTTCGCGTTACTCGATTTTTAGTTGTATATGTATGTTTTGTAGAACGTTGTTTGTCCTTTGTACTTTTTATTTTAGCCATTGTGTTGTTTGTTATTCTTCGATATACGGATTCTGATTACCTCCCTTTGATATCATCAAACTTTTACATACATATGTCTTAATTGTTTATAATGTAGATTTGTGGTCTTGTGTCCTTTGCTAGATTTGGTAATGATTACCTCATGGGGGTGCCATCTTTGGAAGAATCGATTCTAACATCCGTGTAGATCTCGAATGTTGTGTGAATTTGTGTAATCTAGCCTATTGTGTGTTTGAGATGTTGTTTCTTGTAATCGGATCGTCTCTATATTCGGTAATCTCATTCTGACTTTGGTACTTTGTATTCTCCTTAGACATTAACATTAATTATTTTACACCTATACATATCTCTATGGCTATGATCGATTCCGTACCTGCTTTAACCCTTACAAAAACACATGAATTATTTCAACCAGATATAATCTCTTGTCTGAAAAGTGTCAGTTTTCTTTGTGTTCAACTTATTTATATACTGATAGTTCATTACATATACGAATTTATTTTCACATCGTTGCTTCGAGGTTGACGTTATCACTACAAATATTATAAGGTCATCTTCGCGAACTGGTTGGCCGTAACGAAACATACATTTATCAAATGGCAATGGATATTTCTTCTTTAACGTAGATTGTTTCCTTTCCACTTTTACCGACAAGATATTCTACCGGAATTGACTATATGAGTAAAATGGTGGGTGTCTTATAAGAAGTATGAACTTCTTACCCTTCGCGAACATCGTGTTACTCGATATTTCGTTTTGTCTGTATAATGTGTTGTAGATCGTTGTTCGTCTTTTTGTCCTTATTCTTTATTCTTTTGGTCATTGTATTGTCTGTCCTTCGATTTACGGCTTCTGATTAACCCTTCGATATCTTCAAACTTTTTTTTAAAATACAAAAATATGCCAATGAATGTAGATCACACTATGACGCGCAACATACATTCATTTTCCGCATGTTGTTACTACTAGTAGCTGGCAGTGATATCATAAATGTTTGATATAAGGAACATTTTTTTTCACTTCAAGGAAAGGGGACCAGAAAGAATGGAAGGAGAAATAACATTTACCTCATAAAAGGTGAAAATAAAACATATTCGTTGTTACATGTAATAAAGGCGTGGTGTATTTCATTGTAAAATGTATGCGTTTCGTGATCGTACTCGACATATGACCAATCAGCCGACTGTATCCGGTATATCTAATATTTTGATCGGATGATTTGAAGTACCAGTACATTTTGTGCCAAGCTACACTTCGAAAGTGCTATGTTTTTTTGGGAGTTTGTTCTTATCTTTGTGTTTGCACTGCAATCACACTCCACTACCAATGTCGGACTAAGAGAGATAACTTAAATTAGTCAATACAAACTTTTTGGCCGTGGCTAGTCAAATTGTTTGGCCGTGGTTAGTCAAACTTTTTGACCTTGGCTAGTCAAACCTTTTGGCCGTGGCTAGTCAAGCTTTTTTTGCCGTGGCTAGTTACACTTTTTGGCCGTGGCTAATCAAAGAACAAAATTGGCTCGTGCAAGTGAGGTTGGTGAGTGCTGGCGATAAAAGGTGGATGTTTGTGCTGATAGCTGGAATCTATGGTTTCGACCACCTGTTTGTGGTAAGCTGAGCAAGTGCAAATACGAGTAAATACATGACGTCATCGATTACTGGGTTCAGGGTGTAAAACAAACTGTTTTGTTGATGTGCCATTTTCATCAATGATGTCTATTGTTACACGATTATTGAGGGTTCGCAGTAGTTTAATATATCCGAATGTTCTCTTCACCACTGCTGGCATGTGGTACAATGCACCAGGAATCTTTCACGGCGGCCCACTGTTCATTGGTACTATGTTATTGGTAGGAATAGACGGGCTATTGCTTTCGATTAGACCACTGGGACCAGCTTCTAATTGATTATCATGTATAATTAATTGTTGTGTATGTGTACCGTGTTGTACGTTTTGGCAGGGTCAGTTTCCGCCAAGCTAGGAAGCAGTGATCGAGTTGCTTCACTTTCACAATATTTCATAAGCAAAGACTTGATCGAATAAATCTACCAATTATTAAAGATTATGCTAATCGTAAAATGATATGGTAATTTTAGACTTAGTGTGTACTTCAAAGATTGATGCGCTGTTTTTACAGAATTTTCATTCATAAATTTGTTCAAAAGTTGAAACAGATCAATTCATTGATGAAGCGAATTACTAAGATTATGAAAAGAATGTTTAAGCAATATATATTCTATCCAACAAATCATTTTTAATGGATATTAAAAGATGGCAAAAACTTCAACAAACCACCCTTTAGGGAACGACCATTTAACTTGAAGGGGGGGGGGGGGGGGGGGGGGGGAGGGGTTATGGTTTTTTTCTAAAAAAATATTCTGATTCCCAATGTTGCTGAAAAAAATATTCTGATTTTGGTGGAGGAAAAAAAATAATCTGATTCAGAGTTTTTGTCACATATCCTAATGTTAAATTCTGGAAAAAATAAAATATTCTAACTCTTGTGTTGTCCGAAAAAACAGTTCTGAACGAAACAAAAAACCATAACCCAACCCCCCTTCAAGTTAAATGGTTGGTCCCTTACGGAACACTCGGACATATAGAACAAAAACTAGAAAGTCATGATTATAATGAATACACAATATGTAGATTATCAAATTTTAAAAAATAGAACTACAAAATATTCAGCAAATCTAATAATGGAGGGATACAAATGTCAAAACAATGTTTCCTTTATCTTTACCAAACCATCTCTTGTCGATTTTAACTCACATTCTCTTTCATTATGGGGCAGAGATAGCAAATTAAATAGACAAGATGCAATTAATATCTTTACATCAGTACAATAATTCACCATTGAGGTACTACCATTAATAGATTAATTATTAGATATTTCATTAATATTCAAACAATTTTCCAATTGAGAGATTCATAATTTTCCATGTTCAAGGTTTATTTACTAAAGGGTCGTCCTGGCCTTGAATGTATGGTTATTGAACTTGCACTTATCTTTGTCATCAGTGCCGATCACCCCTACAATTGAGTTCGATGTCCGCCCGTGACAAGATGTACTAGATACAACTTTATATGAGAATATTTGTTAGCTACCTGCTGCAGGTGGGTGGTTATCTCCGGTTATTTCAATTATACCACCAAAAAAAAACTTACTGCCAATGTATAACTGAAATATTGTTCAATGTAGCATTGAACAAACATATAATACTCTTTTAATATCTAAATGGCCATCAACACTATTCGCGGATTATATGATTCACTTACCCACCAGACCATGACCAATTTATTGGGGAAGACCCAAATCATAGAAATGTTATTGAATCTTTCAAAATCTGTAAAAAAATCTTTTTAAATGTAATTTATTTATGCCTACTGGAGCCCAACACGCTTTCCATATCATATGATGTTCGTTTACAATGTAACATTAACTTGACGGTTACATCAGAGTTCATCATGGTATCTTGTAACTTGACGGTTACATCAGAGTTCATCGTGGTATCTTGTAACTTGACGGTTACATCAGAGTTCATCGTGGTATCTTGTAACTTGACGGTTACATCAGAGTTCATCGTGGTATCTTGTAACTTGACGGTTACATCAGAGTTCATCATGGTATCTTGTAACTTGACGGTTACATCAGAGTTCATCGTGGTATCTTGTAACTTGACGGTTACATCAGAGTTCATCGTGGTATCTTGTAACTTGACGGTTACATCAGAGTTCATCATGGTATCTTGTAACTTGACGGTTACATCATAGTTCATCATGGTATCTTGTAACTTGACGGTTACATCAGAGTTCATCGTGGTATCTTGTAACTTGACGGTTACATCAGAGTTCATCGTGGTATCTTGTAACTTGACGGTTACATCAGAGTTCATCATGGTATCTTGTAACTTGACGGTTGCATCAGAGTTCATCATGGTATCTTGTAACTTGACGGTTACATCAGAGTTCATCATGGTATCTTGTAACTTGACGGTTACATCAGAGTTCATCATGATATCTTGTAACTTGACGGTTACATCAGAGTTCATCATGGTATCTTGTAACTTGACGGTTGCATCAGAGTTCATCATGGTATCTTGTAACTTGACGGTTACATCAGAGTTCATCGTGGTATCTTGTAACTTGACGGTTACATCAGAGTTCATCATGGTATCTTGTAACTTGACGGTTACATCAGAGTTCATCATGGTATCTTGTAACTTGACGGTTACATCAGAGTTCATCATGATATCTTGTAACTTGACGGTTACATCAGAGTTCATCATGGTATCTTGTAACTTGACGGTTGCATCAGAGTTCATCATGGTATCTTGTAACTTGACGGTTACATCAGAGTTCATCGTGGTATCTTGTAACTTGACGGTTACATCAGAGTTCATCGTGGTATCTTGTAACTTGACGGTTACATCAGAGTTCATCATGGTATCTTGTAACTTGACGGTTGCATCAGAGTTCATCATGGTATCTTGTAACTTGACGGTTACATCAGAGTTCATCATGGTATCTTGTAACTTGACGGTTACATCAGAGTTCATCATGGTATCTTGTAACTTGACGGTTGCATCAGAGTTCATCATGGTATCTTGTAACTTGACGGTTACATCAGAGTTCATCATGGTATCTTGTAACTTGACGGTTACATCAGAGTTCATCATGGTATCTTGTAACTTGACGGTTACATCAGAGTTCATCATGGTATCTTGTAACTTGACGGTTACATCAGAGTTCATCATGGTATCTTGTAACTTGACGGTTACATCAGAGTTCATCATGGTATCTTGTAACTTGACGGTTACATCAGAGTTCATCATGGTATCTTGTAACTTGACGGTTACATCAGAGTTCATCGTGGTATCTTGTAACTTGACGGTTACCTCAGAGTTCATCATGGTATCTTGTAACTTGACGGTTACATCAAAGTTCATCATGGTATCTTGTAACTTGACGGTTACATCAGAGTTGATCATGGTATCTTGTAACTTGACGGTTACATCAGAGTTCATCATGATATCTTGTAACTTGACGGTTACATCAGAGTTCATCATGGTATCTTGTAACTTGACGGTTACATCAGAGTTCATCATGGTATCTTGTAACTTGACGGTTACATCAGAGTTCATCGTGGTATCTTGTAACTTGACGGTTACATCAGAGTTCATCATGGTATCTTGTAACTTGACGGTTACATCAGAGTTCATCATGGTATCTTCTAACTTGACGGCTACATCAGAGTTCATCATGGTATCTTGTAACTTGACGGTTACATCAGAGTTCATCATGGTATCTTGTAACTTGACGGTTACATCAGAGTTCATCATGGTATCTTGTAACTTGACGGTTACATCAGAGTTCATCATGGTATCTTCTAACTTGACGGTTACATCAGAGTTCATCATGGTATCTTGTAACTTGACGGTTACATCAGAGTTCATCATGGTATCTTGTAACTTGACGGTTACATCAGAGTTCATCATGGTATCTTGTAACTTGACGGTTACATCAGAGTTCATCATGGTATCTTCTAACTTGACGGTTACATCAGAGTTCATCATGGTATCTTGTAACTTGACGGTTACATCAGAGTTCATCATGGTATCTTGTAACTTGACGGTTACATCAGAGTTCATCATGGTATCTTCTAACTTGACGGCTACATCAGAGTTCATCATGGTATCTTGTAACTTGACGGTTACATCAGAGTTCATCATGGTATCTTGTAACTTGACGGTTACATCAGAGTTCATCATGGTATCTTGTAACTTGACGGTTACATCAGAGTTCATCATGGTATCTTGTAACTTGACGGTTACATCAGAGTTCATCATGGTATCTTGTAACTTGACGGTTACATCAGAGTTCATCATGGTATCTTGTAACTTGACGGTTACATCAGAGTTCATCATGATATCTTGTAACTTGACGGTTACATCAGAGTTCATCATGGTATCTTGTCAGGTTCGTATTGCTATATCTTGAATTTACTGTGTAACGTTTTGCACATCTTTCTTTGTACTTTTGTCCTTTTTCTTTTTGCCATTGCATAGTCCGTCCTTCAATTTACGGCTTCTAGCTACCCCTTTGATATCTTTGAACTTAAACCCTTTTCAAATGCAGTGTGCAACCTCTGACATAATCTTCAACTTGTTAAAGCGGTCATTATCTGGTAGAGGTAGAATTAGAACTTTTCTTAGATACAATATAACTACTGATCAGCTCCCTTGTTGTGTGGGAAAAATCAAATGTACAACTCTTCCTTAGGGTGGGATATGAATAAGCGTACAGTAAACACCGTAGAATGGCATACTCCGTGTACGTAAAAGACGACTTGTGGCAGCTCTTAACCTTGTTAGTAAATAGTAGATGATGGAAAACAAAACTGTTCTACCATATATAGACGTTCGAGAAAACCGAAGGTGCAAACAAGAATGGACAATCCAGAGAAACTGTCAACATTGGGTACATAAGAGACAGGACGAAGCAACAGGATAAGCAACAAGGATCCCCAAAAAAATACAGGGATCACATTTCAATCTTTTCCTCTTAAACCGCTGGACCAAATTAAACCAAACCTGGCAGGCGTGGTCCCTGTGTGGGTCCCTTTCAAAATTGTGTCCGACAGTCCCGTCCTCCATTCAAGGTGGCTACTGTTGCTAAAAATAGAAAATTCTTCAATTGTCCATTGCTGCTTTAGTATACGTCAAAATGGGCTCACATTTTAACTGCAGCTACATGGCGAGAAGTAGTTTAACATATATTTAGGCCATGTGAGCTATTGCCATCACTTTTCGTCCGTCCGTCAACATTTCACATTTTAATCTTCTCCTCAGAAACCATTGGGCAAATTCCAACCAAACTTTGGTGGAATGGCTCTTTGATGGCCCCCTTCAAAAATTGTGTCCGGTGATCCCGACTTCCAACCAAAATGGCCGCCAAGCTAAAAATAGAAAAAAAGGGGGAATGAAATTTTAATTGTCCATTGCTGCTTTAGTATAAGTCAAAATGAGCTCAAATTTTAACTGCAGCTACATGGCAAGTAGTTTTATATATAGTCCGGGTTTTTCTGTGAAATTTTTCTGTCAGCCGATTGATACCCATTATGCAAATTAGGCATATTTTGATAACAGATCACATTTAAATCTTCTCCTCTGAAACCGCTGAACCAAATTAAACCAAACCTGGCAGGGATGGTCCTTGGGTGGTCCCCTTTCAATATTGTGTCCGACAGCCCCGCCCTCCGTTCAAGATGGCCGCTGTTGCCAAAAATAGAAATTTCTTCAATTGTCCATTGCTGCTTTAGTATAAGTCAAAATGAGCTCAAATTTTAACTGCAGCCACATGGCAATGAGTAGTTTAACATATATTCTGGGTTTTTCTGTGAGATTTTTTCAGCCAGTTTATTCCGTTAAGGAATATTATGAGATAAAAATCACATCTGAATCTTTTGCTAAAAAATTTGAGTTGAAATGATCTTTGGGTGGCCCACTTTCAAAATGATGTGTAACACCCCCATTTTCTATTAACTTTAGATGTCAAATTGAAAACCAGGTGAGCGATTACAGGCTCCTGGAAGCCCGAGTTAATAGTTAGTCCGGGTTGTACACGTCTTCCATTTATTTTGTTACGTCCTAGTATGACAGCATCAGAAACACAGCACTACCTACGCTGCTGATCACAACATAAAATATCTCTAAATGTTTCGACGTTGGATTGAAATAACATTCGTTTCCTCGTTCTTCACAAGACTGTGAAATTGATATCAGAATAAAAACTGAAACTAATGTGCCTATTAACACTATTGCGTACAGATCACCACTACAAGCCATGTCTACAATAGAAGAACACTAATTTAGTTCCTACTATATTGCTGGTAGTCAAAACTTACGATTTTGCATTTTTATAATATGCAACGTGCTAGAACCGAGATATATTGTCATTTTTTTTGTCGCCGACTTCTTGGGGCTTTAGCCATCAGTCCAATTCAATATCCCGCATATTCTTTAAAATTATATTTTGACATACCGAAATGCCCACCGTAAGGAAAATAACGTACAATGTTCACACCAAATCGGAATGTGCGAAATATCATTTAGCGGAATTACTGTGTATTTTTTAATGAAAATATTGCAGTGAAACATTATACTAAGTAGCTTCCTGGACGATTTCTCTGTTCCTAGATGGAAACAGCAGAAAAATCCCGACCATATCCATTATTATGACAAACTGGTTATAATGTTTATTAATATAACAAAAACCGAACAACTACAGAAAAACAGATGCCGTGGGAAATGCAGGACCTGGTTTGGGAGGGGTACATAATTAAGCTTGTTTAAACATCTCTTCTTGATATTTAGATCTCTAACGGCAATACAGATATAAACAAACAACAAAGTAGTATGTTCTCTTTCTTTCTCTGTGGCAATTTAAACGAACTTTTTCCTATTGAACGTTTCAAGTGCCACCTTATAATTATATAATTATATCTGTATTATGTATAACTAATGAATGTATTATCTGTATTAATATAACTAGAAATTTGCTCACATGACGTTAAACAATCAATAAATCAACCTTCACCTGGTTGTACACAACGTTTGGTAATTAACTAAGGGTGCAAATTAAGACACTAATATATTAATATGATTTACACTTCCTCAAAAATATACATTACAAAAAAAATTACATATTTGCAATCAGTGCTAAAATAAAATAATAAATCTTCCCGAGTTTTTGGAAATTGTACTGTCATATGGTGATCATGTGACACCAGTTTATATAAACAGTTTAAATATTTGTGGATTCTAAAGATAGAATTTGTCCTTTGAAAATGTTCAATATCTAAATATCATGTCCCAACCAAGAGTTTCGCTTGACCATTGTAGATGAGCAAATACTTACCCCTAAAATGTGCATTTCTACAGCAAGAAAATGATTTGAAAAGCATTATTATTTTTCTTATTTCAATATATATACATGTAGCATGTGGGTTAAATGATTTCTTCCCCCCACAATTTCCCACGAAAATGAAACTCGCATTTTGCCGATTAGAAAATAAAATAACCGAAAATCAATGATAAATTGCAAAAACAATCACCTTTCAAAAAATGTAAAATGTGATTTTTCGACCTGCCTTGATTAGATCATGTCCTGGATTTTTTTTCACTTGAAAATAGTTGAAATCGGTTAAATAATTCAGGAAAAATCATCCTGGCATAAATTTGCAACCGCAATTGACGAACTCCAGAAAAAGTTTTACACATGCAAATGCGAATAATACTTTATAAATATGCTAAACAATTTTTAATTTTATTTCAAATAAATCAAATATACTTGCTATTACATTGTCCGTATTTACTGAGAACAAAAACCCATGCAATGTCAAAATAACATGATACATTTAACCAACTATTGGTGTTTGATCTATATAATAAAATTGAAAATAAAACATGTAATTTAGTTTTTTAAATGTTTATGCTGAAGCAAACTTATTTTCGTCGATTCTCAATGTGTAGCAAACATTACTGGTTGTTTGTGCGTCATTAATTGACAAGAGTGGTCCTGATCGTATAGTAGTTGGATTTACAACAGTGGCTATCACCACTAAAATTGTGAGTTCGACTCCCGTCATAGCGAGGTGTACTTGATACAACATTGCGTGATCAAGTTTGTCAGCGACTTGCGGCAGGTCGGTGATTTTCTCAGGGTACTACGGTTTACTCCACCAATAAAACTGACCGACACCCATATAACTGAAATATTGTTGAAAGTGGCGTTAAGCATGTTTGATCCAATACGATATAGGATATTTAAATACAATATAAATATAATTGTTAGTGATAATTTACTGGTAATTGGCAATAGATACAAAAACTGAAAAAGTATGTTACCTCACCACGATTCCAGTCCTGGGTTGTCTGCGGGTAAATCCCGGTTCATTCTCTTGCTTCAGATGGCCATATTTTAGTTTTTTACAGACCATGCGAAATATTTGAGGGTTAGGGGCATGGTGTTTAACGCCATTTTCAACAATATTTTAGAAATAGTGGCGGTCAGTTTTATTGGTGAAGGAAACCGGAGTACTCGGAGAAAACCACCGACCTGCTACAAGTCACCGACAAACTTTATCACATAATGTTGTATCAAATACACCTCGCCTGAGCGGGATTCAAACTCCCAACTTTAGTGGTGATAGGCACGTATTGCATAGGTAGTTATAAATCCGAATTGTGTCAAGTAAGACAAATGGTGTTTTTGTTGGTGGTATGTTCAATTCTGTTTATCCCTGAAATCTAGCCACAAAAGTTGTCAATTCCATGCATCAGAATGGACATGACGTTTCAGCAAGACATCACAATACCACACACAGTTTTCCTATCTATGGGTTTTCATCAGTACAAGAACAATAGCGTCATGCCTAGGTTTCCAATATCACCCTGCTGAAATCGTACTGACCACATCTGGGTGATATTAACCACTTATATCTATCACAAAACCCAAGCACTCTATCAGATCTCCGACAAGCCTTGCATGGCATAATTTAGCTATACATGACAATCTACAATATGTATCTTTTCATCCATTTACATTTTTACATTGTATTGTCTGTCCTTTGATTTATTGTTTTTGATTACCCTTTGTCATCTTTAAATTTTTCTGATGGTTGCATGATGAAAAATGATTCAACTATTAGCTACATTTGTATGTTTGTTTATTTATAAAGATATAAATACTAGAGGCTAACATGAGCCTGTATCACTCACCTTGTATAGATTATTTATTGCACCATTTTCAATGGTAATATGTTAAATATTGATCTCCAAGGGCTTGGAGAACCAAAAGACTCAATGATGTTCATTTGTGCAAAATTTAACCTTCATATCACATATCTGTTTCATACTAAATACAATTGTATTTCTATTCCTCATAAAGAAGATTATGAAAATCTGTCCCATTGCATCCTATTATAAATTCTAAAAAAAAAAATCTGCAAAAGTTGATCAACTTCTTTACAGTATGTCAATTTTTGGATCACAAAGATTGGACCCCATAGACACTTGGGTCTTCATTTGTACCAGACTAAATCTGCATTTCATAGGATGTTTCATTCCAAATACTATATGCTATATCTAATGTCGGGTCTTGACATTGCTAAATTTTTCCATTGCAGCATATATAAAACCTCAGTCAAGAAGGGCATCGGCACCATACGTATTGGAAACAATTTTTTTTATTTTATCCCATGCAGAATTCATTTGTTTAAAAAAAAATGGGGCTTGAATCTGTATATTACAATGGAATATATGTAGATATATATTTGTATAACAATGAAGGTCTGAAGGTCGAAGGGGGGGCCTGGAATGTGCTTCAAATTGAATACGGAGAAGCATCAAATACCGTAGTCTGCTGAAAAACAATGAGGATTAAATTTATAGCTTCCCTTGTTTTCTAAAACACCTTGTGGAGAACATATCCAGGCATCTGATGTTACATTTTGCCATGAATACAATTCTAATGTTAATTGATTAATAACAGTTTCATATTTTTCATTTCTGAACTGATTAATAAGTTCTTTGGGATCCAGCAAAAGGTCATACAATTCCCATTGTTCTCTATAATAATATTGTTTCAAGTTCTTGTACCAGTGTGTTGAAATGTTATGTCTAGTCCGATACAGAAGATCTTGAAAAGTATTTGAGATGAAAAAATCCTGGTCAATTTGAAATGGCATCAGATAATTTAAATTATGCAATAGTTTATATCGCTTTGTTCGAATAGATCTCATTGGATAATACATTGTCACTTCATGAAGATTATGGCTGGTAAAAATGGCTTCCTCTGTTGGTATGTTATTGTTGCCTAGCAACATAAATAATGACTTCCCTGTAAGAATTACTGGGTTATGAAAGAGTTTATATTCAGGATATGGTATGCTGAACCAGTCAAGAATAGTTGGTACTATATCTACATGACTCACTAAGTTATTTACTTCCTAAAACGAAAACAAAATTATATACTACAACAAACATACAAAAAACAAAGAGAACACAATATACAATGTGTAAACATAACTTAATTTCCAATAAAATGCAAGAACAGGGACAAGTAAATTAATTTGCTGACCTTGTGACCCTTAGTTTACTTTCTGGTAATATAAAGCATGTATAACTTATATGTGTACAGCAATGTAGTATCTCCTTCATTAAAATACTGAATGTAATTCATGATGTGATCTATAACTAATAATTTTTCTCTGTTCTATTGTATTTCTATGAAATATGGGTCTAGCATGATGACAGGGGTGATATGGAAAAGATCATATTTTCGTGCATTTATTATATACATTAATTGACTTGGAAATATGGATCTGGCTCACCGGTTAACAGCCATATGTTCATCAATATTTTACATACAATGGCTATTTCCACATTTATTTGGTGGGTACGTGTGGTATAATGGATAAGGGTGTCAACTTCTGAACACAATCCTCTAATATCACTGATGTGGGTTCAAGCCAAGATAAGATTTGTTAACATCTACTGAGGTGATGAGTTTTCACCTTTCAGTTCATCACGCTGTCTAGGCAATCCTTCCCCATTAAGGCTGGTAGTCACCACATAGCAAACAACTGATAAAAAGTTACCATAAGTATCAGTGACCCTGACCCTGTTTCACCATTTTTAATTTAACCAATCAAATTTAAAACAAAGACATAAACTATGATTTATAACGAAAATTTATATTCAGTGAAACTTGTCTGAACTGAACTCCGAGTAAACCGAAAACCTGCCTAAACCAGACAGACTTTACAGTCCCATCTACTAAATATCTATGTAATGTGAACCAGTGTAAACCAAACACCTGTCTAAACTGAACAAATTCTTCTGTTCCAAAGGGTTCGGTTTAAACAGGTTTGACTGTATCTTACAACAGTATAATATTATTGAAAATTTGAATGCTTCAGTAAGCAGAATATTAAACTTACCATGCCCCATTTATTTTTGTGATGTGGTGAAGACAGTAAGAAAGGTTCAGCTATTCCAGAATCGTACAAATTAGTTCTGCCATTTGGGAATGGTATACCATTATCAGATGTATACAGAATGAGAGTATCCTCTAAAACTCCAGCTTCCTCCAACTCTGACAGAACTAATCCAATACCTGTATAAAAAATAAACAAATACCTGTAGAAAAATAAACAGATACCTGTAAAAAAATAAACAAATACATGTAAAAAAAATAAACAAATACCTGTAAAAAAATAAACAAATACATGTAGAAACAATAAACAAATACCTGAAGAAAAATAAACAGATACCTGTAGAAAAATAAACAGATACCTGTATAAAAAATAAACAAATACCTGTAGAAAAATAAACAAATACCTGTAAAAAAATAAACAAATATTTGTATTTATTTTCAAATATTTTGAGCCTAAAGTAGCTTAAAGCAAAAATACATGACAGATTGATGACAATTTTGTCATTTTAAAGAGGTATACAAAATGTATATATATTGTGTATCGGCGGTATATATTTTTGTGACTAGAACTCTCTTGAAATGAGGTTGAAGCTGTTATTTAGATAAAAACAGGACATATCCTGTGACAACTTTTGATTATATAGGCCCAGTGGCTTCAGAAGAGATATATGGTTCACATTCTCCTTATAGACTACTAATATTTCGCTAATGAAATACATGTATATGTCTGCTATCTATTTAGCACATTTGGCGTTTCGCTTTTACATTAAATATGAAAATTATCAGGAAACGAATCTTAAAAGTAAGCCATCATGTATCTGTGTGTCAGGGGTATCGATATTGCCCCATTCTAAGATTTTGCTTTTGGATTTTGTGAACAGTTCCCACAATGTGGTATTTTTTTGTTTTTCATTTTTTATTAAAGCTATGTAATTTGTATACATCATATTTGATGCATATTATGACAGGGTCGTCATGGTCGTGATCATGTGGTACATGTAGTTGGATTTACATCTACCTGTGCAATCAGTGCCTATCACCACTACAGCTGTGAGTTCGAATCCCGTTCATAGTAAGGTGTACTCGATATAACATTATGTGATAAAATTTGTCAGTGACTTGCGACAGGTTGGTGGTTTTCTCCGGGTACGACGATATCCTCCACCAATAAAACTGACTGCCACAATATAACTGAAATTGTCATGTACAGGGGGTAGCACGTCACTGGCGTAATCCACATCGTATATTGTGTATTTAGCTTATACAGTTAAACCTATGGAAACTATTGTGCGTTTGCAAGCTGTTGACAATAGATAAAAATGGTGATATGGTACAACGCCAGGTGACAATAGGAAAGAACTCCAAACTTTCATGCAGGTCTACTTCCTAGACCTATTCTTATTGGACTCTAACCAATAATATTATTATGAGATTATGACCAGCCCATAACTCAGCAATGCACAATGCCAATGCGTCTACACGTCTTCAGCGCTTGTACCAATCTAAGTACCTAATCAAAGATAAGCCAGCAAACCTGTGCGTTTTACACATGCAACCTTTACTAGTTCAGCCTGTGCGTTTTATGCATGCACCTAATACTAGTTAAACCTGTGCGTTTTCAGCACCCGTGCATCAGACCTGTGTGTTTTACGCACACACCTATTGCCAGTTTAACTTGTGCGTCTTCAGCACCTGTGCATTTTAAGCACGGACCTATTACTAGATCAACCTGTGCATTTTCACCACTTTTGCGTCAGTCCTGTGCGTCTTACGCACACCTATTAATGGTTCAACCTGTGCATTTTCAGCACTCGTGCGTCAGACCTGTGCACTTTACGCATGGACCTATTACTAGATCAACCTGTGCGTTTTCAGCACTTGTGCATCAGACCTGTGTGTTTTCAGTAAAGCTGCTGATCCAGTAATCAAGAGCGAATACTAGTACTGTAAAGAGTAGTGACCAAACACGCTGCTTGAAAATAATAGCCAAAGGGACCAAGCATGCTGCGACAAGCGTTAATATACCCTGTTTTGGACTATACCATTTTATAAATACGATTCCAAAAGTCTGCATCATCAAAATGATTTTATATAACCCAATGATAACCACAAAGCGTGTAAAAAAAAAAAAGAAGGCTATGCATCGGTTACTTTATGATCCGACCCAACCCGTTTATGACCCCAAATATGATAATTTCCATAGTAATTATAAACAATACGGAAAAGGAAAATAGAAATTATTCGTTTGCTAAAAATGTCTTATTGAACCAACAACTTGATAAATAAAAATGATCTACTGTTTCGAAAGTTGTAACTTAATCATTTGCATGCCATCTGTGTATATTAAACAATTAAAACAATATACACAAAAAGGGGAATTCGTGGAAGCGTGCAAGAAATTTATACGGTCAAGTGGGAAATTATCACCTAAAAAATATAGCCTTAATTAACTTTTTGACTTTGCATACTCATTTTAAATACGTGTTAACTAATTTCATCACAAATTTTTTTTGAAAGTGGCGTTAAACCCCATAAACCAAACCACAAACCATATCATGACAATTAAGAAAATGACGACTTTTACCCTGATCTAATCTACTAATGGTAGTATATTGAGCAGCTATGTCTTGTCTGGCTGCTGGGGTGTCCTGTACAAAGTATGGTACAATGACATCGTTGGGATCATAGGTGATGGGTGTCCAGTCAGGAATAACACCCATTCCATGGCTACCATCTCCAAACTTTTCACAGAACTGTCCATATTCAGGATGAGTATGACCACATCTGTGTGGATCATGGAATCCAATGTACAAAAAGAAAGGACTGGAAATAAAAATATAAAACAATAAGACTGAAATAAGTACAAATGTACTAATAGGATAGAAAATAGAGTACATTTATATTTTATTGTTAAATAACTCTCAAGATATTTTATAGTTTAAACAAAATATACAGCATAGACCTATACCATAAATAATTTGGTTGATACATGTACTTTTACAGAAGTGTTCATCATACTTACAATCCTGGAGCTGATTCAGAACTAGCTACACTATCTACAATGCATCATGAAGTCATTAATTCACCACACATTTCGATGAGATGATGACAATGCCCACTTTGTACTTGCTCAACCTTCTCAGTTTGAAATTTATAGTGCTAGGTTACTGAAACAAGTTAAACAACAGTCAACTGGGAGACATGTCATTCCAACATGATACAATCTCATGAGACAACCACTCTTTGCTTTTATTCCTTAATACTAAGTTAATACTGTGTGTTTGGCGGAGAAACAGCAATGCCATCTTTATAGATTTTGGTTTGACCGGACCAGTGCTCCATCCCACAATTTACACCACTTGATACTTGCATGCTAACCATTACATCACCAAGGCACTTAGAGTAGTCTGATGATACTAAGAGTATGATTTGTAATATTTGCATAGTTCATTTTTATTACAAATGTAAGTACCTACATAATACATGTAGTAAAACTTAGAAAGAAGTAAAAATAACCTGACAAATGGTATCTTCTTTATTAGAATGGCTAGATTAACACATCATGTGTTGGTTAATAAAGTAAGTCTTGTTCTACACTTACCTTGACTTATCTTTACTTAAGAATTCCCTGACCAACAGTTTTATCTTTGTTATATTTCTTCCTACTTGTAGTATACTATTGTTTTCTTCTGTTTCTGCATAGTCAAAAGGATACACCTTTTCTGGACCAACATGCTTTTTACCAATTATTCCTTAAAACAAATATACAATCAAACCTGCATTAAAGGGCACCTCTATATAACAAAGCACTGTCTATAAAAGGACAATCTCATCTTTACCATTAATGAATAGTGTATATAATTTTAAAAGGTATATAAAAGTGAATTGCTCATAAAGGGTACATTTTCATTTTCCTTGTAGGGTTGATTGCACTTTTATTCAAACAAACTTTAATATTTACCAGTAAGGATTATACAGAACAAATATTGATATCATTTACACAATGGTCCCAAGTCTTAATATAACAATACTTGTCACTAATTGGGTTTAATATGCTGCTGGTTCTTGCAAAGACATTTTTGATTTAATTTGACTTGCACTATTTTGATCCTGTGCTTAATAGACCATATGTCCACTTTTTAACATCTTAATCTACTGATGCCAAGACAGTTCTAGATGATAAAAGGCTAGAATCAGTCTGCTATATTTACATTTTTACATAGATTTTTTCTTTCCTCTATCACTGTCAAGACATTTATCAGACTTGACAATATATATATGAGTAACATGGCAGGTGTCTTATAAGAAGAAAGAACTGCTTACTCTTCACAAGCACCAGTGACCAGGGTTCATCCTCCGTTTATGGTGTGGTCCATGTTAGTTATATTTTTAGTTTTCTGTGTTGTGTTTTTCTGTCTTCGTCCACTGTTTTAAATCCCCACTGTTGCCAGTTTCTCTGGATTGCCCCATTGGTTTTCTCTTTCTCTGGATTGCCCCATTGGTTTTCTCTTTCTCTGGATTGCCCCATTGGTTTTCTCTTTCTCTGGATTGCCCCATTGGTTTTCTCTTTCTCTGGATTGCCCCATTGGTTTTCTCTTTCTCTGGATTGCCCCATCGGTTTTCTCTAACGTTTTTTTTAATTAGGCAAAAATAATGAAATATGCAGATAAAAGGTGGATCTTAATAATGCCACAACATGAATCTCAAACAAATAGAACTAAGTTGTATGATAAATAGAGCATGAAGAAATAACCTATGACCTCACATTAAATGATATCCTGTATAAGTAACATAGTCTGGTGATAAATAACCCACCAGTTTAAAAACTCATCAAGCATACAGTAAACGGCCATGGGTGCACTAGTTGTAGGATATATTGTAGTATATACCTGTCCTAATGTCAGCTTTCCTTAGTATAACAGGAAGAGTCTGTACTCCATCAAAAGACATAAAATGGTGGACATCTTGGTGAAGGCCATACATTCCATTCTGATGTTGAGGCAATCCTGATAAAATAACTGATCTAAAAATAAATATCACCGGGATATAATAGAATAACTGATCTAAAAATAAATATCACCAGGTTATAATAAAATAATTGATCTAAAAATAAATATCACCATGTTATTATCGTATAGGATATTTTTTTCTATTTAATTAAGCAAATTTTATGGATTTGTTCACTACATTGTAGCTTGAACAAATTTTTTCCTAGACAGGGGCTTAGAGCTAGTGAATTTTGTCGCAGACTGTAAAGTTATTGATACATTTCCCAACTTAACAGACATGAAAGCTGAGCTGAACTAGACTAAATACTTTATAAAATATACTGACCTACTCGGTGAACAGCTACTGACAGAGGTAAAAGCATTGGTAAAAACAGTACTTCTCTTTCCGAGCTTGTTCAGGTTGGGAGTTTTACATACTGTATTGTTATACACCTGTGTTTCAAATCCTGCATCGTCACCTTTAAAGAATGAAAGGGTAATTATTATTATTCTTGTTTTTCCAGTTTTTTTTTAACATTCTTTTCTGCCTCTCTGCATGTCAATGTCAAATTACTTTTAGGAACATTTTTCTAGGGTCACAATTCTGGCAAAAAAAAGAAGACTACAAAATTTGTAGGCATTGAGCAATACAGCAGTTAATGAAAAGTGTATAGAAGTTGTAACGTGAATGAAAAGTTACAAGGCATGGCACTATACCTAACTTCTTAGATCTCAGTGATTTATCAGATCAAATTAAAAAAAAAATATCCAAAATATCTAATATTGATTAGATTGACATATTTACCCAAAATTAAAATTAGATCTCCTCACTTGCTCCCCTGGGGCTTTCATTATTGAGATCATATGGTGGTTGGATTTACAACTACCTGTGCAATCAGTGCCTATCACCACTAAAGTAATGAGTGTGAACCCCATTCATGGCGAGGTGTACTCAATAAAACATTATGTGATGAAGTTTATCAGTGACTTGCAACAGGTTAGTTTTTCTCTCTGGGTACTTCGGTTTCCTCCACCAATAAAACTGACAGCCACGATATAACTGAACTATTTTTGAAAGTGGCGTTAACACCAAATAAACCTAAACTAAACTTCTTGCTCCCCCCCCCCCCTTTTTCTGTCGCTGTTAAATGTGTTTGTGAGGAAGTGAAACAGAAAAAAAAGGAGAAGCAGGTGTGGAGATATTATTTTAATTAGGTTTATATTTTACCTGCATGCTAATTTAATGATTGCAAACATGTGCTCACCAATATAGATGAAATATATATGAATATATAAATGAAAGATAGTTAGAGTTATTCCCCTTTGACTAAATGTTGGAAATGATCATTCTCATCGTGGACAGGAAAAGAATGGATTATCATTCTTGGAAGCTGGTACATATAATGTATCTATAAGCAGTATGACAAAAGTGGATTTTGTCTATGAATCTGCAATCCAATAAATCATGTGGTGGAGAAAATATTAGGTATAGTCCTGCACACATAAATATTACAGTTTTAAAGTGAGAACCTATTTGTTTATATCTTTGTTGATTTTTGGATTGCAAGCCTTCTCTTTTTATGTTACCCAATACGGCTGTTTCAAATCATGTCAATTCCGATCACGTTCCCTCTTTTCCGTGTCTTGTCGTCTGAAATGACTGTTACTTCCGGTGTTTTAAAAGTTTACGTTATTCTGTGACAATGTCAACATATCATAGTCGTAGATGCGGTAGATTATAAGTAATTGTAATATGGAGACGTCAAGAAAACGGCTAAGTAAATACTGGTGTTCGGTACCTCACTGTTTGTCTGACAACAGAAATATATCATGACAGGTCGTTTTCCTTTCATGATGTAGACAGCAGTAAATAAAGAAATAAAACAAATTTAATATTAAAGAAGTAATTTTCTGTGCATTGAAGTCTGTGATACAAATAAAATAATTTAATTCATAAATTGATATTTGTCTTTTACAGAAAATGTAAAAAATTATTTTAGTTGAATAACGTTAAAACGACACTTATCGATTGGAGTTTTCATTGTGTACATTGAACTGGAAGTCCAGTGCCTAACATTCCATCAAAATCACATGGCTTGGCAGACGAAAATAAAAAAAAATTACGGAATGGAAATGATTCGAAACAACCGTATTGACACTATTTTCTTACTATTAATTTTATTCTATTGATATTCTCTTATCAGGACATCATGACATTTAATCACAGAGGGTGATGAAGCCAGCACTCTGGCAGCAGATGTCCTCAAGAGTTTACTTTGATTTGAATTGAAATGTTACTTTTAAAAAAAATAAACCTGTTATATACAATTGAAGAAAATCATGTAAAGATTTGGTTTAGCATCAACACCGAGTGTCAAAGACCAGGGGTGATTTTAAATTTAATTTCTTTGCTTAACTTCTGTTGGTGGATATCAAATAACTTAATTTGCGATGCAGTATAAACATGTACAGAGACGTGCCAAAAGTATCCGGTCACTGTAATTTTTTATTATATATTTCATATAAAATCACAATATTTGAAAACATTATTCCCAAGTCAATTCTTGTTCGATTTTGATAAAATTTTTACAAATAGAAGCGAGAACGTACGTAGTTTTCTGTGATTATTTTAAAATATTTTTTGGGAGCACAGATTTTAAATGTTCATGATTTAAACACAAACTTAAATTATTTGTCTTCAAATGTACTATCATTGTATTGTATTTTTGACATTCAAAATTTAGTTTTGGGTTTAAATCGTGAACTCATAAAAATTATAGATTATAAATTTATGCTAAAATTACAGTGTAAAACTATATTTAATTCTGTTTTTGTTGGTAAAAAAATCATCAAAATCGAACAAGAGTTGACTTTGGAATAATGTTTTTAAAAAATGTGGTTTTACATGAAATATATAGTAAAAAATCACAGTGACCGAATACTTTTGGCACGTCAATATAGATTCCTGATGATTTTATTTTCTGCATATAAAAAAAATAATTATCGATTTGTTAATGCACGGCACTCGACACTATATGAATACAAAAAAATCCATACACTTTATACCAATGTCAATGCAATGGCAAAAAATTGTCACTCTGGGCACAGGGGCTTGTTACGATTTTTTTTTCTCACTCTACTCTAAAAAACCAGTATACTCCCTTCCTATGGTACCGCGGGTTCTATTATACCACGGTATTTATTTTGTCTGTTCCTATGCACTGCAGCGCCACCCATCGGTTTTTCTATTTATATATTCATAAATACAACAGTCACATTTATTGGAACGTCTGGTCATTCTGTCCAAATGTCTTGAATTTTTGTAAGTACACATATTTTTATCTTTTCCTTAGAAATAGCAGACATTTTTATTTTACCCTGATACCATGCTTTGTAAAATGTCCAATAATTAAACCATAGTTGTCATAATTCGTCTGCTAATTTTTTTAGAAATGTCGTCAGTTTGTTTACGTTTCATTTCAACTCGATTTGGGATTTTTGGTGCTATTTTTAGTTACTTTCTAGACTGACAAAGCTGATGGAAAAATTAAGCTATGAAAACATATTAACCAACATAACGCTACATCAAATTGACTCAACTTTGTTACATTTGTTATTTCAAAGAAACTTTACTTTATTAAATGTGATAAATTATCAAGATTTTCTTTATGGTATAAGTTTGCGGATATTCACCTTGATTTAGTATTTATAAACGATGTCTTGATTTGTCAAACATTGTGTCCCATAACATTAATTTTGCAATTACCGCGATATCATAGGAAACCATTTCTGGGAGGTACATGGGCGTTGTCATAGGGAAAAGTGGCGACGTATTTTTAAACAAATTCAAAGAATAAAATGAATTGTGGGGAAAAATAGGTTTCTATACCAGGGAATAAAATATAACATTTTTGGATTAATTCCGAAAACTAGTTACGTTATACAGACGTTAAACATTAAGTACCGCGGTACCATAGAACCCCGGGCTACTCGGCAGTAGAGTGGAAAAACAAATCGTAACAATCGTATGTCGGTTAAAAGCTCAACAGAGCTTATGTTGTATGTTGTTTTAACCATGCCGACTCTAAATAAAGCTTATTTATTTATTTATAAGCCCCTGTGCTCTGGGGAATAAGTAATCACAAAAGACCATGGTAATATTTTCTTTTCAATGGCTGTTTTACCTACGATAACCAGGACGTTCTTGGCATTACTTAGTACTGACAAACAATATACAAAAAAGTAAACAATATCGTACTCTACTTTCATTTTCTACTTTCAATTTTTTTGATTACCTCCCTTTCATTATAGGATTGTCTAAATACAGTATCGGTGTCCCCGTGATTAGTGGGTTTTGTCCACACGTGATTATTGTTTTCAATAAAAATATACAACCAAAATATAGTACTTTACGTTTTGGCTCGCCAAAACCACACCATTTAAATGATACTCTACTTGCAGGTCTACAATATAATACAATAAAATATTTAGAATCGGAAAGAAGCAAACAATTATAACACAAGCTCCAGTGAGCTTTTAAATCCGACATACATGGACAAACAATAACCAAAGCATGCACACAATAAATTAAAAAAATACACTGTCAAGTTAAAAAATCCATCCATGAAATTTAAAACCAAGCTAAAAATATGAAAGTAATAAAACACATAATAGGCCTAGCAGAAGCACTAGCACGATTTAAAAGCATGTGATAGTAAATGTATGGACATAAATAAGACACATTGAAACTAGCTAAATATTTAAATTATAAATTTTAATAGCACATGCATCTATGTACAATTTTAAAAGACAAAAAAAAACGTAGGGAAATAATTTAAAAATCATGCACACAAGCTGCAGTGCATGACATGAGTTGTCATTCCAAGAGTTTATTAAACTCTTAAATTGATTGAAAGACTGTTTCTTTCCTGAAGTGGTCTGGCAGCTCATTCCAGGTTTTTGAAGCACGATATCTAAAAGAGTTCCATCAATACCGGGTAGCATTGACCGGGGGGAGGAGGGGGGGGGGTTTCAGTCGGTACATCGGTCCGGGGTCCGGAGAGAGGAGAGCCAAGAAGGGGCTTCTGAATCTCTGAAGGTCCAACTAAGCAAGTAACACTTTGCTGCATTATCTAATTATGCTTGTCACTACCTTGTATAAAGAATATGTTATCTGGACATTCTGCTGCAAGGAAATAAAGCTTTTATGAAAGTTTACCAGTGGTTTTATTGGACATCAGATCTGCAATTTTGAGAGAAATCTCAGCCTGTCCCGGGGCACCAAAGCTGTCTTGTTCTGCCATGCATCATTTCGCTTGGAGGCCCTGGCATTGACTATATTGGTATATGTGCTGTGTTGCTGTACCTAAAATTATATTTATTCTTTTTTAAAGTTACAAGATCATGTAGATATTGAGGGGTCTCCTTATTTATAATTTTAAATGTTTCAATAGCTATCGTACGTATAGGCCTAATTTTTAGAGAAGGTAATTTTGATTTAGCCAGAGGTTCTTCATGTGTGGACTGGTTTTCATTATATATATTTCAGTGCTCTTTCTTGATTTGTCCACCTTTTTCGAATTAGCTTCAGTAAAAATGCCTAATTACAGAGCAATAGTTAAAGTTTGATATAATAAACTAGTGATATACATGTAAAGTTAATTTGCCTAATATGTTTAAATATTTGCCCATTCTTTTTAATACATTAAGTTGTGAAGAAGCCTTTTTACAGATGTTTTCTGCATTTTGTATTATTTGATAGCCATTTTACGTCATCGACACAGACACAGAACCCTCTTATTGTATTAGTTTATTTTAAGTACGCCTAACTAATTGTCACAAAATACGCTAAATTTCGCCGTCTATTACAACTGAAAATACGTTAATCGTAAGTCCACACTTTTTAGACCCCTTAGTTACATGTCAACTGTAGATTTGTCGGCAAACATTAGCCAATGAGAACATGTGTTATTGTGTTAGAATTATACATGTATTACTATTTTGTTATTACAAATATAATTTGTTTAATCATTCGGATGATAAGTTGTGAAGATCCAGAATGTTCATCACTAACTTGCAATTGTATCAAATCTACTGAAACAGAACAAAATATTTAGGTTCCAGAATAACAATGTTGAAGAAACATTATTGAGTTGTAATTAGAGTTCACTAAAATTTTAGATACTTATCATTTAATATCCTGAGGCCGTCGTGGCCGTGATCGTATGGTAGTTGTATTTACAACTGCTACTATGCAATCAGTGCATATCACCACTGATGTTGTGGGTTCGACTCCCGCCCAGGGCGAGGTGTACAGCATTATGTGATAAAATTTGTCAGTGACTTGCGGAAGATCGTTGGTTTTCTTCGGGTTCTCTGGTTTCTTCCACCTATAAAACTGACCGCCACGATATAACTGAAATATTGTTGAAAGTAGCGTTAAGCATCATAAAACCAGCCAACCAACATTTAATATCCGATAAACAATAATCTTTTATCATTTGAACTTGAATTGTTGTCTATATATTTTTAGTACCATCAATAGAGGTTGTAAAACGTATCTACTAATCTATGTAAATGTCATTAATAGGAGCTAACATATTACGAAATAACGATACTGAACTGCATTCTTGGTATTGTTTTCTCTCATATCTGGCGTTTTAATGTACTGTTTTCTTGGCATCGGTATTGTTTTCTCTAGTATCCCGTGTGGGATGTTTTATACTGTGTTCGTGGTATTGTTTTCTCTGGTATCCCGTGTGGGATGTTTTATACTGTGTTCGTGGTATTGTTTTCTCTGGTATCCCGTGTGGGATGTTTTATACTGTGTTCGTGGTCTTGTTTTCTCTGGTATCCGTGTGGGATGTTTTATACTGTGTTCGTGGTATTGTTTTCTCTAGTATCCTGTGTGGGATGTTTTATACTGTGTTCGTGGTATTGTTTTCTCTAGTATCCTGTGTGGGATGTTTTATACTGTGCTCTTGGTATTTTTTTCTCTGGTATCCTGTGAGGGATGCTTTATACTGTGTTCGTGGTATTGTTTTCTCTGGTATCCCATGTGGGATGTTTTATACTGTGTTCTTGGTATTGTTTTCTCTGGTATCCCGTGTGGGATGTTTTATACTGTGTTCGTGGTATTGTTTTCTCTGGTATCCCGTGTGGGATGTTTTATACTGTGTTCTTGGTATTGTTTTCTCTGGTATCCCGTGTGGGATGTTTTATACTGTGTTCGTGGTATTGTTTTCTCTAGTATCCTGTGTGGGATGTTTTATTCTGTGTTCTTGGTATTTTTTCTCTAGTATCCTGTGTGGGATGTTTTATACTGTGTTCGTGGTATTGTTTTCTCTAGTATCCTGTGTGGGATGTTTTATACTGTGCTCTTGGTATTTTTTTCTCTGGTATCCTGTGAGGGATGCTTTATACTGTGTTCGTGGTATTGTTTTCTCTGGTATCCCATGTGGGATGTTTTATACTGTGCTCTTCGTAATTTTTTCTCTGATAACCTGTGAGGGATGTTTTATACTGTGTTAGTGGTATTGTTTTCTCTGGTATCCCGTGTGGGATGTTTTATACTGTGTTCGTGGTATTGTTTTCTCTGGTATCCCGTGTGGGATGTTTTATACTGTGTTCGTGGTATTGTTTTCTCTAGTATCCTGTGTCGGATGTTTTATACTGTGCTCTTGGTATTTTTTTCTCTGGTATCCTGTGAAGGATGTTTTATACTGTGTTCGTGGTATTGTTTTCTCTGGTATCCCGTGTGGGATGTTTTATACTGTGTTCGTGGTATTGTTTTCTCTAGTATCCTGTGTGGGATGTTTTATTCTGTGCTCTTGGTATTTTTTTCTCTGGTATCCTGTGAGGGATGTTTTATACTGTGTTCGTGGTATTGTTTTCCCTGGTTTCCCGTGTGGGATGTTTTATACTGTGTTCGTGGTATTGTTTTCTCTGGTATCACGTGTGGGATGTTTTATACTGTGTTCGTGGTATTGTTTTCCCTGGTTTCCCGTGTGGGATGTTTTATACTGTGTTCGTGGTATTGTTTTCTCTGGTATCACGTGTGGGATGTTTTATACTGTGTTCGTGGTATTATTTTCCCTGGTTTCCCGTGTGGGATGTTGTATACTGTGTTCGTGGTATTGTTTTCTCTGGTATCACGTGTGGGATGTTTTATACTGTGTTCTTGGTATTGTTTTCTCTGGTATCCCGTGTGGGATGTTTTATACTGTGTTCGTGGTATTGTTTTCTCTGGTATCCGTGTGGGATGTTTTATACTGTGTTCGTGGTATTGTTTTCTCTAGTATCCCGTGTGGGATGTTTTATACTGTGTTCTTGGTATTGTTTTCTCTAGTATCCTGTGTGGGATGTTTTATACTGTGTTCGTGGTATTGTTTTCTCTAGTATCCTGTGTGGGATGTTTTATACTGTGCTCTTGGTATTGTTTTCTCTGGTATCCCGTGTGGGATGTTTTATACTGTGTTCGTGGTATTGTTTTCCCTGGTTTCCCGTGTGGGATGTTTTATACTGTGTTCGTGGTATTGTTTTCTCTGGTATCACGTGTGGGATGTTTTATACTGTGTTCTTGGTATTGTTTTCTCTGGTATCCCGTGTGGGATGTTTTATACTGTGTTCGTGGTATTGTTTTCTCTGGTATCCGTGTGGGATGTTTTATACTGTGTTCGTGGTATTGTTTTCTCTAGTATCCTGTGTGGGATGTTTTATACTGTGTTCGTGGTATTGTTTTCTCTAGTATCCTGTGTGGGATGTTTTATACTGTGCTCTTGGTATTTTTTTATCTGGTATCCTGTGAGGGATGCTTTCTACTGTGTTCGTGGTATTGTTTTCTCTGGTATCCCATGTGGGATGTTTTATACTGTGCTCTTGGTAATTTTTTCTCTGATATCCTGTGAGGGATGTTTTATACTGTGTTCGTGGTATTGTTTTCTCTGGTATCCCGTGTGGGATGTTTTATACTGTGTTCGTGGTATTGTTTTCTCTAGTATCCTGTGTGGGATGTTTTATACTGTGTTCGTGGTATTGTTTTCTCTGGTATCCCGTGTGGGATGTTTTATACTGTGTTCGTGGTATTGTTTTCTCTGGTATCCTGTGTGGGATGTTTTATACTGTGCTTTTGGTATTTTTTTCTCTGGTATCCCGTGTGGGATATTTTATAATGTGTTCGTGGTATTGTTTTCTCTGGTATCCCGTGTGGGATGTTTTATACTGTGTTCGTGGTATTGTTTTCTCTCATATCACGTGTAGGATGTTTTATACTGTATTCCTGGTATTGTTTTCTCTGGTATCCCGTGTGGGATGTTTTATACTGTGTTCCTGGTATTGTTTTCTCTGGTATCCTGTGAGGGATGTTTAATACTGTGTTCGTGGTATTGTTTTCTCTAGTATCCCGTGTGGGATGTTTTATACTGTGTTCGTGGTATTGTTTTCTCTGGTATTCAGTGTGAAATGTTTTATACTGTGTTCGTGGTATTGTTTTCTCTGGTATCCGTGTGGGATGTTTTATACTGTGTTCGTGGTATTGATTTCTCTGGTATCCATTGTGAGATGTTTTATACTGTGTTCGTGGTATTGTTTTCTCTGGTATCCCGTGTGGGATGTTTTATACTGTGTTCGTGGTATTGTTTTCTCCCACATCACGTGTGGGATGTTTTATACTGTATTCTTGGTATTGTTTTCTCTGGTATCCCGTGTGGGATGTTTTATTCTGTGTTCGTGGTATTGTTTTCTCTGGTATCCCGTGTGGGATGTTTTATACTGTGTTCTTGTTATTGTTTTCTCTGGTATCCCGTGTGGGATGTTTTATACTGTTTTCGTGGTATTGTTTTCTCTGGTATCCCGTGTGGGATGTTTTATACTGTGTTCGTGGTATTGTTTTCTCTAGTATCCCGGGTGGGATGTTTTATACTGTGTTCGTGGTATTGTTTTCTCTATTATCCCGTGTGGGATGTTTTATACTGTATTCCTGGTATTGTTTTCTTTCATATCCCGTGTGGGATGTTTTATTCTGTGTTCGTGGTATTGTTTTCCTTGGTATCGCGTGTGCGATGGTTTATACTGTGTTCGTGGTATTACTTTCTCTGGTATCCCGTGTGGGATGTCTTATACTGTGTTCGTGGTATTGTTTTCTCTCAAATCCCGTGTGGGATGTTTTATTCTGTGTTCCTGGTATTGTTTTCTCTGGTATCCCGTGTGGGATGTTTTATTCTGTGTTCTTGGTATTGTTTTCTCTGGTATCCTGTGTGGGATGTTTTATAGTGTGTTCGTGGTATTGTTTTCTCTGGTATCCCGTGTGGGATGTTCTGTACTGTGTTCGTGGTATTGTTTTCTCTGGCATCCCGTGTGGGATATTTTATACTGTGTTCGTGGTATTGTTTTCTCTCATATCCCGTGTGGGAAGTTTTATAGTGTGTTCGTGGTATTCTTTTCTCTGGTATCCCGTGTGGGATATTTTATACTGTGTTCGTGGTATTGTTTTCTCTGGTATCCCTTGTGGGATGTTTTATACTATGTTCGTGGTATTGTTTTCTCTCATATCATGTGTGGGATGTTTTATACTGTGTTCTTGGTATTGTTTTCTCTGGTAACCCGTGTGGAATATTTTATAATGTGTTCGTGGTATTGTTTTCTCTGGTATCCCGTGTGGGATGTTTTATACTGTGTTCGTGGTATTGTTTTCTCTCAAATCCCGTGTGGGATGTTTTATTCTGTGTTCCTGGTATTGTTTTCTCTGGTATCCCGTGTGGGATGTTTTATTCTGTGTTCTTGGTATTGTTTTCTCTGGTATCCCGTGTGGGACGTTTTATACTGTGTTCGTGGTATTGTTTTCCCTGGTATCCTGTGTGGGATGTTTTATACTGTGTTCGTGGTATTGTTTTCTCTGGTATCCCGTGTGGGATGTTCTGTACTGTGTTCGTGGTATTGTTTTCTCTGGCATCCCGTGTGGGATATTTTATACTGTGTTCGTGGTATTGTTTTCTCTCATATCCCGTGTGGGAAGTTTTATAGTGTGTTCGTGGTATTCTTTTCTCTGGTATCCCGTGTGGGATATTTTATACTGTGTTCGTGGTATTGTTTTCTCTGGTATCCCTTGTGGGATGTTTTATACTGTGTTCGTGGTATTGTTTTCTCTCATATCATGTGTGGGATGTTTTATACTGTGTTCTTGGTATTGTTTTCTCTGGTATCCCGTGTGGGATATTTTATAATGTGTTCGTGGTATTGTTTTCTCTGGTATCCCGTGTGGGATGTTTTATACTGTGTTCGTGGTATTGTTTTCTCTCATATCATGTGTAGGATGTTTTATACTGTATTCCTGGTATTGTTTTCTCTGGTATCCCGTGTGGGATGTTTTATACTGTGTTCGTGGTATTGTTTTCTCTCATATCACGTGTGGGATGTTTTATACTGTGTTCGTGGTATTGTTTTCTCTGGTATCCTGTGAGGGATGTTTAATACTGTGTTCGTGGTATTGTTTTCTCTAGTATCCCGTGTGGGATGTTTTATACTGTGTTCGTGGTATTGTTTTCTCTGGTATTCAGTGTGAAATGTTTTATACTGTGTTCTTGGTATTGTTTTCTCTGGTATCCGTGTGGGATGTTTTATACTGTGTTCGTGGTATTGATTTCTCTGGTATCCAATGTGAGATGTTTTATACTGTGTTCGTGGTATTGTTTTCTCTGGTGTCCCGTGTGGGATGTTTTATACTGTGTTCGTGGTATTGTTTTCTCTCATATCACGTGTGGGATGTTTTATACTGTATTCTTGATATTGTTTTCTCTGGTATCCCGTGTGGGATGTTTTATTCTGTGTTCGTGGTATTGTTTTCTCTGGTATCCCGTGTGGGATGTTTTATACTGTGTTCTTGGTATTGTTTTCTCTGGTATCCCGTGTGGGATGTTTTATACTGTGTTCGTGGTATTGTTTTCTCTGGTATCCGGTGTGGGATGTTTTATACTGTGTTCGTGGTATTGTTTTCTCTGGTATCCCGTGTGGGATGTTTTATACTGTGTTCGTGGTATTGTTTTCTCTAGTATCCCGTGTGGGATGTTTTATACTGTGTTCGTGGTATTGTTTTCTCTATTATCCCGTGTGGGATGTTTTATACTGTATTCCTGGTATTGTTTTCTTTCATATCCCGTGTGGGATGTTTTATTCTGTGTTCGTGGTATTGTTTTCCCTGGTATCGCGTGTGCGATGGTTTATACTGTGTTCGTGGTATTACTTTCTCTGGTATCCCGTGTGGGATGTTTTATACTGTGTTCGTGGTATTGTTTTCTCTCAAATCCCGTGTGGGATGTTTTATTCTGTGTTCCTGGTATTGTTTTCTCTGGTATCCCGTGTGGGATGTTTTATTCTGTGTTCTTGGTATTGTTTTCTCTGGTATCCTGTGTGGGATGTTTTATACTGTGTTCGTGGTATTGTTTTCTCTGGTATCCCGTGTGGGATGTTTTATACTGTGTTCGTGGTATTGTTTTCTCTGGTATCCCGTGTGGGATGTTTTATACTGTGTTCGTGGTATTGTTTTCTCTGGTATCCCGTGTGGGATGTTTTATATTGTGTTCGTGGTATTGTTTTCTCTCATATCACGTGTGGGATGTTTTATACTGTATTCTTGGTATTGTTTTCTCTGATATCCCGTGTGGGATGCTTTATACTGTGTTCTTGGTAATGTTTTCTCTAGTATCCCGTGTGGGATGTTTTATACTGTGTTCGTGGTATTGTTTTCTCTCATATCACGTGTGGGATGTTTTATACTGTGTTCGTGGTATTGTTTTCCCTGTTATCCTGTGTGGGATGTTTTATACTGTGTTCGTGGTATTGTTTTCTCTGGTATCCCGTGTGGGATGTTTTATACTGTGTTCGTGGTATTGTTTTCTCTGGTATCCCGTGTGGGATGTTTTATACTGTGTTCGTGGTATTGTTTTCTCTGGTATCCCGTGTGGGATGTTTTATACTGTGTTCTTGGTATTGTTTTCTCTGGTATCTCGTGTGGGATGTTTATTACTGTGTTCGTGGTATTGTTTTCTCTAGTATCCCGTGTGGGATGTTTTATACTGTGTTCGTGGTATTGATTTCTCTAGTATCCCGTGTGGGATGTTTTATACTGTGTTCGTGGTATTGTTTTCCCTGGTATCCTGTGTGGGATGTTTTATACTGTGTTCGTGGTATTGTTTTCTCTGGTATCCCGTGTGGGATGTTTTATTCTGTGTTCTTGGTATTGTTTTCTCTGGTATCCCGTGTGGGATGTTTTATACTGTGTTCGTGGTATTGTTTTGCCTGGTATCCTGTGTGGGATGTTTTATACTGTGTTCGTGGTATTGTTTTCTCTGGTATCCCGTGTGGGATGTTTTATACTGTGTTCGTGGTATTGTTTTCTCTGGTATCCCGTGTGGGATGTTTTATACTGTGTTCGTGGTATTGTTTTCTCTAGTATCCCGTGTGGGATGTTTTATACTGTGTTCGTGGTATTGTTTTCTCTATTATCCCGTGTGGGATGTTTTATACTGTATTCCTGGTATTGTTTTCTTTCATATCCCGTGTGGGATATTTTATTCTGTGTTCGTGGTATTGTTTTCCTTGGTATCGCGTGTGCGATGGTTTATACTGTGTTCGTGGTATTACTTTCTCTGGTATCCCGTGTGGGATGTCTTATACTGTGTTCGTGGTATTGTTTTCTCTCAAATCCCGTGTGGGATGTTTTATTCTGTGTTCTTGGTTTTGTTTTCTCTGGTATCCTGTGTGGGATGTTTTATAGTGTGTTCGTGGTATTGTTTTCTCTGGTATCCCGTGTGGGATGTTCTGTACTGTGTTCGTGGTATTGTTTTCTCTGGCATCCCGTGTGGGATATTTTATACTGTGTTCGTGGTATTGTTTTCTCTCATATCCCGTGTGGGAAGTTTTATAGTGTGTTCGTGGTATTGTTTTCTCTGGTATCCCGTGTGGGATATTTTATACTGTGTTCGTGGTATTGTTTTCTCTGGTATCCCTTGTGGGATGTTTTATACTGTGTTCGTGGTATTGTTTTCTCTCATATCATGTGTGGGATGTTTTATACTGTGTTCTTGGTATTGTTTTCTCTGGTATCCCGTGTGGGATATTTTATAATGTGTTCGTGGTATTGTTTTCTCTGGTATCCCGTGTGGGATGTTTTATACTGTGTTCGTGGTATTGTTTTCTCTCAAATCCCGTGTGGGATGTTTTATTCTGTGTTCCTGGTATTGTTTTCTCTGGTATCCCGTGTGGGATGTTTTATTCTGTGTTCTTGGTATTGTTTTCTCTGGTATCCCGTGTGGGACGTTTTATACTGTGTTCTTGGTATTGTTTTCCCTGGTATCCTGTGTGGGATGTTTTATACTGTGTTCCTGGTATTGTTTTCTCTGGTATCCCGTGTGGGATGTTCTGTACTGTGTTCGTGGTATTGTTTTCTCTGGCATCCCGTGTGGGATATTTTATACTGTGTTCGTGGTATTGTTTTCTCTCATATCCCGTGTGGGAAGTTTTATAGTGTGTTCGTGGTATTCTTTTCTCTGGTATCCCGTGTGGGATATTTTATACTGTGTTCGTGGTATTGTTTTCTCTGGTATCCCTTGTGGGATGTTTTATACTGTGTTCGTGGTATTGTTTTCTCTCATATCATGTGTGGGATGTTTTATACTGTGTTCTTGGTATTGTTTTCTCTGATATCCCGTGTGGGATATTTTATAATGTGTTCGTGGTATTGTTTTCTCTGGTATCCCGTGTGGGATGTTTTATACTGTGTTCGTGGTATTGTTTTCTCTCATATCATGTGTAGGATGTTTTATACTGTATTCCTGGTATTGTTTTCTCTGGTATCCCGTGTGGGATGTTTTATACTGTGTTCGTGGTATTGTTTTCTCTCATATCACGTGTGGAATGTTTTATAATGTGTTCGTGGTATTGTTTTCTCTGGTATCCTGTGAGGGATGTTTAATACTGTGTTCGTGGTATTGTTTTCTCTTCTATCCCGTGTGGGATGTTTTATACTGTGTTCGTGGTATTGTTTTCTCTGGTATTCAGTGTGAAATGTTTTATACTGTGTTCTTGGTATTGTTTTCTCTGGTATCCGTGTGGGATGTTTTATACTGTGTTCGTGGTATTGATTTCTCTGGTATCCAATGTGAGATGTTTTATACTGTGTTCGTGGTATTGTTTTCTCTGGTATCCCGTGTGGGATGTTTTATACTGTGTTCGTGGTATTGTTTTCTCTCATATCACGTGTGGGATGTTTTATACTGTATTCTTGATATTGTTTTCTCTGGTATCCCGTGTGGGATGTTTTATACTGTGTTCTTGGTATTGTTTTCTCTGGTATCCCGTGTGGGATGTTTTATACTGTGTTCGTGGTGTTGTTTTCTCTGGTATCCGGTGTGGGATGTTTTATACTGTGTTCGTGGTATTGTTTTCTCTGGTATCCCGTGTGGGATGTTTTATGCTGTGTTCGTGGTATTGTTTTCTCTAGTATCCCGTGTGGGATGTTTTATACTGTGTTCGTGGTATTGTTTTCTCTATTATCCCGTGTGGGATGTTTTATACTGTATTCCTGGTATTGTTTTCTTTCATATCCCGTGTGGGATGTTTTATTCTGTGTTCGTGGTATTGTTTTCCCTGGTATCGCGTGTGCGATGGTTTATACTGTGTTCGTGGTATTACTTTCTCTGGTATCCCGTGTGGGATGTTTTATACTGTGTTCGTGGTATTGTTTTCTCTCAAATCCCGTGTGGGATGTTTTATTCTGTGTTCCTGGTATTGTTTTCTCTGGTATCCCGTGTGGGATGTTTTATTCTGTGTTCTTGGTATTGTTTTCTCTGGTATCCTGTGTGGGATGTTTTATACTGTGTTCGTGGTATTGTTTTCTCTGGTATCCCGTGTGGGATGTTTTATACTGTGTTCGTGGTATTGTTTTCTCTGGTATCCCGTGTGGGATGTTTTATACTGTGTTCGTGGTATTGTTTTCTCTGGTATCCCGTGTGGGATGTTCTATACTGTGTTCGTGGTATTGTTTTCTCTCATATCACGTGTGGGATGTTTTATACTGTATTCTTGGTATTGTTTTCTCTGATATCCCGTGTGGGATGCTTTATACTGTGTTCTTGGTAATGTTTTCTCTAGTATCCCGTGTGGGATGTTTTATACTGTGTTCGTGGTATTGTTTTCTCTCATATCACGTGTGGGATGTTTTATACTGTGTTCGTTGTATTGTTTTCCCTGGTATCCTGTGTGGGATGTTTTATACTGTGTTCGTGGTATTGTTTTCTCTGGTATCCCGTGTGGGATGTTTTATACTGTGTTCGTGGTATTGTTTTCTCTGGTATCCCGTGTGGGATGTTTTATACTGTGTTCGTGGTATTGTTTTCTCTGGTATCCCGTGTGGGATGTTTTATACTGTGTTCTTGGTATTGTTTTCTCTGGTATCTCGTGTGGGATGTTTATTACTGTGTTCGTGGTATTGTTTTCTCTAGTATCCCGTGTGGGATGTTTTATACTGTGTTCGTGGTATTGATTTCTCTAGTATCCCGTGTGGGATGTTTTATACTGTGTTCGTGGTATTGTTTTCCCTGGTATCCTGTGTGGGATGTTTTATACTGTGTTCGTGGTATTGTTTTCTCTGGTATCCCGTGTGGGATGTTTTATTCTGTGTTCTTGGTATTGTTTTCTCTGGTATCCCGTGTGGGATGTTTTATACTGTGTTCGTGGTATTGTTTTCCCTGGTATCCTGTGTGGGATGTTTTATACTGTGTTCGTGGTATTGTTTTCTCTGGTATCCCGTGTGGGATGTTCTGTACTGTGTTCGTGGTATTGTTTTCTCTGGCATCCCGTGTGGGATATTTTATACTGTGTTCGTGGTATTGTTTTCTCTCATATCCCGTGTGGGAAGTTTTATAGTGTGTTCGTGGTATTCTTTTCTCTGGTATCCCGTGTGGGATATTTTATACTGTGTTCGTGGTATTGTTTTCTCTGGTATCCCTTGTGGGATGTTTTATACTGTGTTCGTGGTATTGTTTTCTCTCATATCATGTGTGGGATGTTTTATACTGTGTTCTTGGTATTGTTTTCTCTGGTATCCCGTGTGGGATATTTTATAATGTGTTCGTGGTATTGTTTTCTCTGGTATCCCGTGTGGGATGTTTTATACTGTGTTCGTGGTATTGTTTTCTCTCATATCATGTGTAGGATGTTTTATACTGTATTCCTGGTATTGTTTTCTCTGGTATCCCGTGTGGGATGTTTTATACTGTGTTCGTGGTATTGTTTTCTCTCATATCACGTGTGGGATGTTTTATTCTGTGTTCGTGGTATTGTTTTCTCTGGTATCCTGTGAGGGATGTTTAATACTGTGTTCGTGGTATTGTTTTCTCTAGTATCACGTTAGGGATGTTTTATACTGTGTTCGTGGTATTGTTTTCTCTGGTATTCAGTGTGAAATGTTTTATACTGTGTTCTTGGTATTGTTTTCTCTGGTATCCGTGTGGGATGTTTTATACTGTGTTCGTGGTATTGTTTTCTCTGGTATCCCGTGTGGGATGTTTTATACTGTGTTCTTGGTATTGTTTTCTCTGGTATCTCGTGTGGGATGTTTATTACTGTGTTCGTGGTATTGTTTTCTCTAGTATCCCGTGTGGGATGTTTTATACTGTGTTCGTGGTATTGATTTCTCTAGTATCCCGTGTGGGATGTTTTATATTGTGTTCGTGGTATTGTTTTCCCTGGTATCCTGTGTGGGATGTTTTATACTGTGTTCGTGGTATTGTTTTCTCTGGTATCCCGTGTGGGATGTTTTATTCTGTGTTCTTGGTATTGTTTTCTCTGGTATCCCGTGTGGGATGTTTTATACTGTGTTCGTGGTATTGTTTTCCCTGGTATCCTGTGTGGGATGTTTTATACTGTGTTCGTGGTATTGTTTTCTCTGGTATCCCGTGTGGGATGTTCTGTACTGTGTTCGTGGTATTGTTTTCTCTGGCATCCCGTGTGGGATATTTTATACTGTGTTCGTGGTATTGTTTTCTCTCATATCCCGTGTGGGAAGTTTTATAGTGTGTTCGTGGTATTCTTTTCTCTGGTATCCCGTGTGGGATATTTTATACTGTGTTCGTGGTATTGTTTTCTCTGGTATCCCTTGTGGGATGTTTTATACTGTGTTCGTGGTATTGTTTTCTCTCATATCATGTGTGGGATGTTTTATACTGTGTTCTTGGTATTGTTTTCTCTGATATCCCGTGTGGGATATTTTATAATGTGTTCGTGGTATTGTTTTCTCTGGTATCCCGTGTGGGATGTTTTATACTGTGTTCGTGGTATTGTTTTCTCTAGTATCCCGTGTGGGATGTTTTATACTGTGTTCGTGGTATTGTTTTCTCTATTATCCCGTGTGAGATGTTTTATACTGTATTCCTGGTATTGTTTTCTTTCATATCCCGTGTGGGATGTTTTATTCTGTGTTCGTGGTATTGTTTTCCCTGGTATCGCGTGTGCGATGGTTTATACTGTGTTCGTGGTATTACTTTCTCTGGTATCCCGTGTGGGATATTTTATACTGTGTTCGTGGTATTGTTTTCTCTCAAATCCCGTGTGGGATGTTTTATTCTGTGTTCCTGGTATTGTTTTCACTGGTATCCCGTGTGGGATGTTTTATTCTGTGTTCTTGGTATTGTTTTCTCTGGTATCCTGTGTGGGATGTTTTATACTGTGTTCGTGGTATTGTTTTCTCTGGTATCCCGTGTGGGATGTTTTATACTGTGTTCGTGGTATTGTTTTATCTGGTATCCCGTGTGGGATGTTTTATACTGTGTTCGTGGTATTGTTTCCTCTGGTATCCCGTGTGGGATGTTTTATACTGTGTTCGTGGTATTGTTTTCTCTCATATCACGTGTGGGATGTTTTATACTGTATTCTTGGTATTGTTTTCTCTGATATCCCGTGTGGGATGCTTTATACTGTGTTCTTGGTAATGTTTTCTCTAGTATCCCGTGTGGGATGTTTTATACTGTGTTCGTGGTATTGTTTTCTTTCATATCACGTGTGGGATGTTTTATACTGTGTTCGTGGTATTGTTTTTCCTGGTATCCTGTGTGGGATGTTTTATACTGTGTTCGTGGTATTGTTTTCTCTGGTATCCCGTGTGGGATGTTCTGTACTGTGTTCGTGGTATTGTTTTCTCTGGTATCACGTTAGGGATGTTTTATACTGTGTTCGTGGTATTGTTTTCTCTGGTATTCAGTGTGAAATGTTTTATACTGTGTTCGTGGTATTGTTTTCTCTAGTATCACGTTAGGGATGTTTTATACTGTGTTCGTGGTATTGTTTTCTCTGGTATTCAGTGTGAAATGTTTTATACTGTGTTCTTGGTATTGTTTTCTCTGGTATCCGTGTGGGATGTTTTATACTGTGTTCGTGGTATTGTTTTCTCTGGTATCCCGTGTGGGATGTTTTATACTGTGTTCTTGGTATTGTTTTCTCTGGTATCTCGTGTGGGATGTTTATTACTGTGTTCGTGGTATTGTTTTCTCTAGTATCCCGTGTGGGATGTTTTATACTGTGTTCGTGGTATTGATTTCTCTAGTATCCCGTGTGGGATGTTTTATATTGTGTTCGTGGTATTGTTTTCCCTGGTATCCTGTGTGGGATGTTTTATACTGTGTTCGTGGTATTGTTTTCTCTGGTATCCCGTGTGGGATGTTTTATTCTGTGTTCTTGGTATTGTTTTCTCTGGTATCCCGTGTGGGATGTTTTATACTGTGTTCGTGGTGTTGTTTTCCCTGGTATCCTGTGTGGGATGTTTTATACTGTGTTCGTGGTATTGTTTTCTCTGGTATCCCGTGTGGGATGTTCTGTACTGTGTTCGTGGTATTGTTTTCTCTGGCATCCCGTGTGGGATATTTTATACTGTGTTCGTGGTATTGTTTTCTCTCATATCCCGTGTGGGAAGTTTTATAGTGTGTTCGTGGCATTCTTTTCTCTGGTATCCCGTGTGGGATATTTTATACTGTGTTCGTGGTATTGTTTTCTCTGGTATCCCTTGTGGGATGTTTTATACTGTGTTCGTGGTATTGTTTTCTCTCATATCATGTGTGGGATGTTTTATACTGTGTTCTTGGTATTGTTTTCTCTGATATCCCGTGTGGGATATTTTATAATGTGTTCGTGGTATTGTTTTCTCTGGTATCCCGTGTGGGATGTTTTATACTGTGTTCGTGGTATTGTTTTCTCTAGTATCCCGTGTGGGATGTTTTATACTGTGTTCGTGGTATTGTTTTCTCTATTATCCCGTGTGAGATGTTTTATACTGTATTCCTGGTATTGTTTTCTTTCATATCCCGTGTGGGATGTTTTATTCTGTGTTCGTGGTATTGTTTTCCCTGGTATCGCGTGTGCGATGGTTTATACTGTGTTCGTGGTATTACTTTCTCTGGTATCCCGTGTGGGATATTTTATACTGTGTTCGTGGTATTGTTTTCTCTCAAATCCCGTGTGGGATGTTTTATTCTGTGTTCCTGGTATTGTTTTCTCTGGTATCCCGTGTGGGATGTTTTATTCTGTGTTCTTGGTATTGTTTTCTCTGGTATCCTGTGTGGGATGTTTTATACTGTGTTCGTGGTATTGTTTTCTCTGGTATCCCGTGTGGGATGTTTTATACTGTGTTCGTGGTATTGTTTTCTCTGGTATCCCGTGTGGGATGTTTTATACTGTGTTCGTGGTATTGTTTCCTCTGGTATCCCGTGTGGGATGTTTTATACTGTGTTCGTGGTATTGTTTTCTCTCATATCACGTGTGGGATGTTTTATACTGTATTCTTGGTATTGTTTTCTCTGATATCCCGTGTGGGATGCTTTATACTGTGTTCTTGGTAATGTTTTCTCTAGTATCCCGTGTGGGATGTTTTATACTGTGTTCGTGGTATTGTTTTCTTTCATATCACGTGTGGGATGTTTTATACTGTGTTCGTGGTATTATTTTCCCTGGTATCCTGTGTGGGATGTTTTATACTGTGTTCGTGGTATTGTTTTCTCTGGTATGCCGTGTGGGATGTTTTATACTGTGTTAGTGGTATTGTTTTCTCTGGTATCCCGTGTGGGATGTTTTATACTGTGTTCGTGGTATTGTTTTCTCTGGTATCCCGTGTGGGATGTTTTATACTGTGTTCTTGGTATTGTTTTCTCTAGTATCCCGTGTGGGATGTTTTATACTGTGTTCGTGGTATTGATTTCTCTAGTATCCCGTGTGGGATGTTTGATACTGTGTTCGTGGTATTGTTTTCCCTGGTATCCTGTGTGGGATGTTTTATACTGTGTTCGTGGTATTGTTTTCTCTGGTATCCCGTGTGGGATGTTTTATACTGTGTTCGTGGTATTGTTTTCTCTGGTATCCCGTGTGGGATGTTTTATACTGTGTTTGTGGTATTGTTTTCTCTAGTATCCCATGTGGGATGTTTTATACTGTGTTCGTGGTATTGTATTCTCTGGTATCCCGTGTGGGATGTTTTATACTGTGTTCATGGTATTGTTTTCTCTGGTATCCCGTGTTGGATGTTTTATACTGTGTTCGTGGTATTGTTTTCTCTGGTATCCCGTGTGGGATGTTTTATACTGTGTTCGTGGTATTGTTTTCTCTCATATCACGTGTGGGATGTTTTATACTGTATTCTTGGTATTGTTTTCTCTGATATCCCGTGTGGGATGCTTTATACTGTGTTCTTGGTAATGTTTTCTCTAGTATCCCGTGTGGGATGTTTTATACTGTGTTCGTGGTATTGTTTTCTCTCATATCACGTGTGGGATGTTTTATACTGTGTTCGTGGTATTGTTTTCCCTGGTGTCCTGTGTGGGATGTTTTATACTGTGTTCGTGGTATTGTTTTCTCTGGTATCCCGTGTGGGATGTTTTATACTGTGTTCGTGGTATTGTTTTCTCTGGTATCCCGTGTGGGATGTTTTATACTGTGTTCTTGGTATTGTTTTCTCTGGTATCCCGTGTGGGATGTTTATTACTGTGTTCGTGGTATTGTTTTCTCTAGTATCCCGTGTGGGATGTTTTATACTGTGTTCGTGGTATTGTTTTCTCTAGTATCCCGTGTGGGATGTTTTATACTGTGTTCGTGGTATTGTTTTCCCTGGTATCCTGTGTGGGATGTTTTATACTGTGTTCGTGGTATTGTTTTCTCTGGTATCCCGTGTGGGATGTTTTATACTGTGTTCGTGGTATTGTTTTCTCTGGTTTCCCGTGTGGGATGTTTTATACTGTGAGCGTGGTATTTTTTTCTCTGGTATCCCGTGTGGGATGTTTTATTCTGTGTTCGTGGTATTGTTTTCTCTGGTATCCCGTGTGGGATGTTTTATACTGTGTTCTTGGTATTGTTTTCTCTGGTATCCCGTGTGGGATGTTTTATACTGTGTTCGTGGTATCGTTTTCTCTAGTATCCCGTGTGGGATATTTATACTGTGGTCGTGGTATTGTTTTCTCTGGTATCCCGTGTGGGATGTTTTATACTGTGGTCGTGGTATTGTTTTCTCTGGTATCCCGTGTGGGATGTTTTATACTGTGTTCGTGGTATTGTTTTCTCTAGTATCCCGTGTGGGATGTTTTATACTGTGTTCGTGGTATTGTATTCTCTGGTATCCCGTGTGGGATGTTTTATGCTGTGTTCGTGGTATTGTTTTCTCTGGTATCCCGTGTGGGATGTTTTATACTGTGTTCGTGGTATTGTTTTCTCTGGTATCCCGTGTGGGATGTTTTATACTGTGTTCGTGGTATTTTTTTCTCTGGTATCCCGTGTGGGATGTTTTATACTGTGTTCGTGGTATTATTTTCTCTGTTATCCCGTGTGGGATGTTTTATACTGTGTTCGTGGTATTGTTTTCTCTCATATCACGTGTGGGATGTTTTATACTGTATTCTTGGTATTGTTTTCTCTGATATCCCGTGTGGGATGCTTTATACTGTGTTCTTGGTAATGTTTTCTATAGTATCCCGTGTGGGATGTTTTATACTGTGTTCGTGGTATTGTTTTCTCTCATATCACGTTTGGGATGTTTTATACTGTGTTCGTGGTATTGTTTTCCCTGGTATCCTGTGTGGGATGTTTTATACTGTGTTCGTGGTATTGTTTTCCCTGGTATCCCGTGTGGGATGTTTTATACTGTGTTCGTGGTATTGTTTTCTCTGGTATCCCGTGTGGGATGTTTTATACTGTCTTCGTGGTATTGTTTTCTCTGGTATCCCGTGTGGGATGTTTTATACTGTGTTCGTGGTATTGTTTTCTCTGGTATCCCGTGTGGGATGTTTTATACTGTGTTCTTGGTATTGTTTTCTCTGGTATCCCGTGTGGGATGTTTATTACTGTGTTCGTGGTATTGTTTTCTCTAGTATCCCGTGTGGGATGCTTTATACTGTGTTCGTGGTATTGTTTTCCCTGGTATCCTGTGTGGGATGTTTTATACTGTGTTCGTGGTATTGTTTTCTCTGGTATCCCGTGTGGGATGTTTTATACTGTGTCCGTGGTATTGTTTTCTCTGGTATCCCGTGTGGGATGTTTTATACTGTGTTCGTGGTATTGTTTTCTCTGGTATCCCGTGTGGGATGTTTTATACTGTGTTCTTGGTATTGTTTTCTCTGGTATCCCGTGTGGGATGTTTAATACTGTGTTCGTGGTATTGTTTCCTCTAGTATTCCGTGTGGGATGTTTTATACTGTGTTCGTGGTATTGTTTTCTCTGGTATCCCGTGTGGGATGTTTTATACTGTGTTCGTGGTATTGTTTTCTCTGGTATCCCGTGTGGGATGTTTTATACTGTGTTCGTGGTATTGTTTTCTCTAGTATCCCGTGTGGGATGTTTTTTACTGTGTTCGTGGTATTGTTTTCTCTGGTATCCCGTGTGGGATGTTTTATACTGTGTTCGTGGTATTGTTTTCTCTGGTATCCCGTGTGGGATGTTTTATACTGTGTTCGTGGTATTGTTTTCTCTGGTATCCCGTGTGGGATGTTTTATATTGTGTTCGTGGTATTGTTTTCTCTGGTATCTCGTGTGGGATGTTTTATACTGTGTTCGTGGTATTGTTTTCTCTGGTATCCCGTGTGGGATGTTTTATACTGTGTTCTTGGTATTGTTTTCTCTGGTATCCCGTGTGGGATGTTTAATACTGTGTTCGTGGTATTGTTTTCTCTAGTATCCCGTGTGGGATGTTTTATACTGTGTTCGTGGTATTGTTTTCTCTGGTATCCCGTGTGGGATGTTTTATACTGTGTTCGTGGTATTGTTTTCTCTGGTATCCCGTGTGGGATGTTTAATACTGTGTTCGTGGTATTGTTTTCTCTAGTATCCCGTGTGGGATGTTTTATACTGTGTTCGTGGTATTGTTTTCTCTGGTATCGCGTGTGGGATGTTTTATACTGTGTTCGTGGTATTGTTTTCTCTGGCATCCCGTGTGGGATGTTTTATACTGTGTTCGTGGTATTGTTTTCCCTGGTATCGCGTGTGCGATGGTTTATACTGTGTTCTTGGTATTGCTTTCTCTGGTATCCCGTGCGGGATGGTTTATACTGTGTTCGTGGCATTGTTTTCTCTGGTATCTCGCGTGTGATGTTTTGTCTAATATGTGGCTTGTTATGTTTTGTACAGTTTTCCTTATATTGATTTGTCTAATATTCGGCTTGTGATGTTTTGTACTGTTTTCCTGGTATTGTTTTGCCTAATACGTGGCTTGTAATGTTTTGTACAATTTTCCTGGTATTGACTTGTCTAGTATCCGTCTTGTGATGCTTTGTGTTGTATTTCTGGTACTGCGTTGTCTAGTATCCGTCTTGTGATGTTTTGTGTTGTATTTCTGGTACTGCGTTGTCTAGTATCCGTCTTGTGATGTTTTGTGTTGTATTATTTCTGGTACTGTGTTGTCTATTAATCGGCTTGTGATGTCTTGTGTTGTATTTCTGGTACTCTGTTGTCTAGTATCCGTCTTCTGATGTTTTGTGTTGTATTTCTTGTACTGCGTTGTCTAGTATCCGTCTTCTGATGTTTTGTGTTGTATTTCTTGTACTCTGTTGTCTAGTATCCGTCTTCTGATGTTTTGTGTTGTATTTCTGGTACTCTGTTGTCTAGTATCCGTCTTCTGATGTTTTGTGTTGTATTTCTTGTACTGTGTTGTCCAGTATCCGTCTTGTGATGTTTTGTGTTGTATTTCTGGTACTGCGTTGTCTAGTATTCGGCTTGTGATGTTTTGTGTTGTATTTCTGATATTGTGTTGTCTAGTATCCGTCTTGTGATGTTTTGTGTTGTATTTCTGGTACTGTGTTGTATAGTATTCGGCTTGTGATGTTTTGTACCGTTTTCTTGGTATTGTTTTTTCTAGTATTCGGCTTGCGATGTCTGGTACTGTTTTCCTGGTATTGTTTTGTCTAGTATTCGGCCTGCGATGTCTGGTACTGTTTTCCTGGTATTGTTTTGTCTAGTATTCGGCTTGTAATGTTTGGTACTGTTTTCCTGGTATTGATTTGTCTAGTATTCGGCTTGTAATGTTTGGTACTGTTTTCCTGGTATTGTTTTGTCTAGTATTCGGCTTGTAATGTTTGGTACTGTTTTCTTGGTATTGATTTGTCTAGTATTCGGCTTGTAATGTTTGGTACTGTTTTCCTGGTATTGTTTTGTCTAGTATTCGGCTTGTAATGTTTGATACCGTTTTCCTGGTATTGTTTTGTCTAGTATTTGGCTTGCGATGTTTGGTACTGTTTTCTTGGTATTGTTTTTTTTCTAGCATCCGGTTTGTGGTGTTTTGTACTATTTTCTTGGTATTGTTTTGTCTAATATTCCGTGTGTGATGCTTTCTGTTGTTTTTCTGGTATTTTTTTGTATAGCATCCGGCTTGTGATGCTTTGTGCTGTTTTCTTGGTACTGTTTGCACTTGCATCCGGCTTGTGATGTTTTATCTAGTGGCTGACATGTGATGGTTTGTACATTTTTCGTGGTAGTGTCTTTTTTCTAATATCCGGATTATGATGTTTTGTGACGTTATATTTTTGGCATTGCTTAGTCTACTATCCGGTGTGTGATATTTTTGTACAGTTTTCCTGGTACAGTGTTGTCTAATATTTGGCCTGTGATGTTTTGTACTGATTTCATGGTATTGTTGTGTTTAGTATCCGGCTTGCGATGTTTTGAACTGTTTTCCAAGTACTGCTTTGTCTTGTATCCAACTTGTGCTATTTTGTACTATTTTGTTTGGTATTGTTTTTGTTGTTGTTTTTTTCTATGGTGTTTAACACCACTTTCAAAAATACTACATGTTGAATTTTTGTTGCATGCAAATCAAGATAGTATATATTGCTGGGATCCAGATAGGGGTAAGGTCTCCCGTAGAACCGTTATTTTTAAATGGAAACCTTTTATCCAAAGCATTGTGAATCATTTCTCAGAAACGGCATTCGTGATCGTTTTCAACATTCAAATTGCTAGAACATGATGATTAGATATACACTCAAGTCTTGCAATGATTTGAAATAGTATTCGTTTCCATGGTCACAATACCATACCAAAAATACAAATACGATCCTAGTATGATGCGCAACTAAACCGAATTTCATGAAACCTCATGTAGTATTTAGACCAAATGGGTGCAGATAAGCTAAATAAAACATAAAAAAAGATGATAGTTTTAAAATGCTTACTTTTTTTCCACAAACGTCAGGACATTTTATATCAATATCCTTTATGATGTATATAGCTTTTTCTTAAACAAAATCATAGACAATCTGCTAACTGTACTTGTAGGTCCAAATAGCAATTAAATCAATACATTTATATTTCATTCCGTAATATACTACTACATGTATATCATTTTCGATATTCGATTCCAACACGTGCGACAGGTCGGTGATTTACTCCCGGTCCTCCGGTTTCCTCCACCAATAAAATTAACTGCCATGGCACGATATAACTGAAATATTGTTGAAAGTGGCATTAAACACTATCAAACAAACAAACAAACCAACAAATTGATGACCTATTTACTCTGGTCTTCCACGAAGACCATTATTTTTTTTATATAAATGTTTATGACTAAGTGATATTAAATTTAAAAAAAAGTGTAAGTTTTGATGTTTTTGTCGTAATTGTAATGGTCTGCAATGAAAAAATTCTACTTTCCTAGGTTAACTAAGACCATTCATTGACCTTGTTATTGTACAGGCCATTTTTATGTTGTCATTCATTTTTGTGATAGTGTGTGATCTTCTTCGCGTGGAAGCTAATTTACGTAGGATGTGTATGTTGTTTATATCTATCTATATGGTCGTTGGAGATACAGTTATCGGATGGAGATTAGGATCCATTAACCGCCACATTTTTTGTGCCTCCTCCAAACCAGGACCCAGATTTCCAACGCCATATGTTGTGGTGTATTTCGTGTTATCTTGTTAGAGGTGACCGGTGATTGTTCGTTGTGTTGGTATTGCTGGAATTGTTGTCACTATCACTGTTTAAGCTTTTATTTCAAAAGTATTTAAAAATATATCATAATCTATTCAGGTTCACAATGGGTTTTAAAAATTCAAGATAAATAAAACCGTCTCGCCTAAAAACATGCTATCTCTAATTACTTTCTACTCTCTGAAAGAAAATGAAATGTTTATGAGTCTTTTTCTTTTTTACAACTAAAACAATAAATCAACAATTTCATAATGTCTGCCGAAATCAGAAAGAAGAGCATGAGACATATAACGACTATCCCAATAATTCCCATCATTTTTGATGACCCTCGTGTGTCACCAGCAGACAGCTTAGTCGCTTTGTAAGAACTCGTGTTTTTTGAATTGACAGAAATTGCATTCTTTAATTTAGTTAAATGTCCACTTAAATGCACAAGTAACTGCTCCGTTGTCAGGTTTAGTGTACTTAGATACTCCCACTGATTTGTTGTATTCAAGCATGGACAGCTGCATTTTGTCAAACTAGTGCTAGAATCAGGTGTTACTGAAACATCATCGCTTACCGTTTTGAATGAATCTAGTGCACCGGATATTGTCGATGTATCTGTATCATCCACATTTCTTGTTGTAATGTCATTTGAAGACGACAGTAGTGTTGTGGTGACTATTTTTGTGGTTGGTTTCTGTGTATTTGTTGTTGGTTCATCGGACCTGTTGTGTGTTCTACTTGAAACACCTTGAGATGTTGTTAATGTCGTATTAACTATACCCAGGCTGTATTTCTCATCTGCCATTGTTGATGGTTCGTCTGCTGTTTTGTCATCTTGAATATTTGTTGTAGATATAAAGTTTGACAATGCTGTTGACATTGCTTCGTCTGAGGTTTTGTAATCTCGAACATTTGTTGTAGTTTTAAAGTCTGACAACACTGTTGACATTGGTTCGTCTGAGGTGCTGTAAGTTTGGGCATCTGAAGAAATTATTGATGTAGTATCCGGTTGATCACACACTAAATCCTGATTAATGTCGTAAGATCTGATATCTAGAATATATTCATGTTAGATGACATTAGATTACATAGCGTAAGTTTGCATTCATGAAAGGCAGTAAAAATGAGACATATCCATGCTTTTAAATATACAATACAAATTTGGGCTCTTTAGTTGTTTCCTCGATTATGGAAGCCATTTATAGGGGAAACGCTTAGAAAAATAGTAAGTTTATTCTTGGAAAGGTTATTGTTGCATTATTGCATTGATAGGGTTAAGTATTTGACTCATTATTGCATTGTTAATATTTGACTCATTATTGCATTATTAATATTTGACTCATTATTGTATTGTTAATATTTGACTCATTATTGCATTATTAATATTTGACTCATTATTGCATTGTTAATATTTGACTCATTATTGCATTATTAATATTTGACTCATTATTGCATTATTAATATTTGACTCATTATTGCATTGTTAGTATTTGACTCATTATTGCATTATTAATATTTGACTCATTATTGCATTGTTAATATTTGACTCATTATTGTATTGTTAATATTTGACTCATTATTGCATTATTAATATTTGATTCATTATTGCATTGTTAATATTTGACTCATTATTGCATTGATAGTATTTGACTCATTATTGCATATATAGTATTTGACTCCCACCTCAAGTGATAAGGTTTCTATAGACATATCCAAGGTCGAGGGTTTCACCGCTCAGTGCATTGTATTGCTTTCATCCTGCTATTAGATTGAAAAATCAGAATAGATCTCGAGCTGAAATATGTCTGCGAGAGCGGCAATAAATAATAATAACTTTTAATACAACGAAGATGAGGAAGCACGCAAATTGTCATAAACTTAGCTAATGTCTGTCTATACTGTGTGATTGCTATTTTCTGGATTAACGGTTTCAATTGTTCCGTTGTATTTTACCTGTTTATCGGTTGAGAGATAAGTTATGCTAGTGATCATCTCGGACTCACTTTGAGATACGAGCTATACCATAGTAAAAAAAACTTAACTGCATCGAAACAGCAACAAAAAGTGATATTCCTTAAGATGGAGTTTAAGACGGATCTTCTCACGTGATCAGGTGCGGATTCAGACAGGGACATACGCACTGTGCCCTATTTCCGCTAAATCGGCAAACAAAATATCCAGCAACTACAAAAATGTATATTCTTCTTAAGAGTTTGAAGATACCAAAGGGGTAATCACATACCGTAAATCGAAAAATAACAGGCAACACAATGGCCAAAAGAAAAAGGACAAACAATGATCTACAAAACATACACATAAAACTAAAAGTAACACGAACCAAACTAAAAACGGTTCATTCCCATTTATCCAACTTTTTGAAAAATAGATAGTACAGGTAAAAAATAAAAGTGGGATACATGAGATCAAAGAACAAAGGACACTTAATTAAAGCTTGGGTTGTGTGACAGGTGAATAAGTGGACTAAAATTTGGACCAGGACGATATAAACTACATGTCTATGTACAACAGTTACTATCTATTTCTATATATTTCATTTAAAATGAAAACAAATACAAATTATTATTATTATTTTTGACTGAAATCCAAATTTAATTGGATATGATCATGATATTTATCTATTTTTCTTTATGAGTCGATCACATCTTTCTCTAGAATAACTTTATGAAAATTCATTTTTCTCTTCTGACCATGACAATAAATAGGGTAAATCCTTAAAAAGACGACTTAAAAAAGAGAAAAGTTTGGGGAAGCTAAGTTCATTTTCAGAATTTAATTGATCACTGTTTAATTAAATTATTGAGAAATAACAGACGCAAGCTTAGGAGATTTTTTGATGATCATCGTATTTGTTGCACGATAAGCAATCTTTTCATCAACAAATAAGGTCTAAGGATATATTATATAAGCTAATTATTACAATGTGCATGTAAAATTGAAATTAAAAATATTTTTTTACATTCAACTTTAAATTTATCCTAAAACCCACTTTGAGTAAATAGATAGTTTTCAAAACTTGACATTTATTTCCTTACAAATTATAACTTTCTCCCTTTTCTTTTATAATAATATATAATATAAGCTAATTATTACAATGTGCATGTAAAATTGAAATTAAAAATATTTGTTTACATTTAACTTTTACTGCATCAATTACTGCATCATGATTTTCTGATCACCTATATTACAACTACAGAGAATCAATGTTAGTTTCTATTTGAAATAGTGAAATATAATTTTTTTATCGTAATTTTTTTAATTAAAAATTATAACGCGATGAAATCTACAACATACGGAGGCGTATTACATGGACATTCTGAAAAGAAATTAAATGCCGAAGATTCGATTTTTTAAATCTAAAAATTTCAAATCTTGAAAATTCTACCAGTCTGATATACATATGTAGTTGCTATGTCCTTGTAAAGTGGACATATATTTTGGAAACAATGATACATCGATTGCCTTCCATTCAACATACTGTGTCTTCTAGTTTTTTAACATATACTTTAATTTAATTGCAGAGATGCAGAAATGTGGTATAAACCTCATCTTCATAGGTTTGAAAAGTAAATTGTAATCCTTCCACACTAAATCAATAAATTAAATATCATAGTTCATTGGGAGTTTATGTATCTGTATCAAATGACTGGTATTGGTTTTTATTTTTCTATAAATAAACATGCTGTTTTAGTCAAGGCCACAGACATAAGTCATATATAAGTAAAGGAATTGGTGGGAAATCTTGACATAATGAGCTTCATCCACCTAAACGAGTGCACCTCAGTTATTTCTATCGATAAATCAAAGATATGTTCTAGTATATTCTTAAGAATTGCATATTACAACGATAATACGACGCATCTTGCCTTTATTAAAAAAACTATCAATAAACGATCCCCATACGTACGTACGTCGAGTAATGTAGGTATGTCAATTTGAACAGCATCCCTATTTATTAATGATAAGTGAAATGTGTACTCGATACGATAGACAAAATGTAAGTGATTGCTCGAACTTTTGTCTGCGCGATTTTTATTCAATTTTTTATTTTGCTTGATATTCGCAGAAAATATAGTTTAAATACAAACTTGGAATGTCCTTAGCTTGTATTGACTTATGATCAATTATATTAACCTAACAATTAACAATGTATGATCCCGTGTGTCATGCGCAGTGGACTTAAGCCGAGTGGTGTAGGTTGTGTAGAGTAATGTACAGTAATGTCATTGTGTGCAACATCCCTATTATGCCCTGCCCTAAGCACGTTATTTACACTAGACGTTCCCCATGCTCCTCGCCTGTCCGACTCGCCCTATAGCTTTAATTCATGCATCCGCCTGTTGTTCATAAACCCTCAAATAATGCTGTTGTTTTTTTTTCTTCTAAAATACAACATATTACAATATTTGTTGTCCAAAATCATTACTAAATTAAGGTTCCCCCCCCCCCCCCCCCCCCCCCCCCCCCCCCCCCCCCAGACCTTAGACGATATTGACTATCCTGTTTAGGCTCTTTGGTTTTTGGCATTCAAATATTTTTGCTTTGAGCATGCCTGATGAAGGTTATTCCAGAAACGCGCCGTGCGCACAAAATTTGATATCTACGTTTAATTAAGCTAGTTTAATCCCTCCATTTTTTTTTATTGAAGCGCCTGTACCAAGCCAGGAAAGTGAGCTGTCATGTATTTGTATGCATTTTGCCTCTCTCTTCGAATTTGATATTTTATTTTGGAACTGTTCCGACAGTGTTGTATTATTTTTTTTTCATTTTTATTCCTAAGATGTTTTCATGTTTTATTACCGTGTTAGATATTCGTTACGATATACGAGTAAAAGGGATGCTCCAATTTGCTTAGTTGGCGAGAGGGGGGTCCATGTTACTGATTTGTATTTATTTACGTATACTGATGTCCAACCCTATTTTCATATCACATGATCTTTGCATCATGTAACATGACGTGTGCCACTAGTGGAGCAGGAACTGCTAATCTCGGATCACCGGATTTTGGCACAGGGGCTAGGTGCGTCCGAAATTTGTTTTTACTATATAATACAACAAGGGGAAGAACTCACTTGCTTGCATTATTATAAGTGATCGTGCTAAATTGATTGTAACTTCGGAACGCCTTAATATTTTCAAAACATGTTTTCACCAGTCGAAACCCAAGTACTTTTCCTTTCCAAAGAGACCCCAATTGTTAGTGTAGGCCTCCGAACTGCTGAGGTACTCTACACGAATCAAAACAAAACGGCGTGAAAATCGAAGTCGGACAAGTGATGGGTTAATCACTCCACATCTGTACAGACTTTCCCTGGCGTAAACCGAGTCATTTTGACTAGCTAAATACTTTCATCCATTCAAATTACGTTCAAATTTCTTACCTTTCGCCAATTTATATGCCCTTTAAGTCTGTTTTTGAAAGAAATCCCCTTTCCATCCTTCCCAAACACCAGGCTTGAAAATATGTGCGAGTTCTAACGGGCGTTTTGATTGGCTGAACAGATTTGACGACCTTCCCCTTTTAATCAAAAGTCATGTAGAGATGTTCCGAAAAAGTTAACCCAGCATTTGTACGACTTCCGATTTTCACGCCGTTTTGCTTTGGTTCGTGTAGCTTACCTCAGCAGTTCGGAGGCCTACACTTTCGACTGGTGGAAACATTTTTTTGTAAATATTAAGGCGTTCCGAAGTTACGATCAATTTAACACGACCACTTAAAAAAATGCAAGCAAGTGAGTTCTTCCCTTTGTTGTATTATATACATGTAGTAAACAAAATTTCGGACGCACCTAGCCCCTGTGGATTTTGGTGGGGTTTGTGTTACTCGGTATTTAGTTTTCTGTGTAGTGTTTGTGTTTGTTCTTTTTCTTTTAGCCATTGTGTTGTCTATCTTTTGGCCATTGTGTTGTTTATCCTTCTTATATTGACGGCTTCTGATCACCCCTTTTGTTATCTTCCAACTTTTTTTATCCTAGGAATCAATGTAAAGTGTTATCAATTGTATTAATTTTCGCTTTGTTTTTGTTCCTTTGTATTACCTGACGGGAAAAGCCATGTATCGTTATCGCCTGATAACGTGCGAATTCCAATGTAACGGACTTCCACCAATGCAGATAGATTAGTTTTGATCATCGTATCTCGACCTATTATTTGACCTTTTCCGAAGCTCAAATCTTGCTTCCATGACGCCCAGAAGGTCATTAACTCCCTAGGGTTCAATATAGAAGGCGTCTCTACAGTAAGGTATGTACTTTGGGTATATGCTTGAGCCAACGATGTGGTATATCTACTTTGTGTATTCCCTTGCCGTCCAATAATAAGTTCGTACGCTGGACGAAGACTCTTAGCGTCACCAGTAAATATAAGTCTAACATTATTATCTGACTTCACAGAGAAGACTATCGATGTTGTATTTTCAAGTGGCACATTATTAACAAATTTATAAGGATCATTTGCCCATGTGCATAATGTGACCTCACTGTAACCATGTGTTTCTGTAATAAATTGAGAAAATAAAAGACTTCAGGTAATTTAGTCGATACTGTACCTTAATATTACTCTACAGATACCCATTTTCTAAAATTTATTCTGCAGATTCCCAACATTATGAGATAAAGTATGACAGTGAATTGGGCAGTTCGGTGGTTTTCTCCGGGTACTCCGGATTCCTCCACCAATAAAACTGACCACCACGATATAAAATATGAAATATTGTTGAAAGTGGCGTTAAACACCATAACCCCCAACCTTTTCCAGAAATAATAAAATCAGTTTGGGAGTAACACTACAAAGTATATCGACGGAAGTATAGAGTGTCTCTCAATTGCATGTCAGGCAGGGGCGTAGCTATGTTAGGCTCAAGTACGCACGTGCCTATGCATAAATTTGACAATTTTTTTAATAAATCAATTCTCCACTTTCCTACTGGAATGCGCATCTAGATATGTTACATGATTAAATCTATAATGCATAATATGAATATACAGATTTGAAATATAATAATTTGTCTCGCGCCTTATATTTCAAATTTGTACACTCATAATAAAAACGTAGATATTAAATTTAGTGCGCTGTAAAACTGCATTAAACACAGAACGCGAATTATGCTTACGGTGCAATACTACAATCAACAAGCCTAAATTACCCTTATAAAGTGCAGTATATGACGGGTTGTTTACACGACTGAGGGTGATGAGAACAGTATTGATAACCGGGTGTGAAGGAGAGTGAGCATCCATCGACTTTAGAAACACCTAGCCCTTCTACATCTCGAACAGCAACTGTGAAAGAGACATTGTTTCTTCCACCACATCCATATCTATCAAGGAAAGTAGATGTTGTGGACGATGTTGATTGTTGGAAAATCGGGTGGGCTCTTGTAGATGCTAAGCCCGAGGGACTACTTGACACTGCATTCAACAAACCGTGACTTATACCCGGCTACATACAGCATCATCAGTATCTTACTAACAATGCTGGTGTCATCGGCAACAGGCGAGAGATCTTTCAGTGTAATGAGACGCTTGAAATCCTGCGTAAAGTAGACTAGGGGCGATGAACGACTGTCCAACTTATCACTTACGCAGACATGTGCAAGATGATTAATGATGGATATGATTAATGATGAATTTGTTAGCAAAAGGAATCGTCTCCTTGACTTTTAATAAACTTATGCAAATAAAAAAAACAATGAATAATTCATAATGAATAGTTCAGAAAGTAACCTCTATCATACATGTATTTTGTTATCCATTTCGGCATTAAAGTATCGAAGGATGATATAACGTAACGTGATCATCCGTCCGTCCGCGAGAGGTCGGTCTAGGTACGTGAAAGTTTCAGTTAGTCCGAAGTGGTATTGTTAAAAAGGGACAAAATAATCTGAAATTCATGTTGTTAAAAGAACCTCCAAAATAATAAAAAAAACGTCACCCTTTTTGTTGCATTAACCGTGCGCTCGAGTTGGGAAGCGCTTTGCCGCTTTGAACCGCGGGTGGCGTATGCGATCCCCAGATCACCCCCCGAAACAGCTTGTGCCTAAATTTCTCCATTATTGTAGCTACGCCCCTGTGAAGGGCTGTTTTACTCTCATTTCAGGATATGAATTATTCTCATTTTTGAAGACTGAGCAACATTATATGACTGAAATGTAGAACAGCAAAAAAGTGCTATTCCTTTACTTTGTTATTTTATAAATTTAATGTTGAACAGTCTCTCATGCTCATTTACATCTATATCATTTTTTTACCATTTTATTAAAAAACCTTCTTATGAAAGTTGTACCATATATGAAAAAAAACCTCTATGTCCCATGGTCTCTGAATGTCCCGTGCCAATGTCACGAGATCTCACTTTAATGTCCTTCCGTGGTAGTAAATACAGCTATGACAGCAAACATTTAAACAATAGTTCTGTATTATTAAAAATCTTTAATTATTTAAAGCATGTGGATTGGTATGATTTGCGCTGGCAACTGTTCTTTGAATTAAAGAAAAAGAAGTAGTCTCCCCGATTGCATATGTAGTGAACTTGTAGAACACGTGTGTGCCCGTAATGGCCTCTTGTATACTGTATAGCAGTCGTAAGACTTGTATATAAAAAAAAATAAACAATACAGATTATGATTTATTACTTACCATGAAATTTGATGAAGCTTATTATCGTAATGATAATTATATTCATTTCAAAAATATATCCATTGAAGACAAATGTGCTTTAACTAACTGTCAAATGTGCATTACCAGATATCAAACTTTGGAAGTCTTACAACACCACATGACATACACAGCGCTAAACAGCTATTGATTTTCTCAATTAGCCAATTAGGAATTTTAATCAATACGTTAGATTATTATACAACATAAATCATGTTTGTTTTTTTATTTTTGAAAATCTGCTACAAAGTGACACAAAAAAAGGAACATTTAGAAGCTTGAGATAATCTTAGATTAAATAATAGGCATTTAAGTCCTACATTTCAAGCCAAGAAAAAAGAAACAAAAAACTGTAATGTAAACAGTGCCTACATTGTTTACACTAGAACTAATATAATAACTATTCAGGCTTTATTATGGAAGATATATTATACACATAGATGTATTATGACAAAAATAGCTATTAGAAAACAAACATTCATTTCAAATTTAAAAACAATATTTGCTGTTATGATTGACTAAATATGGCTTTAAACCTTTATAAAAGTACAATGACGGTTATTTAAACGTTGAAGTGTTAACAGTAAAGGTCAACAATTCCACCAATACCAACAAAACCAACAATCACCTCAAGGTATCGAAAACAAAAGAGACTACGACATATGACGTTGGACCTCCAGATTCTATATTGGGACAGGCACAACTATGTGGCGGTTTTAACCAGAAAATGGAATCACAACCCTGTGTGGAAATGATACTCTCTTTGAAAGTTATTTCGACATTTATAATAGTTCTCTTGGATATTAGTTCATAGTTTACTTTTTCCCCTTTAACATACATTCAAATTTCTCTTCTGTTTGATTTCAAGTTTTCTACTGTCTGTAAACCTTCCTCGGAAGAAACATGATTGATTGATTGATGTTTGGTGTTTAACACCACTTTCAGCAATATTTCAGCTATATCATGGCGACCAGCTTTAGTGGTGGAAGAAGCCAGAGTACCCGGAGAGAACCACCGATCATGGGCAAGCAACTGGTAAACTTTATCACTTGCGGCTGCGAGTCGAGTGCACCTTTTTGTAATTTACAAAGCCGGGCTCGAACCCATGCCGTACTGGTGATAGGATTGTATGAGTTGTTAAGTAATCCAACTACCTAACTCATTGAGCCACCCGGGCCCATGTACAGAAGAAACAGTATTCACACCACCTACACATTTCATATTCAGTTTAATAATCATAAATAATTAATTTCAACATTCGCTAATATCATCTATCCTATATAATAGTATGTTCCTGCATTGTAATGTGTTGTTTTGGCGATTACATCGGAGCACCTGAGTTCACCCCCGGGTTTTAGTGGGGTTCGTTTTTCTTATCTTTAGTTTTCTATGTAGTTTTGTAGATTGTTGTTTGTCCTTTTATTTTGTCCATTGTATTGTCTGTCCATCAATTTACATATTCTGATTACCTCTTTGGTATCTTCAGACTATTCTCATGAGGACAATCATCATAAAATGGCGTCTAACATCTGCTGTATGTTATTTTTTGTTTGTTGTAATCAGTACATGAATCTGAATTTCAATTTCATACAAAATGGTCGGTATATGATTTGCTTACATATTATTAAGATCAATATGTTTTTACTCTAGGACCTGTTATGACAGTGTGGTATTTCTTGTTTTGTATTTTATTAGAAGTACTGGCGACATAAATATGCAAATTTTGTCTTCTTAGCAACTAGTGCATATTGACTATTTTCTCTTTTTCGTTACACCATTAATTCTTAATAAATATGTATGAATAGAAAGTTTAAAACAGTGATAACCAACAATTCTACCAATATCAATAAAACGAACAATTACATATATAGTCAAATTACTGTATAATTATTAGACAATGTCAATGGGCCTTGGACGAATTTACTATAGAATATTCGATCGCTCATTGGCAATGTAATATTGTAAGATTGCTATATTTTTGCATATTTGATAATCTCATTTCATTCTGTTGTGTATTCATGTAGAAATCATTAGTTGTCAAAGGTACGATATGTGATACAATTAACTGTATAGTTGAATATTAATTAATAAAGGACGAAGTCCTTATAACGGTAAGCTGTCCGATTTTTCCTTCTATATTGATAGCCAAATATCTGTTCACCGGAAGTTTAAAAAAATAGATCGATTGATAATTTAGAAACGCAAAAGAAATATATTTCAAAGAAAAATTCCCAATTCTTTAATTATTTACTCTATGCAAAATCGAAATAAACTTGAAATAAAATTCTAATAAAAAAAATCTCTTTCTACGAAACTCCCGACGGAAGAGCGGCGTACAGTAAGTAAAATGAGCCATAACAAATCGGCTACAAAATTCATTCAACATAAAAAATAATAGCCTCACCGGACGCAATTACGAACGAAATAAAAAGTATATCTCCTAATTGTTCTTTCAAAACATGAATTAAAAAAATGCTTTTATAAATAGATACCCCGCTAAATTATTCGTGTTTTGGGAGAAAATTATTCATGCGCAGTTGTTGTATGTTGCAGACGACAGGTTTTCATATTTGTAAACAGAAAACGATCGACATTTGCACTTGGAATCTGTCGCTAAAATTCATTGAGGTACGCATATTTTGTTAGCTTATGCCTGTAATTGGAAAGAATATGATCTCCTGGTTCTATGCATATGTAGAACACATTGAAATTAAAACAAAAATGTCAAAATCCGTGATGTACCTTATTCATTGAAGAGTCCAAGGAATTCCGAATGCAAACTGGCACACATATGTGGTATGAATAAAGGAAAGGTTTTTATTTCATGTGTATTATATACAAATGGAATATGTGAACGTAAATGAATGAATGCTCTTTCAATTTTAACAGTTGTCATTAAATAATTTACACTAGAAAGGTTATTATGATGTCGTTCGAAATTGTGTCCGGATCTAGGTCACAGAGTGACTAGTACGGGGTCATGAAAATCTGTTTAAAACCCGTAACAATGCATTGAATAATATATGGGCTATGATTCAAAAGGAATATTGGTGCTTAATCTGAAATATGAACATGCAATCAGCTTCACCAATTTGGTCAAATTTATTATCAAATGTCAATATCATCGAAATTGTTCGTAATTGCGTCCGGTGAGGCTAACGTGTACGGATCATCGTATTATTGAAATTTTAGGACTTCGTCCTTCAAACAGGTTGCCTGTCTCATATTAAAGATTATCAATGTCCTGCACTGAATATTCTGGATAGAAATTAAAAGGAACTAAGCTCATATTCTAACATTACCTCCTTCTTTCGCTTTGTTAACAAACGAGCGAATAAAAAAAAATCATTAGCACATGCGCCGGTGAATATGACCGACTTTTCCATTGGCAGCATAAATTGTAACTCGAATAATGTCGATAGAGGGCGCAGTATTATTCGAGCTACATAAATTGTGTGCGACATTTTCCGCAAGCATAAATATAAATTACCGTCTTCCAATCAAAGTATACTACCGTATTATTTTGTACTCAGAATCGAAATAAATCATGGAAACCAGAATGTGTTTCGAGTTTTAACATGGATTGGCGGATATTAGTAAATTGCATCCCTCGCTTCTGGTTCGGGATAAAATACTAATATCCACCAATCCATGTTAAAACTCCCAACACATTCTGGTTTCCATGATTTATTTCTTAATTCTCTGAATCCCTATTCAGTAAAACTCGGTTAATGTAAAATTTCCCGATTGGTTGATACATTTGTAATATGTGTTTTGTTGATAACTAATGTTTGAATTACCCGAAACAGAAGGTGTGACGTCACTACATTTGTACCTTGTCAATGTGACAATGCCTTGACGGTGGGGAATTTATAATATTTGATTTTGATATGTCAAATTAATAGCTTTCTGTGATTCCATTAAGCAGAAAATGCACTTTATTACATTTTTAATAATTAATTATGTTAAAAAAAAAAAAAAAAGATGAAAAGTATAATGGTACATGTATTATGATTGGGATTCAGTCCTCTTTAATATTTTATGTATACTAAAAGACATTGGGTTTTCGCTTTATTATCGACCATTTTTGTACAATATGGATTTTATGTTTTTACTCGTTTAATCAAAACAAAATGAAGTATTCATCTAACAAAATGTCATGGAAACGTACAAACAATCGTGATTCAAGTGTCTTTTTAATTTGCTTCCTGTCGATAAAGAGAGAGAAGGTCTGACAAACGTCTAATGTTGATGACATCAATCAATGTGTACATTTATTATTTTCTATTGACATTTATTAATTATGAACATTTTTGGAATTTGCTTTTTTTTTTTATAATTATTTACTATGCAAATTATTCTAAAAATTGAACCAGCGCGGACTATCCAAATACTTCATATATTCTTATGCATCCAGGGGGAAAATGTCCTACATGTTTTCTAAAGGACTGGTATAATTATTAAAATGTTACAAGTAAAATATAGCTAAGTAAAGTGAATAGTTACATATGTTACAAATGTACACGTTAGGAATAAGATACTTCATATGATTCATTCTAGGTTCTTTTTATCTATTTTCAATTTTATATTAATTTGTTTTTTCATGAAACTAATGTGTTTTTTTTAGAATTAACACTTGATTTCTTGAATCTTTTATTGGAAGATGGTACATGTAATATTTTAGTGGTTCACCTTTGTTTTACATACCATTGTATTTATATGTAACAGCTCCTAAAGTATTATTAGCGGATTGGTCAATCATTACTTTTCTGTATAGTGTTTTGTATATCATTTGCTTGTCGTTTTTCTCTTGGCCATTATGTTGTCTGTACTTCTTCGATTTATGACTTCTGATTACCCATTTGGAATCTTCAAACTTTCCAAATTATAAGACACACTCTGAAGATCTGAAGACGGAACTGTCATGAACACGATCGTATGGTAATTATATTTACATCTACCTAGCATATCTTCATGATAATAATGAAAATACAGTCAAACCTGTCTATAAAGGGCACTCAAGGGAACCTAAAAATATGCCCTTTATGAGCAGTTGCCCTTTATATACAGGTTAAAATGATATGCACCATACATTAATGGGGAAAATGAGGCTGCCCTTTATAGACAGTGGTTTGTTATATAGAGGTGCTCTTTAAGGCAGGTTTGACTGTAATTAAAATATGTAATTTCGCAACTTGCAAATGTTTTTCTAAATTACACTTCAGCAATGTAATATTCATTTTGCTTTGAATAAGACTCGATTTATAATTTTATTTTCTGATATGAAGATGCATTTGATAAAAAAAAAAGAGAAAATATTTATAAAATATTTACAAAACACATCCCGATTTTGAGTAAAATTCATGTTGCTCAAAGTTTGTGTAGCGTTTTTGTGTTGATCACGGTTTGTCCCGTAGGACTCAAAGTAGTAAGCACGCACCCACATAACACAGGTCTTAAAAGACACTGCGATTGATCAAGAAGAGATTTCGAGGTGAAAACTCAGGTCCATACCATGTCACAGCATATACTGGGGGAAACTAACAGACATTTCTGGAACCACGACATCAGGCCACCTCGAGGGATGGAACAATCAAAATAACGCCCATCAAAACATCTACAACTGACTGAAACATCTGAATCAGTAAATAGAATTATCACAATCCAACACGCAGTTCTAGGTTTTTGACCCCAGTAACAGACGAAATCACGTCATTATTAACACACGACTTCTACAACTCACCCTGAGACCTCAGAACGAGACACATAGATCAACTCATTATTCCACTTATATCTATAGAGATTTAAGCTGTGCTTTGTAGTATTGCATTGATGTTTCAAAACAGTGCCGTGATTCTCTCTTGTATGATTGATCAAAGCATATATACTTACCTATATTTACCTGATTTATGTTTTGTTTTACATGAAACAGCGCTTATGAAATTTGTGTTTGTTTGGCGATATTGCAATGACTACTTCATTATATTATTCCGAACAGTATTGTCGTTGAACAAATAAGTATGCCTTAAAACAAAACAAGATAATTACATTCCATTATGATATTTGATGCTTGAACAATCAAAACATTCAAATACATTATATTAACAAATCCCGATTGTCCCACAGTTTGTCTAGACATTTCAACTATTGAACCTTATTCTACTGTGAACAAACCGAATGGCATTGTGATGGATATTGCTCATCACAGACTTTTCAAGGTTGTGCGTATAAATGGGAATGAAAAGAAAAATCGATCATTTCTACCACTTTTGTGTGTAGGTTTGGATGCTATCAACACTTGCATTATCCTACATCTTAAATCTGTTAGAGCTACATGTAAAGGGTCCACCTTATTTCAAAGATTAATCCGTTCCTATCATATCATATTCCTACACAGCAACGATTGCAACACAAATCTTTAACTATGGACGTGTAGTGGGAGACATCGGTAATGATGACCTCAAAGTTAAACCTCATGGTTGTTCTTGTCTCAATTCCACATTCAAATATAATACCGCTGGCCACTTCATTACGGGAGAGTTGAATATCACAGACAATGAAAATCTTCGTATAATCCATTTTAAAAGTTCAAAATGCAGCGACTCGCAGTCCATAAATTGGAAACACAACTGCAAATTACTTATGGGCTATCTGAGGGACTATGCCAGAAAATGAACACAGAAAACTAAAAAGATGAGTAACACGGATCCCACCGAAAAACTGGGGGAATCAAGGTGCTCACGAAGGGTAAGTAGTTCCTGCCTCTTATAGGACACCAGCCATGTAGAGTAGTTGCTAAAGCATATTCTAAGAACTAATATGTTGTTAGGTGTTTCCGCTCATGACACGTTGCAATGCATATTTTCCTACTCAGTGCAATCTTTTTTTCAAACATGATTCTTTGCATGGAAAGGAAATAAACCAATCAAGTAAAAATCAGAAGCCGTAAATTTAAGGACAGACATTACAACAGACAAAAGGACAAACAATGGTCTACAAAACACTACAAGGAAAACTAACGACTGGGCAACACGAACCCCACTAAACCCGAGGCTGAATGCAGGTGTTCCGGGAGTGTAAACAGTTCCTGCTTCATTAGTGATACCCTGTCGTGCTAATCTTGATGATGTTCCGATGATAAGCATTAAAGAGGAAAACAGGACGGAATTGTTACTAGGACAACATGTTCGTGGTCCTCTGTGACACAGATATTCCGCAGCGATTAAATAAGTCATGATGTCGACCATAAAACTTCCGTAGTGATGACTTCAACATAACCTCAAGTCTTGGTTCTGTCGCTTCGCTTCCGTTAGTATCAACCCTTTACCAAGGAAATTCTGATAGGAATCAAAACCTCTGGAATATCAACTGAGACGGATACACTCTATTGAAATTTCCAGTTCCTGAATAATGATATTATTATTAAAACTAAGGTTCTATTCCCTCAGACAATGCTAACCTTAGCATATTTTAGCTATCCTATTTGATCATTTTGGTTTTCTTGCTCACAAATCCTTTAAGATTATTTGGTGTTCTAATCTTCTGACTTTGAGTGTGCTTAATGAAGGTTATTTCATAAATGCACTATGTGCACTAAATATCTAGATATCTACGTTTTAATGACAAACCTTAAACATACAAAAACAGGTAAAACTCAAATGTTAGATGAGCTTGAAGTTATCAAATTTGTATTTGGGAAAAGGACACAATGCAAATCTTGATCAAAACAGAATAAAACGATAAACAATGGTCGACACAACTAATAATTTGTTTTTATTATTATTATTTTTTTGTTGATTTTTGTTGTTTTAACGCCACTTTCAGCAATATTTCTGCTATTTCATGGCGACCAGTTTTAGTGATGGAAGAAGCCGGAGAGAGCCACCGACCAGGGGCAAGCAACTGGTAAATTTGATCACTTTCGATTGCGAGTCGAGTGCACCCTTTTTGTAATTTACAAAGCAGGGCGTGAACCCATGCCGTATTGGTGATAGGCTTGTATGAACTGTTAGATCCAACGACCTAACTCATTGAGCCACCCGGACCCCTACAATACACAGAAAACTAGGACTAGTACGATCCCCACTAAAACCAAGGTAAACTCGGGTGCTCAAGAAGTGAAATCAATTCCTGCACTAATAATTGTACATGTTGTGTTTTTGTCACACGACGCGAACATAATCTAATATTGGAATCGTCTTGGACACCAGTTTACGTAATATATAATGAATACAAATAACAAATAAAGCAGAAATTACCTACAAAACAGATGGGAGTAAAGACGGACCAAACATCGTTTTTACACGGAAACGTAGCGGCCATTACAACACGGTAATGAAACATGCAGACATGTAAGGAACACACTAAACCACTATGGTGAACTCTGTTGCTCTGGAACGCTAAAAATAAAAATATTCATTTGACACCAGATTTGAGAATGCAAAGAAATACTTCGGCAATATTAGAAAGTATTTGATAACAGATTGTGAAATGAGCTTCATCTTAAAATTACAAAGTGTTTCTTACGATTTGTAGCAGCATGTATTAATCCTTTCTTTTATTTATTTACAAGTGGATCACGAACTACCACCCTTCCGGAGCCCCCGAAAGTTCATCCCGGTTTTTAGTGGGGTTCGTGTTACTCAATCTTTAGTTTTATGTGGATGGTTGTTTGTCTTTTTGTACTTTTTCTTTAGACTATTGTGTTGTCTGTTCTTCTTCGATATACGGATTTTGATTACCCCTTTAGTATCTTCAAACTCTTCTTGAACATCATACCAGTTTCGGCAAAGTTAATATCGAATTGTGGAAATACAATGGATAATTACAAACAAACAAAGATATCGCTATAATTGCTTTTTTGAAGAAGAAATGGAAAAGGAGAATAATGTATTTGTAATATTGATGCTTTCTAAGAAGCGTGCATGTGTTTCGAATTTGCTGAGTATAAATTAACATTCAGGTTCAAGGTCCACTTGGTTTCTATCAATATTCTAGTAATCCTTATTGTAAATACTGATATTTCAATCCAGTATTCATAATATTTTGTTCTGCATGTGACTTCTATCTTCACGGTTCATTAACCCTTATTAACTTTAATTACAAAGACATTCAAATTTCTGTTCTGGTGGCGACTACAACTGCTTTAAGAACTGCTATAAAAAACATGTTTTAAAAGACTTGTCTAATGTATTAAGGTTGTATTATGTCTGGGTTACTTGGTTGAAATGGCAAAAAGAAACTTGTAAGACCAATATATGACAGATAATATATTTTTTTACTCCAAAGACAGACCGGTAATTGTCAATATTGGCAAGGGGGCGTCGTGTGGTCATGATTGTATGGTAGTTGGATTTATAGCTACCTGTGCAATCAGTGCCTATCACCACTAACATTGTGAGTTAGTGTACGTTCATGGCGAGGTAGGTATACTCGATACAACATTATGTGATAAAGTTTGTCAGTGACTTACGACAGGTCAGTGGTTTTCTCCGGGTACTCCACCAATAAAACTGATCGCCACGATATAACAGAAATAAACACCTTAAACCAACCAATATTGGCAAATTAATTTCAAATTAATGTAGCTGTCTGATTTTAAAACCAAATTAAGATAGTTAACATTTTATCAGTTCCAAAATAAAGTGCTATGAAAGAAATAATGATGTTGATGGTAAAGTGACAACAAATCATATCTTGTATGAATTAAATTTTAATATTATTTTAATGCCCTAGCTGTTATCGCTGTGATAGATATATCAGTATTATGAATACAATTTTTTAGGACATACAGGAAAAGGTGAAAAAAAATGTAGTTTTTACACTAAAATAAAAAAATTCATTAAATACTCACATTCAACAGATTTGTTAAAATATTCATTTGGTAACTTTCACATATAAAAGCATTATATATTTGTGTTTCCATAGGAATAGCATGATTCAAAACTGCCTCTACACAAGCACTTTCAGAGCTTTTTATTAAGAGAATGTCTACATAAAATTTAAAAGTTTTAATATTTGATGTTTCTCTGTCACTTTCTGTTGTGTTTTTATCATAGCACAGGTAATATATGAGTTTTATCAGTGGTCGTTAAATTTTTAATATTTCTTACTGTTGTGTATTATTTTCTCATAGGAATCATTTCGAATGAAATGCTTTTCTAAAACAAAACAAAGAAGAAGAAGAAAGTGTTTAGATTTTAAAATGTTTTTTTTTTTAATGTTTCAATCTGACATCGAATATATACATGAATATAATAGTCACTAAAAATTTGAACCAATCTGAGCAGCCAATGGGTTTTATGGACTGAAACTTTAGGAGTCTCTGTTTGACTTAATTTGAAACAGAAATCTTATTGTCTCAGTACACTGACTGAAAACTTAATAAGATTTAAGCTTGTTTTTGTATTTGTATGGCATGCAAAATAATATCCATGATACTTTAGGAATTTTTATTTAGAAAAGTTTGAGGGAGGGGGTTATGGTGTTTAATGCCACTTTCAACAATATTTCAGTTATATCATGGTGGTCAGTTTTATTGGTGGATGAATCTGAAGTACCTGAAGAAAACCACTGACTGGTGGCAAGGTACTGACAATCTTTATCACATAATGTTGTATCCAGTACACCTTGCCATGAGGAGGATTCGAAATCATAACTTTAGTGGTTATAGGCACTGATTGCATAGGTAGTTGTAAATCCAGCTACCATATGATGATGACCACGACGACTCCTTTGAGTTTGAGCAAGAAGAAAAAAGAAATGTGTAACACTGAATTAGCGTTAGCACATATTTCTGTTCCAGCCAAATTAAGTGGGCAATTACAAGCGCCAAGGAACAGACCATGGTATATTGATAGTTAGTCGTGTGTCCCATTTAATGTGACTGTATACTTTTTTAGAAAATATTATGTTATAAATTAACAGGCCATATATGTAAACATTAAATGATTTCATGAATGAAGAAGTAAATAGTACTGCACAGCTGCAGTCTAGGGGGACGTTTCACACTGCAGTCTAGGGGGCTATTTCACACTCAATTTAGGGTATTATTAGTTACACTCATTGTTGAACACCCTGCTGTGACTTTGGAATGTAGAACAGCAATAAAAGTACTGTTCCTTTACTTCACTTTTGATCTAAGTTGTAAAGTTGGATAGTCTTATATTCATTTACATCCATATCTCTTCTTACTAATTACCAATGGTAATGCTTAATGCATAAACAAATATATTTATCTTTTCTTTAACAATCAGGACGCTCATTATTCTTGTCCAAGATAAAAATGCATCGCTAAAGTAAATTTACCTGTGGTTTCAGAGTAGAAGATTTTTAGAAATCTAACATAAAATTTCCCCACTTCAACTCGTAAATTTACATAGAAATCGAAGATAATTCGTCATAAAACTTCACACATGGTTTTGTCTATCATATTTCTTGAAGACAAACATAAAATTTTACAGCATTTATCAATATTTTATGAGTATCAACAGTTTTTTCAACACCGTATCTGTTTCTCGATACAGCCGCCCGATTATAGTGACCCGTGACCCAGATTAACAAATCTCAGCAGTTTATTTTAATAAGGTTGTTTAATAATTACAGTATATATATATATATATATATATATAGACCAAATTACTGCTCTTAAGTTTGAACTGTCACAGATTCTGGATAAATAAGCTTTCTCTATTGTATTCTAAGCAAACAATCAACACTAATTACATAAAGTTATAGTTAAAATGTTTACTGACAAATTAAAGTTGTATCAAAACACATAACTGTTTGACCTGTATAAACGTCGTTAATCATAAATACATTTAACTAATAACTGATGGTAATGGGCTACCAATTTAGTTCTCTGTAATTACGTATAGTGGTGTCGAACATTATTGTTTTGTGCTTTTGTTTGTATTCGTCTTGTGTACCCTATGCTGCCAGTTTCTCTGGATTTTCCATTTTTGTTTGCCCCTTCGGTATTATCTAACGTTTATTTGGTAAAATTATTTATTAATACAATGATAATATGTATTCTTTCATTAATATGTGCATGTTAATTAAAATATCTGATTGTATGTCAGAGATACATGTACATGTATCTTAATATATAACATTGATTTATCGTGTAAATTGTGTCAACTCTATCTACCGATTGCATAAAATAATAGGTTAATTGTCCAATAAGGTCAGTGTCGGATATAGGACAAATGAGGCCCTGTGCTAGTTAAGCTATGAGGCCCCTTACTTGGGCCCTGAAGGATGCATACCCGGTAGGCCTACACAGGCAGTCAGGCATACATGCTCAGGAAATTTATGAATATTTAAAATATTACGCTATATTAGGTCAGACATGTACACTACGTCTGCAACAAATTCGAAGCTATCATATATTTGGCAGGAAGATGGGCCCTGACCAACGGGGCCCTGTGCTTAAGCACAGCTAAGCACAATGGTAAATCCAGCACTGAATAAGGTCAAGATTTAGGTTATGAAGTTATATTGTGGCGGTCCGTTTTTTCTTTCTTTTATTTCTTTTGGTAGAGGAAACCGGAGAAAAGCACCGACTGTCGCAAGTAACTGACAAACTTTATCACATAATGTTATATCGAGTTATTGTCCATTATACCTAGCGCGTGTACAAATGTATGTCAAAACATTTTCTACTATTAAGTATATTTATAATACAAATTAAAATATCTATTTCATTGATAATATTTTATGCAATAATAAACAATCCGCATAGAAATACAGAAAGCTGTGTGATGGAGTTCCAGATAGAAATAGCTATATGCAAAAGAAAATGATGGGAACATCGCAGTATCGAAGCAGAACACAGCTATCGCAATGTGGGCTATAACCATTGTCGAAGGGATTTTTCGTTGCTTGTGTTCCATCGATGAAAAACTCGTACTATTCACGGTACTAAAAGTTTAACGTAAATAAGAAAAAAAAAATACGTTGCTTAAATCTCAAATCAGCTCCAATTGGATTGTTCATTACAAGGCGACATAGATTCCCGACGAATTATTTATTACAAGCAACGCATTCGTTACAATGTCATATTTTTTTTCATCTACATGATCACATTGTTTGTACACGCGTTCCCGTTGTTAATATAACTGAAATACTACTTATGGTAAAGGTGTATCTATGTAGCGTAACCAATACTTCACAATGCATACAGTTTTCATTAAAAAAAATTACAACATATTCAAGATTAAAAATACCACTTGCATTGACAAAATCTTGTTTAATTTATACATGTAATTGTAAATTAGTAGAAAACATATCTAAAACTGAACACTGTTATCTCTTTTGAGAGCAGTGGTGATTTTCATAGATTAATCTTACTTAGATACCTCCATCAGAGCACATTATTGGTTATGTTTCATCTAATAATTTTGAAATCATTGAAAAAAGATGTTTGAAAAACGAGTTGAGGTTAAATTTACGGCATGGTGTACCCCCAAATTGTAGGCGAAAACATCCGTAATAATGTGGTCTACGTGTACACACAGTTGTGTTTGTCTATGGATAACTTTAAAATATATCCAAGTTTTCGAAGCTTAAAAACTAAACCTTGATGCCAAACAGTATTAAATTTGAATGCTATCAAAACCAATAGATATGCATTATTTTTAAGAAAGATAATGCATGACACATTTCTTTCTGTGTAATTTTACAATGTAATTCACAAGATATTTTGTTATTTTCCAGGTTTTCTAAATTAATAGCCTATTATTATTAATCCATTGTTTTCTTCTGTTGTGTTTGCATTTAGCGTTTTGAAATATTTAAACCAATCAGCTTGGTTTACTTTGCTGACAGATATCATTGAGTGGTTAGTACTTAATATGTGTGAACTTATTCAGTTATCGACAATTCAGTTTATTACATTTATTTATATCAAGGGTAATAAGACATCCATGAGAGCTTTTTTTAAACTGTTTGATCCTTTAATTACAGGTATTTTCAAGAAGGTGTAATAGATTGGTGTTGTCATTTACAATGGTCTTTACGTTTATTCTTCTCCTTTCCTTTTAATATTAATTGTTTTTGCTCAATGAAATAACTGCTACCCACAGGTACATCAACAAGATCAGTTTTTATATTTATTTCATATAAAACATTTCTAATCATTCTGATTTGATTTGATTTGATTTATTGTGTTTAACGCCACTTTCAACAATATTTCAGCTATATCATGGCGACCAGTTTTAGTGGTGGAAGAAGCCGGAGTACCCAGAGAGAACCACCGACCATGGGGAGCAACTGGTAAGCTCTATAACGTGCGGCTGCGAGTCGAGTGCACCCTTTTTGTAATTTACAAAGCCGTGCGCGAACCCACGCCGTATCGTATTGGTGATAGGCTTGTATGAGTTGTTAGGTAATCCAACTACCTAACTCATTGAGCCACCCAGGCCCTATCTAATCATTCTGAACTTCAACAGATGTCAAGGCATCTAAATATTTCATTGGGGGTTTTCATGTCATTAATAGTTTTTGTATTTGTAATATTGATGCTTTCTAAGAAGCGTGCATGCGTTTCGAATTTGCTGATAGGCTTGTATGAACTGTTAGATCCAACGACTTAACTCATTGAGCCACCCGGACCCCTACAATACACAGAAAACTAGGACTAGTACGATCCCCACTAAAACCAAGGTAAACTCGGGTGCTCAAGAAGTGAAATCAATTCCTGCACTAATAATTGTACATGTTGTGTTTTTGTCACACGACGCGAACATAATCTAATATTGGAATCGTCTTGGACACCAGTTTACGTAATATATAATGAATACAAATAACAAATAAAGCAGAAATTACCTACAAAACAGATGGGATTAAAGACGGACCAAACATCGTTTTTACACGGAAACGTAGCGGCCATTACAACACGGTAATGAAACATGCAGACATGTAAGGAACACACTAAACCACTATGGTGAACTCTGTTGCTCTGGAACGCTAAAAATAAAAATATTCATTTGACACCAGATTTGAGAATGCAAAGAAATACTTCGGCAATATTAGAAAGTATTTGATAACAGATTGTGAAATGAGCTTCATCTTAAAATTACAAAGTGTTTCTTACGATTTGTAGCAGCATGTATTAATCCTTTCTTTTATTTATTTACAAGTGGATCACGAACTACCACCCTTCCGGAGCCCCCGAAAGTTCATCCCGGTTTTTAGTGGGGTTCGTGTTACTCAATCTTTAGTTTTATGTGGATGGTTGTTTGTCTTTTTGTACTTTTTCTTTAGACTATTGTGTTGTCTGTTCTTCTTCGATATACGGATTTTGATTACCCCTTTAGTATCTTCAAACTCTTCTTGAACATCATACCAGTTTCGGCAAAGTTAATATCGAATTGTGGAAATACAATGGATAATTACAAACAAACAAAGATATCGCTATAATTGCTTTTTTGAAGAAGAAATGGAAAAGGAGAATAATGTATTTGTAATATTGATGCTTTCTAAGAAGCGTGCATGCGTTTCGAATTTGCTGAGTATAAATTAACATTCAGGATCAAGGTCCACTTGGTTTCTATCAATATTCTAGTAATCCTTATTGTAAATGCTGATATTTCAATCCAGTATTCATAATATTTTGTTCTGCATGTGACTTCTATCTTCACGGTTCATTAACCCTTATTAACTTTAATTACAAAGACATTCAAATTTCTGTTCTGGTGGCGACTACAACTGCTTTAAGAACTGCTATAAAAACATGTTTTAAAAGACTTGTCTAATGTATTAAGGTTGTATTATGTGTGGGTTACTTGGTTGAAATGGCAAAAAGAAACTTGTAAGACCAATATATGACAGATAATATTTTTTTTTACTCCAAAGACAGACCGGTAATTGTCAATATTGGCAAGGGGGCGTCGTGTGGTCATGATTGTATGGTAGTTGGATTTATAGCTACCTGTGCAATCAGTGCCTATCACCACTAACATTGTGAGTTAGTGTACGTTCATGGCGAGGTAGGTATACTCGATACAACATTATGTGATAAAGTTTGTCAGTGACTTACGACAGGTCAGTGGTTTTCTCCGGGTACTCCACCAATAAAACTGATCGCCACGATATAACAGAAATAAACACCTTAAACCAACCAATATTGGCAAATTAATTTCAAATTAATGTAGCTGTCTGATTTTAAAACCAAATTAAGATAGTTAACATTTTATCAGTTCCAAAATAAAGTGTTATGAAAGAAATAATGATGTTGATGGTAAAGTGACAACAAATCATATCTTGTATGAATTAAATTTTAATATTATTGTAATGCCCTAGCTGTTATCGCTGTGATAGATATATCAGTATTATGAATACAATTTTTTAGGACATACAGGAAAAGGTGAAAAAAAAATGTAGTTTTTACACTAAAATAAAAAAATTCATTAAATACTCACATTCAACAGATTTGTTAAAATATTCATTTGGTAACTTTCACATATAAAAGCATTATATATTTTTGCTTCCATAGGAATAGCATGATTCAAAACTGCCTCTACACAAGCACTTTCAGAGCTTTTTATTAAGAGAATGTCTACATAAAATTTAAAAGTTTTAATATTTGATGTTTCTCTGTCACTTTCTGTTGTGTTTTTATCATAGCACAGGTAATATATGAGTTTTATCAATGGTCGTTAAATTTTTAATATTTCTTACTGTTGTGTATTATTTTCTCATAGGAATCATTTCGAATGAAATGTTTTTCTAAAACAAAACAAAGAAGAAGAAGAAAGTGTTTAGATTTTAAAATGTTTTTTTTTTTTAATGTTTTAATCTGACATCGAATATATACATGAATATAATAGTCACTAAAAATTTGAACCAATCTGAGCAGCCAATGGGTTTTATGGACTGAAACTTTAGAAGTCTCTGTTTGACTTAATTTGAAACAGAAATCTTATTGTCTCAGTACATTGACTGAAAACTTAATAAGATTTAAGCTTGTTTTTGTATTTGTATGGCATGCAAAATAATATCCATGATACTTTAGGAATTTTTATTTAGAAAAGTTTGAGGGAGGGGGTTATGGTGTTTAATGCCACTTTCAACAATATTTCAGTTATATCATGGTGGTCAGTTTTATTGGTGGATGAATCTGGAGTACCTGAAGAAAACCACTGACTGGTGGCAAGGTACTGACAATCTTTATCACATAATGTTGTATCCAGTACACCTTGCCATGAGGAGGATTCGAAATCATAACTTTAGTGGTTATAGGCACTTCAACTCGTAAATTTACATAGAAATCGAAGATAATTCGTCATAAAACTTCACACATGGTTTTGTCTATCATATTTCTTGAAGACAAACATAAAATTTTACAGCATTTATCAATATTTTATGAGTATCAACAGTTTTTTCAACACCGTATCTGTTTCTCGATACAGCCGCCCGATTATAGTGACCCGTGACCCAGATTAACACATCTCAGCAGTTTTTTTTAATAGGGTTGTTTAATAATTACAGTATATATATATATATATATATATATATATATATATATATAGACCAAATTACTGCTCTTAAGTTTGAACTGTCACAGATTCTGGATAAATAAGCTTTATCTATTGTATTCTAAGCAAACAATCAACACTAATTACATAAAGTTATAGTTAAAATGTTTACTGACAAATTAAAGTTGTATCAAAACACATAACTGTTTGACCTGTATAAACGTCGTTAATCATAAATACATTTAACTAATAACTGATGGTAATGGGCTACCAATTTAGTTCTCTGTAATTACGTATAGTGGTGTCTAACATTATTGTTTTGTGCTTTTGTTTGTATTCGTCTTGTGTACCCTATGCTGCCAGTTTCTCTGGATTTTCCATTTTTGTTTGCCCCTTCGGTATTATCTAACGTTTATTTGGTAAAATTATTTATTAATACAATGATAATATGTATTCTTTCATTAATATGTGCATGTTAATTAAAATATCTGATTGTATGTCAGAGATACATGTACATGTATCTTAATATATAACATTGATTTATCGTGTAAATTGTGTCAACTCTATCTACCGATTGCATAAAATAATAGGTTAATTGTCCAATAAGGTCAGTGTCGGATATAGGACAAATGAGGCCCTGTGCTAGTTAAGTTATGAGGCCCCTTATTTGGACCCTGAAGGATGTATACCCGGTAGGCCTACACAGGCAGTCAGGCATACATGCTCAGGAAATTTATGAATATTTAAAATATTACGCTATATTAGGTCAGACATGTACACTACGTCTGCAACAAATTCGAAGCTATCATATATTTGGCAGGAAGATGGGCCCTGACCAACGGGGCCCTGTGCTTAAGCACAGCTAAGCACAATGGTAAATCCAGCACTGAATAAGGTCAAGATTTAGGTTATGGAGTTATATTGTGGCGGTCCGTTTTTTCTTTCTTTTATTTCTTTTGGTAGAGGAAACCGGAGAAAAGCACCGACTGTCGCAAGTAACTGACAAACTTTATCACATAATGTTATATCGAGTTATTGTCCATTATACCTAGCGCGTGTACAAATGTATGTCAAAACATTTTCTACTATTAAGTATATTTATAATACAAATTAAAATATCTATTTCATTGATAATATTTTATGCAATAATAAACAATCCGCATAGAAATGCAGAAAGCTGTGTGATGGAGTTCCAGATAGAAATAGCTATATGCAAAAGAAAATGATGGGAACATCGCAGTATCGAAGCAGAACACAGCTATCGCAATGTGGGCTATAACCATTGTCGAAGGGATTTTTCGTTGCTTGTGTTCCATCGATGAAAAACTCGTACTATTCACGGTACTAAAAGTTTAACGTAAATAAGAAAAAAAAAATACGTTGCTTAAATCTCAAATCAGCTCCAATTGGAATGTTCATTGCAAGGCGACATAGATTCCCGACGAATTATTTATTACAAGCAACGCATTCGTTACAATGTCATATTTTTTTTCATCTACATGATCATATTGTTTGTACACGCGTTCCCGTTGTTAATATAACTGAAATACTACTTATGGTAAAGGTGTATCTATGCAGCGTAACCAATACTTCACAATGCATACAGTTTTCATTAAAAAAATTACAACATATTCAAGATTAAAAATACCACTTGCATTGACAAAATCTTGTTTAATTTATACATGTAATTGTAAATTAGTAGAAAACATATCTAAAACTGAACACTGTTATCTCTTTTGAGAGCAGTGGTGATTTTCATAGATTAATCTTACTTAGATACCTCCATCAGAGCACATTATTGGTTATGTTTCATCTAATAATTTTGAAATCATTGAAAAAAGATGTTTGAAAAACGAGTTGAAGTTAAATTTACGGCATGGTGTACCCCCAAATTGTAGGCGAAAACATCCGTAATAATGTGGTCTACGTGTACACACAGTTGTGTTTGTCTATGGATATCTTTAAAATATATCCAAGTTTTCGAAGCTTAAAAAATAAACCTTGATGCTAAACAGTATTAAATTTGAATGCTATCAAAACCAATAGATATGCATTATTTTTAAGAAAGATAATGCATGACACATTTCTTTCTGTGTAATTTTACAATGTAATTCACAAGATATTTTGTTATTTTCCAGGTTTTCTAAATTAATAGCCTATTATTATTAATCCATTGTTTTCTTCTGTTGTGTTTGCATTTAGCGTTTTGAAATATTTAAACCAATCAGCTTGGTTTACTTTGCTGACAGATATCATTGAGTGGTTAGTACTTAATATGTGTGAACTTATTCAGTTATTGACAATTCAGTTTATTACATTTATTTATATCAAGGGTAATAAGACATCCATGAGAGCTTTTTTTAAACTGTTTGATCCTTTAATTACAGGTATTTTCAAGAAGGTGTAATAGATTGGTGTTGTCATTTACAATGGTCCTTACGTTTATTCTTCTCCTTTCCTTTTAATATTAATTGTTTTTGCTCAATGAAATAACTGCTACCCACAGGTACATCAACAAGATCAGTTTTTATATTTATTTCATATAAAACATTTCTAATCATTCTGATTTGATTTGATTTAATTTGATTTATTGTGTTTAACGCCACTTTCAACAATATTTCAGCTATATCATGGCGACCAGTTTTAGTGGTGGAAGAAGCCGGAGTACCCAGAGAGAACCACCGACCATGGGAAGCAACTGGTAAGCTCTATAACTTGCGGCTGCGAGTCGAGTGCACCCTTTTTGTAATTTACAAAGCCGTGCGCGAACCCACGCCGTATCGTATTGGTGATAGGCTTGTATGAGTTGTTAGGTAATCCAACTACCTAACTCATTGAGCCACCCAGGCCCTATCTAATCATTCTGAACTTCAACAGATGTCAAGGCATCTAAATATTTCATTGGGGGTTTTCATGTCATTAATAGTTTTCTGGAAAACTTGATAAATTAATAGAAATATTAATATTTGAAGCAATGCAGCTGACTTTCAGTGACAGGGTAAAGGTCCATAAAATCAGGATAAAAACTATATAGCTTAAAAAAATGCAACTTCATTCAGTTTGGTTTCAGACACCATACAATAATGAATTAATCTACTACCACATAATCCCTCTGAATCTCTAAGCATACGGGGACAGTTGTAGTCATATAGTAGTTAGATTTACAACTACCTGTGCAATCGGTGTCTATCACTATTAAAGTTATGAATTCGAACCCCGTTCGTGCTAGATGTACTCGATACAACACTATGTGATAAAGTTTGTCAATGACTTGTGGTATGTCAGTGGGCTTCTCCGGATACACTGGTTTCCTCTACCAATAAAACTGACCGACACGATATATTAATATAAACTGACATACGACCATTGTCTTTTCTCGTGATATCTCAGGTTAGGTTGCTTGACTAACCCTATTGTAAAATTATATTGTCCATACTATATATGACTATGATTAATTGTTATAATTATTAATATTAATGAGCCCATGCAACTTGATGCAAATGCTGTCCACAAGTGAGTAAAATTATTCCAATCCTAAATATTAATAATGTAAACACCTTGTCTGTTAGTCAAAATTCAGGAATAGTTCACCGTGAAAGAAAGACAACTCGAAAACAAATATTCACACTTATTGAAAACTAGACTGACGCATATCTCCAGCATATCAGTTGGACACACTGGAAGTGGGAAATAATGTATTACTCGTATATTAGCTGTATCTGGGAGACACATATGATGCTCATAGACGAATTAAAGGAAATTATAATCTGTATTATATACCCACCTTTGATATATGTACAAATACCGCTTAGCATAAACAAAATGGCTCTAGAATCAAAACTGCAAGAGGAGTTAGTCGAACAAAACGTGTGCGCTATATGTAGACGGACGGACGAATGGGCAGAACTGGTGAACATTTATGTTATCATGACATACAGTAATTCGTACTGTTATAATAATATATTATATATGAAGGGTGAGATTCAGGGTTGCTCTGGTGCAGTCTTTGTCTCTTTGTCTATATCTGTTATTAGACGTGTTGACATTATGTATGTCGCTACACTTCTAAGATTGTAAATTCTATGTTATAGTCAAAGACAGTGGTACCTTGTTTTGATAAATGAATCCCACCAGAAGACCTGTAAGCTGGTTGCCCACTACACCTTAGCCCTGAATAATCACAAAAAATAATCGTTGTACCTAAATATTTATGCTTAAGCTAAACGTTACATTCATACATATTTGTATTCAGTTCTGTGGAATCTTTCATGGGTAATCCCGTTGAAACGATGATTTTACATACTGGACATCTTTCCTGTATTTTACCGACAAAAAAAAACAAGCATAGTAAATCTTAACAGAGTCCTAATCTTAAATCATTGCTAAAATAAAGGGGAGTTTTTAATGCCAAATGATACATTGTCAGTTATATCATGGAGAGAACAAGTTACAATCTATCACGTGATGCTTCCTTTGTACAAGACAGTTATACCATGGAGAGAACAAGTTACAATCTATCACGTGATGCTTCCTTTGTACAAGACAGTTATACCATGGAGAGAACAAGTTACAATCTATCACGTGATGCTTCCTTTGTACAAGACAGTTATACCATGGAGAGAACAAGTTACAATCTATCACGTGATGCTTCCTTTGTACAAGACAGTTATATCATGGAGAGAACAAGTTACAATCTATCACGTGATGCTTCCTTTGTACAAGACAGTTATACCATGGAGAGAACAAGTTACAATCTATCACGTGATGCTTCCTTTGTACAAGACAGTTATATCATGGAGAGAACAAGTTACAATCTATCACGTGATGCTTCCTTTGGACAAGACAGTTATACCATGGAGAGAACAAGTTACAATCTATCACGTGATGCTTCCTTTGTACAAGACAGTTATACCATGGAGAGAACAGGTTACAATCTATCACGTGATGCTTCCTTTGTACAAGACAGTTATACCATGGAGAGAACAAGTTACAATCTATCACGTGATGCTTCCTTTGTACAAGACAGTTATATCATGGAGAGAACAAGTTACAATCTATCACGTGATGCTTCCTTTGTACAAGACAGTTATATCATGGAGAGAACAAGTTACAATCTATCACGTGATGCTTCCTTTGTACAAGACAGTTATACCATGGAGAGAACAAGTTACAATCCATGACGTGATGCTTCCTTTGTACAAGACAGTTATACCATGGAGAGAACAAGTTACAATCTATCACGTGATGCTTCCTTTGTACAAGACAGTTATATCATGGAGAGAACAAGTTACAATCTATCACGTGATGCTTCCTTTGTACAAGACAGTTATACCATGGAGAGAACAAGTTACAATCTATCACGTGATGCTTCCTTTGTACAAGTCAGTTACACCATGGAGAGAACAAGTTACAATCTATCACGTGATGCTTCCTTTGTACAAGACAGTTATACCATGGAGAGAACAAGTTACAATCTATCACGTGATGCTTCCTTTGTACAAGACAGTTATACCATGGAGAGAACAAGTTACAATCTATCACGTGATGCTTCCTTTGTACAAGACAGTTATATCATGGAGAGAACAAGTTACAATCTATCACGTGATGCTTCCTTTGTACAAGACAGTTATACCATGGAGAGAACAAGTTACAATCTATCACGTGATGATTCCTTTGTACAAGACAGTTATACCATGGAGAGAACAAGTTACAATCTATGACGTGATGCTTCCTTTGTACAAGACAGTTATACCATGGAGAGAACAAGTTACAATCTATCACGTGATGCTTCCTTTGTACAAGACAGTTATATCATGGAGAGAACAAGTTACAATCTATCACGTGATGCTTCCTTTGTACAAGACAGTTATACCACGGAGAGAACAAGTTACAATCTATCACGTGATGCTTCCTTTGTACAAGACAGTTATATCATGGAGAGAACAAGTTACAATCTATCACGTGATGCTTCCTTTGTACAAGACAGTTATATCATGGAGAGAACAAGTTACAATCTATCACGTGATGCTTCCTTTGTACAAGACAGTTATACCATGGAGAGAACAAGTTACAATCTATCACGTGATGCTTCCTTTGTACAAGACAGTTATACCATGGAGAGAACAAGTTACAATCTATCACGTGATGCTTCCTTTGTACAAGACAGTTATATCATGGAGAGAACAAGTTACAATCTATCACGTGATGCTTCCTTTGTACAAGACAGTTATACCATGGGGAGAACAAGTTATAATCTATCACGTGATGCTTCCTTTGTACAAGACAGTTATACCATGGAGAGAACAAGTTACAATCTATCACGTGATGCTTCCTTTGGACAAGACAGTTATATCATGGAGAGAACAAGTTACAATCTATCACGTGATGTTTCCTTTGGACAAGACAGTTATACCATGGAGAGAACAAGTTACAATCTATCACGTGATGCTTCCTTTGTACAAGACAGTTATACCATGGAGAGAACAAGTTACAATCTATAACGTGATGCTTCCTTTGTACAAGACAGTTATACCATGGAGAGAACAAGTTACAATCTATCACGTGATGCTTCCTTTGTACAAGACAGTTATACCATGGAGAGAACAAGTTACAATCTATAACGTGATGCTTCCTTTGCACAAGACAGTTATACCATGGAGAGAACAAGTTACAATCTATGACGTGATGCTTCCTTTGTACAAGACAGTTATATCATGGAGAGAACAAGTTACAATCTATCACGTGATGCTTCCTTTGTACAAGACAGTTATACCATAGAGAGAACAAGTTACAATCTATGACGTGATGCTTCCTTTGTACAAGACAGTTATACCATGGAGAGAACAAGTTACAATCTATCACGTGATGCTTCCTTTGTACAAGACAGTTATACCATGGAGAGAACAAGTTACAATCTATCACGTGATGCTTCCTTTGTACAAGACAGTTATATCATGGAGAGAACAAGTTGCAATCTATCACGTGATGCTTCCTTTGTACAAGACAGTTATATCATGGAGAGAACCAGTTACAATCTATCACGTGATGCTTCCTTTGGACAAGACAGTTATACCATGGAGAGAACAAGTTACAATCTATCACGTGATGCTTCCTTTGGACAAGACAGTTATACCATGGAGAGAACAAGTTACAATATATGACGTGATGCTTCCTTTGTACAAGACAGTTATACCATGGAGAGAACAAGTTACAATCTATCACGTGATGCTTCCTTTGTACAAGACCAATACACTTAGTTTGATTTATTTTTGTGTTAGCCCACTGAAACAACAGTTCGTAGGTAGACATGTTGGTCCACTCCGATTCCAATCTAACCAGTCTTTGTTCATACGACTTAATGCTGTTTATGCAAAGTGCTTAATTGAAAAGCAGCAAATACCAATTGTACAGGAACTGCTTACCCCTCCGGATAGTCTGAGTTAATCCTTTTTTTTTTTTTTTTTTTTTTTTGTCTTTTTTTTTTTTTTTTTTTTTTTGTGGAGTTCGTGTTGTTCTATCTTAAGTTTTCTACTTAATGTTTTGTAGATCATTATTCCTATTATCCCCTTTGGTATATCTAACTTTTCTTTTAGTCTTTGGTTTGATCCGAATGGGATTGGAACCCACAAATTACCACTCCCGAAGTAAATATAGGTAAACACGAACACAACCATACATGGGCGTGATATTAGGTCAAAGTTCAAAGCTCTTATCAAAGGAGTGAGTGTTATGTTTATCAATAATAATTATTTAGATAATTAGTCTATTTGCGGATGTTGGTTTCATATAAGAGTTCCCGAGTAGCCGCACGAGAGTCTTAACATTATGACGTTGTGATAATAGAGGTTTCGCGTTCCTGGGAATGATAAGTAAGGTCTCTTAAATTCCGTTAAAGTGCAAAGGGGTTGTAGGATTGAATCACTCGTTAAAGAAATAAGGGTAATAACAAGATTACCAAACACCGAGCAATCTTCCAAAATGTCACTTTTTTGTCCTGTCATAGAACATTTCATATGAATGGAACCTCTTTTAAGGGGTATTCTGTCTTAAACGACCACTTTTTCTTTGTTCCGAAGGTGCCCTCTTAATACAGGTTTGACTGTATCTATTGCGAACAAAATCTTCTTTCTATTTGTGATAAATATACTATCACAACTTGAAATGGGTAATCTAGACACTGTTTCTGTAAATTCACATCTATTTAGTGTAAAATAGTAAAGTATCTTTTATATGGAAAACATTGTGTTATTAATCATATTATCGGTTTGGGTATAACCATAAGAAACTTAATTTAAAGATTTAGAAGTTTTTATGTCTGATTTACTTGGACTGTATGAAACAAAAAATCACCGATAATAGAATGAATCAGTAGTTCAGTTTATTCTTGTAAGATCTCAAATATCTATGAGTAATGTTATTCGCAATCGAGGTATATATTAAGCAAACACAATTTACAGATTGGTGATTTTTTCTCTTCTTTTTGGAAAAGCATTTAATGTTTTACTTAACTAACTTTTTGAAATGAGAAATCGCAAATAAATAACAAATATACTGTATGTTATTCGCCAAAAACATTACACGGTCCATTTTTGCATGTAATCCTAAGAATTTTTTTTTCTTTTTATGTAATCCTGAACTTTTAGAGGGCAATATATGGGGTATATGTGAATTGATACATCAATCTAAATACATACCATTTATGTAAGTTCAATTGTCTGAACTGTTATTGCAAATTTGTTTATACTCGATAATATACTTCCGTTGTTAATGTACTACTTAACAATAAATCAATGGTATTGTTCCTATTATGTTACTGATGATACGGCAAAAACAAAAAAATATTAAAACTGTACCCTCCAACATATTGACGCTATTTGATATGGATTTTGATTCTTTATTTCTAAAAAAAAAAAAAAAGAAAAAAAAGAAAAAAAAAAAAAAAAATATCACAATTAATATAACATACATAGTTATGGACACGACGAGATGGTAGACATATAAAAATAAAGAAAAAGAAGATAAATTTAGAGATGGGTGCTTAACCAGGAGGGCTTTATTTTTCTAATAAGTTTGCATAGACTTTTCAATATATGCACATTTTTTTATTGGAATAATTTACCAAATTGCCATACCTAGATATTGATTGTTGTATTTCTAATTATTATTTTTTTATGATTGTTTTTCATTATTATTATTATTATTATTATTATTATTATTATTATTATTATTATTATTTCTGTCTACTATTTATTACGTATGTTGTGAACTGTAATAAGAATTTTCTGAATCAGAATTTCTTAAATTGGAAATGAAAAAAAGCATATTCAAGATAAAAGAAGGTGACATTGGAATGCAAGGGAAAAAAATAAGAAAAGTTTGAATATACTAAAGGGGAAATCAGAAGTCGTTAATTGAAGAACAGACAATACGATGACCAAAAGAAAAAGGGCAAAAGAACAAATAATTTAAATTTGATATCTATGCTTTTTATTACAATCACTGGGTCAATACCTCTGCTGGTGAACTATTAGTCCCCTAGGGAATAATCCGTCCAGTAGTCAGTGCCTCGGCAAAGATACGGTTTATGACATATACTTAGTACTGAAATTTACAGTTCCTAGATAATGTAATTATTGATAAAACTAAGGTTCTCCTCCCTCAGGCATAAGTGACCTTTGCAGATTTTGGTTATTCTGTTTAGGCCCCTTGGTTTTATAACTACCAACACTTTAAATTATTTGGCTTTCCAATCCTTCAATTTTAAGCGTAGCTGATGAAGGATATTCTAGAAACCTGTCGTGCGCACTAAATTTGATATCTACGTTTTTATTAACGTGGGCGTATATAATTCTACCATTCTTTTTGTAGATGACCTAATGAATTTTAATAGAAAACTATCGAACTTTATTTGAATTATTGACCAGGTTGTACTACAGAATTATTGACCAGGTTGTACTACAGAATTATTCGTCATGTGGATACAGGTATAACATTAGATTGTTTGTTTTCAGTTAGAAATGAAGCGGTATTTCATAAACTCGAAGAAATTCATTGCTATATTTAATATAGTGGTACACATGCTTTTTACAGTTATGACAACTGACGGTATGTAACTTTAATCTAATTTATATAGATTATTTGGAGAAAAATTATTCATCTGCAAACATACATTTTGTGAAGTATTCATATACTTTTTTTTTATTGAATCGAAATGATAAAGAACTAGAATAGAATAACTACATACATGTATTTTTCTTTGTATCTTAAAATAATAATGTATTTTAGTTTTAGTAGCAAGTCATGGTAAGCAATAAACAAATAATGAGACATTAACAGTCTCGTTACTTCTCGTCTGATTTATAGTTAACATACTTTCAAAGCATGGAGTTGATGTGAGACGTGGTTGTTCATATTGTTGTTATTGGTGGAATTGTAGACCACCACTGGTAAAACCATATAGTTTGTCGATTGAGTGCTGTCAAAGACCAAATGCACAGTAGTTCAGCTATGTTATGAGAAGCATAAAAAACTACAAACTAGAAATGGGGTAGGTAAAATGTGGACAGATGATTTACCTGACATTGGTCAATGGAGACAGGATGAATGTTATCTGAAAATTTGAATTTCAACCTGTGATCAACTCCTCATAAACCTGCACATTAAGAGTAAAGAGTAGCATGGGCCACACACGATGTACTTATTTACGTCGAGTCCTAATGACGAGTTGTGTATTTGATGTATCTCACAAGACCAGCGGATGTCCATTTCGAAGGGGTTTTACTCTGCAGCTTTTAAATTAGATTATATATTGTTTATAAATATAGTAAGTATTGAACCCTATAACATTCATACAACCAGTACAGTGATATGAACAAGAACCATTTTACAGTTGTGCTACCTGTTTTGGGTATGTTCCTGACATTCATAACCATCTCTATGTCACTGTGTATAAAAGAAATAATGCATACCTTCATTGATTGGTAGGTAATGCATCTCTGAAAGGGACAGCAACTTATAAGTTAGGTTCCATCAAATACAGAACTCGTCTTAGAGATGGTACGAACAAAGGTTTGAAGATACCAGATACCAAAAGGGTAACGAGAAGCCGTAAATAGAAGGACAGACAACGACAAAATAAAAAAAGGGACATCCACTGATCTACAAAACACTAAACAGCACAGAAAACTAAAAATTCAACAACAGGAACCTCGGTAAGAACCTAGGCTGGACTTATGTTCTCCGGACGGGTAAGCAATTTCTGCTCCACTAGTGACACTCGTTGTGTAATTCTTGTCATGATGAGGGAAGGATTGTTGGGAAGACTTTCAACTTTGTAAAGGGGAACGTTGAAATTTCAAGGATGTAAAGAATTCATAAAGAGGGTTCAGATAAGAATAATACAAATATATATATCTTACTTCTTACAAACTTCTAGGAATATAATTGGCTTAAAGTGAACACGTGGAAGAAAACCGTGTATATTCAATAGACGGTCAGTAGTTTTTAATACACGGTTAGTAGTAGAGTAATCTCCCCTTTTTCTTTCAAAACAAAGATGACGTCACATATGGATCACTTTACCTGATCACTTACACACAACACAAGCATTACATATTTATTAGTTTTGATGACGTTACATCTAAATCCTTCATTCAAATGTAATCAGTAAGATATATTCGTTACACAGTGTGCTAGTGACCTAATACGATATATACGGGGTCAGTGAATTCAATATAGGAATCAAGCTACGCTCTCGCCTCATAGCAATTTTCAGAACAGAAATAGGTGATGTAATTTTTGATGTGTTTAAAAACGATCATTTCCATATTTAAATCAACGGATTTAGACTGCAATATAACTCTAATATAGTACATTATCACTACCCTCTTTACCTCTATATACCTCAAATACATTGTCCAGTTACCAGTCACTGGGTTAAGGTTAGGTATATGGTGTTTAGCGCCACTTTATACAATATTTCAGCTATATCGTGGCTGTCAGTTTCATTGGTGGAGGAAACCAGAGTACCCGGTGAAAACCACCAACCTTCCGCTAGTCACTGACAAGCTTTATCACATAATGTATCGAGTACACCTCGCATGAACTCGGTTCGAACTCACAACGTTAGTGGTAATAGGCACTGATTGCATATGTAGCTGTAAGCCAAGCTACTATGCAATCACGACCCGACAGCTCCACCAGTCAGTGGAAACCACATAAGTACAGAATATAATCTATTATATGATATTGTGACTGGAGTTATATGTACCAATAAAGATGATATCAGAATACGTGGAGAGTATCCAAATGATGATACTGACCGAAAATGTCTTATGCAGTATAAATGTATCGGAGGCGAATAGTGGATCGGACGAGGGGGGGGGGGGGGGGGAGAGGGGGGAGGGGGGAGGGAGGAGTTTTAGGTGTGAACCGTACATTGGGGAAGCAAGTATTAAGAGATGGACCTGAAAGTGCGGGGATAGGTTTTGGGGATGGGTCGGGAATTGGGGCTAAGCTTCCAAAACTGTTACTTATATCCTTAGTTAACTGAACCATATATTTTTGTTTACTTCCATGCTATAAATTCAGCTTTCTTCTTGTATTTTTGAAAAAGGTAGGAAGGGGCAAACACCATTGCACTCCTGACCCTACGCCCCGGAGTATCTGACAACAAAAAAGGCGAAATACGTAGATAATAGAAAGATCAGATTTAAATAGAATATATGAACAATATGTGAAACATATAAATATATGTCAGGAAATTTACTTTATCAGCAGATTGAATAGTAATTTTGGCATAAAATGTACCTTGAAGTGGACTGTTAGCAGTATTTGTATTATGAAATTTACAAATAGTTTTATCAATTCTCCACCATTTTCCACCGTGTATCGGACAAAAATATTGGTTCTTACACTTTCAGGAATAAAATATTGTTTATTTAAACTTTGAAAACAAAGTACAATAAATGACAAGATAAACTATGTTAGCATACAACCTTTGTTACTTATTCTGACCCCAGATAATTGTTATACGTCAATTGTTTATGATTAATATGTTAAAAGCAGTATTGATTCAATATAATTTTACCAAGTTTGTCTCTAATTAGATATGCTATTAAAACTGATAACACAGTATACTATGTCAAAAAACGGATTCGATTGTTGATGGAGGAAGATGCGAAAAATTAAAGAACTGTTTGAGAGGTTTAGATTTTTCTTCTAGTGAGCAGTATTACAGCTATAGTAATATTTAAATCAAGTTTAACAAAGGTCAACAATTTCACCACTTTCGACCAAACGAACCACCACAGTAGTATATGGGACAACTCAAGTTGCATTTGCCGTAGAGCGATGTGGAAGACCTATGGGTGATGACGTCACTTCCGGTCAAAAGATCCACTAGAGAAGATATTGCACAACTTCCGGTTGCGCATGCGCACAACCAAGGGAACCCCCACCTTCGATCACTATGGGTGATGTTTCATAGCGTCACTTCCGGTCAAAAGGCCCCACTAGGGCGAATATTGCATAACTTCGGGGTCAAGTTACTTCCGGTAGCCCTGTCGGTCATGCGCAATGACACATTTTGCAATACTACTATAGTAGGAGTCAAAAATGTACCGATTGCGCATACGCACGCGATCACTTCCGCTCAGGGTAGCTTCCGGGCACGTGATTAACGTCACTTCCGGTGACCTTACTTCCGGTCACGTGACTTGCGGTAGCTCCACATCGCTCCACCGCAAATGCGGCTTGAGCTGTCCCCATATACTACTAACCACCTTTGTTCTCAAATCGAAAAAAAAAGAAATACGGCGTTAGAAATTCAAGTCTCCTTGTTCATTGTCTTTTAAACTTGTTCTCGTCATGTCATGAGTGGCTTAGATATTTTTGTTGTGACCTATTAACATCGATCTCCAGCGATGACTATTTATTTCTTCAGAAGTCGATGACTAATTGATATTAGAAGTGTCAGAAATATCAGCTATGATTTTTGTCCTATAAGTTATTGTACTTAAAAAAAAAACACGACATGGGTTCGCGCCCGGATTTGTAAATAAAAAAGAGTGCACTCGACTCACAGCCGCAAGTGATAAAGTTTACCTGTTGCTTGCCCATGATCGGTGGTTCTTTCTGGATACTCCGCCTTCCTCCAACACTAAAACTGGTCGCCATGATATAGCTAAAATATTGCCGAAAGTGGCGTTAAAGCATCAAAAATTTAAAACAATTAAATTAAGAAAAAAAAAGACCTTCATTAAATAGTTTAGTAACTCAGAAGACGGTTGAAAACAGTCTGAATACAAACTACAAGCTCGAGCGTAGAGCATACATTGTGAAGTATAAACTAGTTATTCTAAAACAGCTTCTATGTTACTGACACACACACACATTGGTGACAATATACACGTTGTTGTGTTGTTTCCCAATATACGTATGTGCATTCGTTCTTCATATTGATTTAAAATTTATGTTTGTGTTTAAGTAGGTAATTAGTTCCAGATTTCCTAGGCCATTGGTTACCTTTGGTACACTAAAACACTTTAATTATTGACAATAATGATAATACACTTGCTATTGCTATCATAGCGAGTACGTATGTGTATATATAATACACTTGCTATTGTCATTATAGTGAGTAAGTATGTGTATATATAATACACTTCTTATTGTCATCATAGTGAGTAAGTATGTGTATATATAATACACTTGCTATTGTCATCATAGTGAGTAAGTATGTGTATATATAATACACTTGCTATTGTCATCATAGTGAGTAAGTATGTGTATATATAATACACTTCTTATTGTCATCATAGTGAGTAAGTATGTGTATATATAATACACTTTCTATTGTCATCATAGTGAGTAAGTATGTGTATATATAATACACTTGCTATTGTCATCATAGCGAGTAAGTATGTGTATATATAATACACTTGCTATTGCTATCATAGCGAGTAAGTATGTGTCTATATAATACACTTGCTATTGCTATCATAGCGAGTAAGTATGTGTATATATAATACACTTGCTATTGTTATCATAGCGAGTAAGTATGTGTATATATAATACACTTGCTATTGCTATCATAGCGAGTAAGTATGTGTCTATATAATACACTAGCTATTGCTATCATAGTCAGTAAATACTTGATTACTATACTATTAGGAATCTGATAATAAGTTATGTATTAAATTTCATTTGATAGCATCACAGTGCACTGTAAAAGAGTGTGAAAGCAAGGACCGTAAATACGACACATGCAGTATTTCTGGAGTATCTAATAATCAACATATAATTTCGATGGTTGTAAAGGAACAGTTGTCGTCAAGTGACTGTGTATTTAACCATTCTTACGGATTTCATACCAGCACAATCTGGGTGCATAAAGGATGTAGAGCAAAGTTTAGAGTGTGTTATAATAACATCCCAAGTAAGTACAGGTTTATACTGCATCTGTTGATAAGCTTACAGTGTGCTATGACAACATTCCATGTACGTACATGTCTATACTGCATCTGTTGATAAGCTTACAATGTGCTATGACAACATCCCAAGTTCGTGCAGGTTTATACTGCATCTGTTGATAACCTCACAGTGTGCTATGACAACATTCCATGTACGTACATGTCTATACTACATCTGTTGATAAGCTTACAATGTGCTATGACAACATGCCAAGTATGTACAGGTCTATATTGCATCTGTTGATAAGCTTAAAATGTGCTATGATAACATCCCAAGTACGTACAGGTCTATACTGCATCTGTTGATAAGCTTACAATGTGCTGACAACATCCCAAGTTCGTACAGGTTTATACTGCATCTGTTGATAAATTTACAGTGTGCTATAATAACATCCCAAGTAAGTACATGTCTATACTGCATCTGTTGATAAGCTTACAATGTGCTATGACAACATGCCAAGTACGTAATGTCTATACTGCATCTGTTGATAAGCTTACAGTGTGCTATGACAACATCCCAAGTACGTACATGTTTATACTGCATCTGTTGATGAGCTTACAGTGTGCTATGACAACATCCCAAGTACGTACATGTCTATACGGCATCTGTTGATAAGCTTAGTGTGCTATGACAATATCCCAAGTAAGTACATGTCTATACTGCATCTGTTGATAAGTTTGCAATGTGCTATGACAACATCCCAAGTTCGTACAGGTCTATACTGCAGCTGTTAATAGGATTACCGTGTGCTATGATAACATCCCAAGTAAGTACATTTCAATACTACATCTGTTGATAAGCTTACAGTATGCTATGACAACATCCCAAGTAAGTACATATCTATACTGCATCTATTGATAAGCTTACAATGTGCTATGACAACATCCAATTGTAAGTACATGTCTATACTGCATCTGTTGATAAGCTTACATTATGCTATGACAACATCCCAAGTAAGTACATATCTATACTGCATCAATTGATAAGCTTAAAATGTGCTATGACAACATCCAATTGTAAGTACGTGTCTATACTGCATCTGTTGATAAGCTTACAGTGTGCTATGACAACATTCAAAGTAAGTATATGTCTATACAGCATCTGTTGATAAGCTTACAGTGTCCTATGACAATATTCCATGTACGTACATGTCTATACTGTATCTGTTGATAGACTTACAGTGTGCTATGACAACATCCAATGTAAGTACATGTCTATACTGCATCTGTTGATAAGCTTACAGTGTGCTATGACAACATTTCATGTTAGTACATGTCTATACTGCATCTGTTGATAGGCTTAGAGTGTGCTATGACAACATCCAATGTAAGTACATGTCTATACTGCATCTGTTGATAAGCTTACAATGTTCTATGACAACATCCAATGTAAGTACATGTCTATGCAGCATCTGTTGATAACCTTACAGTCTGCTGTGACAACATCCAATGTAAGTACATGTCTATACTGCATCTGTTGATAAGTTTAACGTGTGCTATGACAACATCCAATGTAAGTATATATCTATACTGCATCTGTTGATAAGTATACAATGTGCTATGACAACATCCAATGTAAGTACATGTCTATACTGCATCTGTTGATAAGTTTACAATGTGCTATGACAACATGCCAAGTAAGTACAGGTCTATACTGCATCTGTTGAAAAGTATGCAATATGTTATGATAACATCCCAAGTAAGTACAAGTCTATACTGCATCTGTTGATAAGTTTACAGTGTGCTATGATAACATCCCAAGTAAGTACATGTATATACTGCATCTGTTGATAAGCTTACAGTGTGCTATGATAACATCCCAAGTAAGTACATCTCTATACTGCATCTGTTGATAAGCTTACAGTGTGCTATGATAACATCCCAAGTTCGCACAGGTCTATACTGCATCTGTTGATAAGTTTACAATATGTTATGACAACATCCCAAATAAGTACATGTCTATACTGCATCTGTTGATAAGATTACAGTGTGCTATGACAACATCCCAAGTAAGTACATTTCTATACTGCATCTGTTGATAAGCTTACAGTGTGTTATGATAACATCCAATGTAAGTACTTGTCTATCCTGCATCTGTTGATAAGTTTGCAATGTGCTATGACAACATACCAAGTAAGTACATGTCTATACTGCATCTATTCATAAGTTTACAATGTGCTATAACAACATCCAATGCAAGCACATGTCTATACTGCATTTGATGATAAGTTTACAATGTGCTATGACAACATCCCAAGTAAGTACATGTCTATACTGCATCTATTGATAAGCTTACAATGTACTATGACAACATCCAATGTAAGTACATGTCTATACTGCATCTGTTGATAAGCTTACAATGTGGTATGACAACATTCCATGTAAATAAATGTCTATACTGCATCTGTTGATAAGCTTACAATATGCTATGACAACATCCCAAGTAAGTACATGTCTATACTGCATCATTTGATAAGTCTACAAAGTGTTATGACAGCATGCCAAGTAAGTACAAGTCAATACTGCATCTGTTGATAAGCTTACAATGTGCTATGATAACATCCCAAGTAAGTACATGTCTATACAGCATCTGTTGATAAGTTTACAGTGTGCTATGATAACATCCCAAGTAAGTACAAGTCTATACTGCATCTGTTGATAATATTACAGTGTGCTATGATAACATCCCAAGTAAGTACATGTATATACTGCATCTGTTGATAAGCTTACAGTCTGCTATGATAAAATCCCAAGTTCGTACAGGTCTATACTGCATCTGTTGATAAGTTTACAATATGTTATGACAACATCCCAAATAAGTACATGTCTATACTGCATCTGTTGATAAGATTACAGTGTGCTATGATAACATCCCAAGTAAGTACAAGTCTATACTGCATCTGTTAATAAGTTTACAGTGTGCTATGATAACATCCCAAGTAAGTACATGTCTATACTGCATCTGTTGATAAGCCTACAGTATGCTATGATAACATCCCACGTAAGTACAAGTCTATACTGCATATGTTGATAACTTTACAGTGTGCTATGATGACATCCCAAGTAAGTACAAGTCAATACTGCATCTGGTGATAAGTTTACAATGTGCTATGATAACATTCCAAGTAAGTACATGTCTATACTGCATCTGTTGATAAGATTACAATGTGCTATGATAACATCCCAAGTAAGTACATGTCTATACTGCATCTGTTGATAAGTTTACAGTGTGCTATGATAACATCCCAAGTTCGTACAGGTCTATACTGCATCTGTTGATAAGTTTACAATATGTTATGACAACATCCCAAATAAGTACATGTCTATACTGCATCTGTTGATAAGATTACAGTGTGCTATGACAACATCCCAAGTAAGTACATTTCTATACTGCATCTGTTGATAAGCTTACAGTGTGTTATGACAACATCGCAAGTTCGTACATGTCTATACTACAGCTGTTGATAAGCTTACAGTGTGCTATGATAACATCCCAAGTAAGTACATTTCTATACTGCATCTGTTGATAAGCTTACAGTGTGCTATGAAAACATTTCATGTAAGTACATGTCTATACTGCATCTGTTGATAGGCTTACAGTGTGCTATGACAACATCCAATGTAAGTACATGTCTATACTGCATCTGTTGATAAGTTTAAAGTGTGCTATGACAACATCCAATGTAAGTATATATCAATACTGCATCTGTTGATAAGTATACAATGTGCTATGACAACATCCAATGTAAGTACATGTCTATACTGCATCTGTTGATAAGCTTACAATGTGCTATGACAACATGCCAAGTAAGTACAGGTCTATACTGCATCTGTTGAAACGTATGCAATATGTTATGATAACATCCCAAGTAAGTACAAGTCTATACTGCATCTGTTGATAAGTTTAGAGTGTGCTATGATAACATCCCAAGTAAGTATATGTATATACTGCATCTGTTGATAAGCTTACAGTGTGCTATGATAACATCCCAAGTAAGTACAAGTCTATACTGCATCTGTTGATAAGCTTACAATGTGCTATGATAACATCCCAAGTAAGTACATGTCTATACAGCATCTGTTGATAAGTTTACAGTGTGCTATGATAACATCCCAAGTAAGTACAAGTCTATACTGCATCTGTTGATAATATTACAGTGTGCTATGATAACATCCCAAGTAAGTACATGTATATACTGCATCTGTTGATAAGCTTACAGTCTGCTATGATAAAATCCCAAGTTCGTACAGGTCTATACTGCATCTGTTGATAAGTTTACAATATGTTATGACAACATCCCAAATAAGTACATGTCTATACTGCATCTGTTGATAAGATTACAGTGTGCTATGATAACATCCCAAGTAAGTACAAGTCTATACTGCATCTGTTAATAAGTTTACAGTGTGCTATGATAACATCCCAAGTAAGTACATGTCTATACTGCATCTGTTGATAAGCCTACAGTATGCTATGATAACATCCCACGTAAGTACAAGTCTATACTGCATATGTTGATAACTTTACAGTGTGCTATGATGACATCCCAAGTAAGTACAAGTCAATACTGCATCTGGTGATAAGTTTACAATGTGCTATGATAACATTCCAAGTAAGTACATGTCTATACTGCATCTGTTGATAAGATTACAATGTGCTATGATAACATCCCAAGTAAGTACATGTCTATACTGCATCTGTTGATAAGTTTACAGTGTGCTATGATAACATCCCAAGTTCGTACAGGTCTATACTGCATCTGTTGATAAGTTTACAATATGTTATGACAACATCCCAAATAAGTACATGTCTATACTGCATCTGTTGATAAGATTACAGTGTGCTATGACAACATCCCAAGTAAGTACATTTCTATACTGCATCTGTTGATAAGCTTACAGTGTGTTATGACAACATCGCAAGTTCGTACATGTCTATACTACAGCTGTTGATAAGCTTACAGTGTGCTATGATAACATCCCAAGTAAGTACATTTCTATACTGCATCTGTTGATAAGCTTACAGTGTGCTATGAAAACATTTCATGTAAGTACATGTCTATACTGCATCTGTTGATAGGCTTACAGTGTGCTATGACAACATCCAATGTAAGTACATGTCTATACTGCATCTGTTGATAAGTTTAAAGTGTGCTATGACAACATCCAATGTAAGTATATATCAATACTGCATCTGTTGATAAGTATACAATGTGCTATGACAACATCCAATGTAAGTACATGTCTATACTGCATCTGTTGATAAGCTTACAATGTGCTATGACAACATGCCAAGTAAGTACAGGTCTATACTGCATCTGTTGAAAAGTATGCAATATGTTATGATAACATCCCAAGTAAGTACAAGTCTATACTGCATCTGTTGATAAGTTTAGAGTGTGCTATGATAACATCCCAAGTAAGTATATGTATATACTGCATCTGTTGATAAGCTTACAGTGTGCTATGATAACATCCCAAGTAAGTACAAGTCTATACTGCATCTGTTGATAAGTTTACAGTGTGCTATGATAACATCCCAAGTAAGTATATGTATATACTGCATCTGTTGATAAGCTTACAGTGTGCTATGATAACATCCCAAGTAAGTACATGTCTATACTGCATCTGTTGATAAGCTTACAGTGTGCTATGATAACATCCCAAGTAAGTAGAAGTCTATACTGCATCTGTTGATAACTTTACAGTGTGGTATGATAACATCTCAAGTAAGAACATGTCTATGCTGCATCTGTTGATAAGCTTACAGTGTGCTATGATAACATCCCAAGTAAGTACAAGTCAACACTGCATCTGTTGATAAGTTTACAATGTGCTATGATAACATCCCAAGTAAGTACATGTCTATACTGCATCTGTTGATAAGTTTACAGTGTGCTATGATAACATCCCAAGTAAGTACAAGTCAATACTGCATCTGTTGATAAGTTTACAGTGTGCTATGATAACATCACAAGTACGTACATCTCTATACTGCATCTGTTGATAAGCTTACAGTGTGCTATGATAACATCCCAAGTAAGTAGAAGTCTATACTGCATCTGTTGATAACTTTACAGTGTGGTATGATAACATCTCAAGTAAGAACATGTCTATGCTGCATCTGTTGATAAGCTTACAGTGTGCTATGATAACATCCCAAGTAAGTACAAGTCAACACTGCATCTGTTGATAAGTTTACAATGTGCTATGATAACATCCCAAGTAAGTACATGTCTATACTGCATCTGTTGATAAGTTTACAATGTGCTATGATAACATCCCAAGTAAGTACAAGTCAACACTGCATCTGTTGATAAGTTTACAATGTGCTATGATAACATCCCAAGTAAGTACATGTTTATACTGCATCTGTTGATAAGTTTACAGTGTGCTATGATAACATCACAAGTACGTACATCTCTATACTGCATCTGTTGATAAGCTTACAGTGTGCTATGATAACATCCCAAGTTCGTACAGGTCTATACTGCATCTGTTGATAAGCTTACAATATATTATGACAACATCCCAAATAAGTACATGTCTATACTGCATCTGTTGATTATATTACAGTGTGCTATGACAACATCCCAAGTATGTACATTTCTATACTGCATCTGTTGATAAGCTTACAGTGTGTTATGACAACATCGCAAGTGAGTACATGTCTATACTGCATCGGTTGATAAGTTTACAATGTGCTATGATAACAACCAATGTAAGTACTTGTCTATCCTGCATCTGTTGATAAGTTTGCAATGTGCTATGACAACATACCATGTAAGTACATGTCTATACTGCATCTATTCATAAGGTTACAATGTGTTATGACAACATCCAATGTAAGTACATGTCTATACTGCATCTGTTGATAAGTTTACAATGTCCTATGACAACATCCAAGTAAGTACATGTCTATACTGCATTTGTTGATAAGCTTACAATGTGGTATGACAACATCCAATGTAAGTACATGCCTATACTGCATCTGTTGATAAGTATACAATGTGTTAAGACATCATCCCAAGTAAGTAAATGTCCATACTGCATCTGTTGATAAGAATACAATGTGCTATGATAACATCCAATGTAAGTACATGTCTATACTGCTTCTGTTGATAAGCTTACAGTGTGCTATGACAACATTCCATGTAAGTAAATGTCTATACTGCATCTGTTGATAAGCTTACAATATGTTATGACAACATCCCAAGTAAGTACATGTTTATACTGCATCATTTGATAAGTATACAAGGTGTTATGACAACATGCCAAGTAAGTACAAGTCAATACTGCATCTGTTGATAAGTTTACAATGTGCTATGATAACATCCCAAGTAAGTACATGTCTATACTGCATCTGTTGATAAGTTTACAATGTGCTATGATAACATCCCAAGTAAGTACATGTCTATACTGCATTTGTTGATAAACTTACAGTGTGCTATGATAACATGCCAAGTAAGTACAAGTCAATACTGCATCTGTTGATAAGTTTACAATGTGCTATGATAACATCCCAAGTAAGTACATGTCTATTCTGCATCTGTTGATAAGTTTACAATGTGCTATGATAACATCCCAAGTAAGAACATGTCTATACTGCATTTGTTGATAAACTTACAATGTGCTATGATAACATCCCAAGTAAGTACATGTCTATACTGGATCTGTTGATAAGTTTACAATGTGCTATGATAACATCCCAAGTAAGTACATGTCTATACAGCATATTTTGATAAGTTTACAGTGTGCTATGATAACATCCCAAGTAAGTACAACTCTATACTGCATCTGTTGATAAGTTAACAGTGTGCTATGATAACATCACAAGTACGTACATCTCTATACTGCATCTGTTGATAAGCTTACAATATGTTATGACAACATCCCAAATAAGTACATGTCTATAATGCATCTGTTGATAAGATTACAGTGTGCTATGACAAGATCCCAAGTAAGTACATTTCTATATTGCATCTGTTGATAAGCTTACAGTGTGTTATGAAAACATCCCAAGTTCGTAAAGGTCTATACTACAGCTGTTGATAAGCTTACAGTGTGCTATGATAACATCCCAAGTAAGTACATTTCTATACAGCATCTGTTGATAAGCTTACAGTGTGTTATGACAACATCCCAAGTAAGTACATGTCTATACTGCATCTGTTGATAAGTTTACAGTGTGCTATGATAACATCCAAGTAAGTACTTGTCTATCCTGCTTCTGTTGATAAGCTTGCAATGTGCTATGACAACATACCAAGTAAGTACATGTCTATACTGCATCTATTCATAAGTTTACAATGTGCTATGACATCATCCAATGTAAGTACATGTCTACACTTCATCTATTGATAAGCTTACAATGCACTATGACAACATCCAATGTAAGTACATGTCTATACTGCATCTGTTGATAAGCTTACAATATGGTATTACAACATCCAATGTAATTACATGTCTATACTGCATCTGTTCATAAGTTTAAAGTGTGCTATGACAACATCCAATGTAAGTACATGTCAATAATGTATCTGTTGATAAGCTTACATTGTGCTATGACAACATTCCATGTAAGTACATGGCTATACTGCATCTGTTGATAATCTTACAGTGTGCTATGACAACATCCAAAGTAAGTACATGCCTATACTGCATCTGTTGATAATCATACAATGTGTTAAGACATCATCCCAAGTAAATAAATGTCCATACTGCATCTGTTGATAAGAATACAATGTGCTATGATAACATCCAATGTAAGTACATGTCTATACTGCTTCTGTTGATAAGCTTACAGTGTGCTATGACAACATTCCATGTAAGTAAATGTCTATACTACATCTGTTGATAAGCTTACAATATGTTATGACAACATCCCAAGTAAGTACATGTCTATACTGCATCATTTGATAAGTCTACAAGGTGTTATGACAACATGCCAAGTAAGTACAAGTCAATACTGCATCTGTTGATAAGTTTACAGTGTGCTATGATAACATCCCGAGTAAGTACAAGTCTATACTGCATCTGTTGATAAGTTTACAGTGTGCTATGATAACATCACAAGTACGTACATCTCTATATTGCATCTGTTGATAAGCTTACAGTGTGCTATGATAACATCCCAAGTTCGTACAGGTCTATACTGCATCTGTTGATAAGTTTACAATATGTTATGACAACATCCCAAATAAGTACATGTCAATACTGCATCTGTTGATAAGCTTACAGTGTGCTATGACAACATCCCAAGTTCGTACAGGTCTATACTACAGCTGTTGATAAGCTTACAGTGTGCTATGATAACATACCAAGTAAGTACATTTCTATACTGCATCTGTTGATAAGCTTACAGTGTGTTATGACAACATCCCAAGTAAGTACATGTCTATACTGCATCTGTTGATAAGTTTACAGTGTGCTATGATAACATCCAATGTAAGTACTTGTCTATCCTGCATCTGTTGATAAGTTTGCAATGTGCTATGACAACATACCAAGTAAGTACATGTCTATACTGCATCTATTCATAAGCTTACAATGTGCTATGACAACATCCAATGTAAGTACATGTTTATACTGCATCTGGTGATAAGTTTACAATGTGCTATGACAACATCCCAAGTAAGTACATGTCTATACTGCATCTATTGATAAGCTTACTATGTACTATGACAACATCCAATGTAAGTACATGTCTATACTGCATCTGTTGATAAGCTTACAATGTGCTATGACAACATCCAATGTAAGTACATGGCTATACTGCATCTGTTGATAATCTTACAGTGTGCTATGACAATATCCAAAGTATGTACATGCCTATACTGCATCTGTTGATAAGTTTACAATGTGTTAAGACATCTTCCCAAGTAAGTAAATGTCCATACTGCATCTGTTGATAAGAATACAATGTGCTATGATAACATCCCAAGAAAGTACATGTCTATACTGCATCTGTTGATCAGTTTACAATGTGCTATGATAACATCCCAAGTAAGTACATGTCTATACTGCATCTGTTGATAAGTTTACAGTGTGCTATGATAACATCCCAAGTAAGTACAAGTCTATACTGCATTTGTTGATAAGTTTACAGTGTGCTATGATAACATCCCAAGTTCGTACAGGTCTATACTGCATCTGTTGATAAGCTTACAATATGCTATGACAACATCCCATGTAAGTACATGTCTATACTGCATCTGTTGATAAGATTACAGTGTGCTATGACAACATCCCAAGTAAGTACATTTCTATACTGCATCTGTTGATAAACTTACAGTGTGTTATGACAACATCCCAAGTTCGTACAGGTCTATACTACAGCTGTTGATAAGCTCACAGTGTGCTATGATAACATCTCAAGTAAGTACATTTCTATACTGCATCTGTCGATAAGCTTACAGTGTGTTATGACAACATCCCAAGTAAGTACATGTCTATACTGCATCTGTTGATATGTTTACCGTTTGCTATGACAACATCCAATGTAAGTACTTGTCTATCCTGCATCTGTTGATAAGTTTGCAATGTGCTATGACAACATACCAAGTAAGTACATGTCTATACTGCATCTATTCATCAGCTTACAATGTGCTATGACAACATCCCAAGTAAGTACATGTCTATACTGCATCTATTGATAAGCTTACAATGTACTATGACAACATCCAATGTAAGTACATGTCTATACTGCATCTCTTGATAAGCTTACAATGTGGTATGACAACATCTAATGTAATTACATGTGTATACTGCATCTGTTCATAAGCTTACAGTGTGCTATGACAACATTCCATGTAAGTAAATGTCTATACTACATCTGTTGATAAGTCTACATTATGTTATGACAACATCCCAAGTAAGTACATGTCTATACTGCATCATTTGATAAGTTAACAATGTGCTATGACAACATCTCAAGTAAGTGCATGTCTATACTGCATCTGTTGATAACCTTACAGTGTCCTATGATAACATGCCAAGTAAGTACATGTCTATACTGCATCTGTTGATAAGCTTAAAGTGTGCTATGATAACATCCCAAGTTCGTACAGGTCTATACTGCATCTGTTGATAAGCTTACAATATGCTATGACAACATCCCAAGTAAGTACATGTCTATACTGCATCTGTTGATAAGATTACAGTGTGCTATGACAACATCCCAAGTAAGTACATTTCTATACTGCATCTGTTGATAAGCTTGCAGTGTGCTATGATAACGTCTCAAGTAAGTACATGTCTATACTGCATCTGTTGATATGTTTACAGTGACCTATGACAACATCCAATGTAAGTACTTGTCTATCCTCCATCTGCTGATAAGTTTGCAATGTGTTATGACAACATACCAAGTAAGTACATGTCTATACTGCATCTATTCATAAGTTTACAATGCGCTATGACAACATCCAATGTAAGTATATGTCTATACTGAATCTGTTGATAAGTTTACAATGTGCTATGACAACATCCCAAGTAAGTACATGTCTATACTGCATCTATTGATAAGCTTACAATGTACTATGACAACATCCAATGTACGTACATGTCAATACTGCATCTATTGATAAGCTTACAATGTACTATGACAACATTCAATGTAAGTACATGTCTTTACTGCTTCTGTTGATAAGCATACAATGTGCTATGACAACATCCAATGTAAGTACATGTCTATACTGCATCTGTTGATAAGCTTACAATGTGGTGTGACAACATCTAATGTAATTACATGTGTATACTGCATCTGTTGATAAGCTTACAGTGTGCTATGACAACATCCAAAGAAAGTACATGCCTATACTGCATCTGTTGATAAGTATACAATGTGTCATGACATCATCCCAAGTAAGTACATGTCTATACTGCATCTGTTGATAAGCATACCATGTGCTATGACAACATCCAATGTAAGTACATGTCTATACTGCTTCTGTTGATAAGCTTACAGTGTGCTATGACAACATTCCATGTAAGTAAATTTCTATACTGCATCTGTTGATAAGCTTACAATATGTTATGACAACATCCCAAGTAAGTACATGTCTATACTGCATCATTTGATAAGTCTACAAGGTGTTATGACAACATGCCAATTAAGTACAAGTCAATACTGCATCTGTTGATAAGTTTACAATGTGCTATGATAACATCCCAAGTAAGTACATGTCTATACAGAATCTGTTGATAAGTTTACAGTGTGCTATGATAACATCCCAAGTAAGTACAAGTCTATACTGCATCTGTTGATAAGTTTACAGTCTGCTATGATAACATCACAAGTACGTACATCTCTATACTGCATCTGTTGATAAGCTTACAGTGTGCTATGATAACATCCCAAGTTCGTACAGGTCTACACTGCATCTGTTGATAAGTTTACAATATGTTATGACAACATCCCAAATAAGTACATGTCTATACTGCATCTGTTGATCAGATTACAGTGTGCTATGACAACATCCCAAGTAAGTACATTTCTATACTGCATCTGTTGATAAGCTTTCAGTGTGCTATGACAACATCCCAAGTTCGTACAGGTCTATACTACAGCTGTTGATAGGCTTACAGTGTGATATGATAACATCCCAAGTAAGTACATTTCTATACTGCATCTGTTGATAAGCTTACAATGTGTTATGACAACATCCCAAGTAAGTACATGTCTATACTGCATCTGTTGATAAGTTTACAGTGTGCTATGATAACATCCAATGTAAGTACTTGTCTATCCTGCATCTGTTGATAAGTTTGCAATGTGCTATGACAACATACCAAGTAAGTACATGTCTATACTGCATCTATTCATAAGCTTACAATGTGCTATGACAACATCCAATGTAAGTACATCTCTATACTGCATCTGTTGATAAGCTTTCAGTGTGCTATGACAACATCCCAAGTTCGTACAGGTCTATACTACAGCTGTTGATAAGTTTACAGTGTGATATGATAACATCCCAAGTAAGTACATTTCTATACTGCATCTGTTGATAAGCTTACAGTGTGTTATGACAACATCCCAAGTAAGTACATGTCTATACTGCATCTGTTGATAAGTTTACAGTGTGCTATGATAACATCCAATGTAAGTACTTGTCTATCCTGCATCTGTTGATAAGTTTGCAATGTGCTATGACAACATACCAAGTAAGTACATGTCTATACTGCATCTATTCATAAGCTTACAATGTGCTATGACAACATTCCATGTAAGTACATGGCTATACTGCATCTGTTGATAATCTTACAGTGTGCTATGACAATATCCAAAGTAAGTACATGCCTATACTGCATCTGTTGATAAGTATACAATGTGTTAAGACATCATCCCAAGTAAGTAAATGTCCATACTGCATCTGTTGATAAGAATACAATGTGCTATGATAACATCCAATGTAAGTACATGTCAATACTGCTTCTGTTGATAAGCTTACAGTGTGCTATGACAACATTCCATGTAAGTAAATGTCTATACCGCATCTGTTGATAAGCTTACAATATGTTATGACAACATCCCAAGTAAGTACATGTCTATACTGCATCATTTGATAAGTCTACAAGGTGTTATGACAACATGCCAAGTAAGTACAAGTCAATACTGCATCTGTTGATAAGTTTACAATGTGCTATGATAACATCCCAAGTAAGTACATGTCTATACTGCATCTGTTGATCAGTTTACAATGTGCTATGATAACATCCCAAGTAAGTACATGTCTATACTGCATCTGTTGATAAGTTTACAGTGTGCTATGATAACATCCCAAGTAAGTACAAGTCTATACTGCATCTGTTGATAAGTTTACAGTGTGCTATGATAACATCCCAAGTTCGTACAGGTCTATACTGCATCTGTTGATAAGTTTACAATATGCTATGACAACATCCCAAGTAAGTACATGTCTATACTGCATCTGTTGATAAGATTACAGTGTGCTATGACAACATCCCAAGTAAGTACATTTCTATACTGCATCTGTTGATAAGCTTACAGTGTGTTATGACAACATCCCAAGTTCGTACAGGTCTATACTACAGCTGTTGATAAGCTTACAGTGTGCTATGATAACATTTCAAGTAAGTACATTTCTATACTGCATCTGTTGATAAGCTTACAGTGTGTTATGACAACATCCCAAGTAAGTACATGTCTATACTGCATCTGTTGATATGTTTACCGTGTGCTATGACAAAATCCAATGTAAGTACTTGTCTATCCTGCATCTGTTGATAAGTTTGCAATGTGTTATGACAACATACCAAGTAAGTACATGTCTATACTGCATCTATTCATAAGTTTACAATGTGCTATGACAACATACAATGTAAGTACATGTCTATACTGAATCTGTTGATAAGCTTACAATGTGCTATGACAACATCCCAAGTAAGTACATGTCTATGCTGCATCTATTGATAAGCTTACAATGTACTATGACAACATCCAATGTAAGTACATGTCTATACTGCATCTGTTGATAAGCTTACAATGTGGTATGACAACATCTAATGTAATTACATGTGTATACTGCATCTGTTGATAAGCTTACAGTGTGCTATGACAACATTCCAGGTAAGTACATGGCTATACTGCATCTGTTGATAATCTTACAGTGTGTTATGACAACATCCAAAGTAAGTACATGCCTATACTGCATCTGTTGATAAGCTTACAGTGTGTTATGACAACATCCCAAGTTCGTACAGGTCTATACTACAGCTCTTGATAAGCTCACAGTGTGCTATGATAACATCTCAAGTAAGTACATTTCTATACTGCATCTGTCGATAAGCTTACAATGTGTTATGACAACATCCCAAGTAAGTACATGTCTATACTGCATCTGTTGATATGTTTACCGTTTGCTATGACAACATCCAATGTAAGTACTTGTCTATCCTGCATCTGTTGATAAGTTTGCAATGTGCTATGACAACATACCAAGTAAGTACATGTCTATACTGCATGTATTCATAAGCTTACAATGTGCTATGACAACATCCCAAGTAAGTACATGTCTATACTGCATCTATTGATAAGCTTACAATGTACTATGACAACATCCAATGTAAGTACATGTCTATACTGCATCTGTTGATAAGCTTACAATGTGGTATGACAACATCTAATGTAATTACATGTGTATACTGCATCTGTTCATAAGCTTACAGTGTGCTATGACAACATTCCATGTAAGTAAATGTCTATACTACATCTGTTGATAAGTCTACATTATGTTATGACAACATCCCAAGTAAGTACATGTCTATACTGCATCATTTGATAAGTTAACAATGTGCTATGACAACATCTCAAGTAAGTGCATGTCTATACTGCATCTGTTGATAACCTTACAGTGTCCTATGATAACATGCCAAGTAAGTACATGTCTATACTGCATCTGTTGATAAGCTTAAAGTGTGCTATGATAACATCCCAAGTTCGTACAGGTCTATACTGCATCTGTTGATAAGCTTACAATATGCTATGACAACATCCCAAGTAAGTACATGTCTATACTGCATCTGTTGATAAGATTACAGTGTGCTATGACAACATCCCAAGTAAGTACATTTCTATACTGCATCTGTTGATAAGCTTACAGTGTGTTATGACAACATCCCAATGTAAGTACATGTCTATACTGCATCTGTTGATAAGTTTACAGTGTGCTATGATAACATCCAATGTAAGTACTTGTCTATCCTGCATCTGTTGATAAGTTTGCAATGTGCTATGACAACATACCAAGTAAATACATGTCTATACTGCATCTATTCATAAGCTTACAATGTGCTATGACAACATTCCATGTAAGTACATGGCTATACTGCATCTGTTGATAATCTTACAGTGTGCTATGACAATATCCAAAGTAAGTACATGCCTATACTGCATCTGTTGATAAGTATACAATGTGTTAAGACATCATCCCAAGTAAGTAAATGTCCATACTGCATCTGTTGATAAGAATACAATGTGCTATGATAACATCCAATGTAAGTACATGTCAATACTGCTTCTGTTGATAAGCTTACAGTGTGCTATGACAACATTCCATGTAAGTAAATGTCTATACCGCATCTGTTGATAAGCTTACAATATGTTATGACAACATCCCAAGTAAGTACATGTCTATACTGCATCATTTGATAAGTCTACAAGGTGTTATGACAACATGCCAAGTAAGTACAAGTCAATACTGCATCTGTTGATAAGTTTACAATGTGCTATGATAACATCCCAAGTAAGTACATGTCTATACTGCATCTGTTGATCAGTTTACAATGTGCTATGATAACATCCCAAGTAAGTACATGTCTATACTGCATCTGTTGATAAGTTTACAGTGTGCTATGATAACATCCCAAGTAAGTACAAGTCTATACTGCATCTGTTGATAAGTTTACAGTGTGCTATGATAACATCCCAAGTTCGTACAGGTCTATACTGCATCTGTTGATAAGTTTACAATATGTTATGACAACATCCCAAGTAAGTACATGTCTATACTGCATCTGTTGATAAGATTACAGTGTGCTATGACAACATCCCAAGTAAGTACATTTCTATACTGCATCTGTTGATAAGCTTACAGTGTGTTATGACAACATCCCAAGTTCGTACAGGTCTATACTACAGCTGTTGATAAGCTTACAGTTTGCTATGATAACATTTCAAGTAAGTACATTTCTATACTGCATCTGTTGATAAGCTTACAGTGTGTTATGACAACATCCCAAGTAAGTACATGTCTATACTGCATCTGTTGATATGTTTACCGTGTGCTATGACAAAATCCAATGTAAGTACTTGTCTATCCTGCATCTGTTGATAAGTTTGCAATGTGTTATGACAACATACCAAGTAAGTACATGTCTATACTGCATCTATTCATAAGTTTACAATGTGCTATGACAACATACAATGTAAGTACATGTCTATACTGAATCTGTTGATAAGCTTACAATGTGCTATGACAACATCCCAAGTAAGTACATGTCTATGCTGCATCTATTGATAAGCTTACAATGTACTATGACAACATCCAATGTAAGTACATGTCTATACTGCATCTGTTGATAAGCTTACAATGTGGTATGACAACATCTAATGTAATTACATGTGTATACTGCATCTGTTGATAAGCTTACAGTGTGCTATGACAACATTCCAGGTAAGTACATGGCTATACTGCATCTGTTGATAATCTTACAGTGTGTTATGACAACATCCAAAGTAAGTACATGCCTATACTGCATCTGTTGATAAGCTTACAGTGTGTTATGACAACATCCCAAGTTCGTACAGGTCTATACTACAGCTGTTGATAAGCTCACAGTGTGCTATGATAACATCTCAAGTAAGTACATTTCTATACTGCATCTGTCGATAAGCTTACAGTGTGTTATGACAACATCCCAAGTAAGTACATGTCTATACTGCATCTGTTGATATGTTTACCGTTTGCTATGACAACATCCAATGTAAGTACTTGTCTATCCTGCATCTGTTGATAAGTTTGCAATGTGTTATGACAACATACCAAGTAAGTACATGTCTATACTGCATCTATTCATAAGCTTACAATGTGCTATGACAACATCCCAAGTAAGTACATGTCTATACTGCATCTATTGATAAGCTTACAATGTACTATGACAACATCCAATGTAAGTACATGTCTATACTGCATCTGTTGATAAGCTTACAATGTGGTATGACAACATCTAATGTAATTACATGTGTATACTGCATCTGTTCATAAGCTTACAGTGTGCTATGACAACATTCCATGTAAGTAAATGTCTATACTACATCTGTTGATAAGTCTACATTATGTTATGACAACATCCCAAGTAAGTACATGTCTATACTGCATCATTTGATAAGTTAACAATGTGCTATGACAACATCTCAAGTAAGTGCATGTCTATACTGCATCTGTTGATAACCTTACAGTGTCCTATGATAACATGCCAAGTAAGTACATGTCTATACTGCATCTGTTGATAAGCTTAAAGTGTGTTATGATAACATCCCAAGTTCGTACAGGTCTATACTGCATCTGTTGATAAGCTTACAATATGCTATGACAACATCCCAAGTAAGTATATGTCTATACTGCATCTGTTGATAAGATTACAGTGTGCTATGACAACATCCCAAGTAAGTACATTTCTATACTGCATCTGTTGATAAGCTTACAGTGTGTTATGACAACATCCCAAGTTCGTACAGGTCTATACTGCATCTGTTGATAAGCTTACAATATGCTATGACAACATCCCAAGTAAGTATATGTCTATACTGCATCTGTTGATAAGATTACAGTGTGCTATGACAACATCCCAAGTAAGTACATGTCTATACTGCATCTGTTGATATGTTTACAGTGAGCTATGACAACATCCAATGTAAGTACTTGTCTATCCTCCATCTGCTGATAAGTTTGCAATGTGTTATGACAACATACCAAGTAAGTACATGTCTATACTGCATCTATTCATAAGTTTACAATGCGCTATGACAACATCCAATGTAAGTATATGTCTATACTGAATCTGTTGATAAGTTTACAATGTGCTATGACAACATCCCAAGTAAGTACATGTCTATACTGCATCTATTGATAAGCTTACAATGTACTATGACAACATCCAATGTAAGTACATGTCAATACTGCATCTATTGATAAGCTTACAATGTACTATGACAACATTCAATGTAAGTACATGTCTTTACTGCTTCTGTTGATAAGCATACAATGTGCTATGACAACATCCAATGTAAGTACATGTCTTTACTGCTTCTGTTGATAAGCTTACAGTGTGCTATGACAACATTCCATGTAAGTAAATTTCTATACTGCATCTGTTGATAAGCTTACAATATGTTATGACAACATCCCAAGTAAGTACATGTCTATACTGCATCATTTGATAAGTCTACAAGGTGTTATGACAACATGCCAAGTAAGTACAAGTCAATACTGCATCTGTTGATAAGTTTACAGTGTGCTATGATAACATCCCAAATAAGTACATGTCTATACAGCATATGTTGATAAGTTTACAGTGTGCTATCATAACATCCCAAGTAAGTACAAGTCTATACTGCATCTGTTGATAAGTTTACAGTCTGCTATGATAACATCACAAGTACGTACATCTCTATACTGCATCTGTTGATAAGCTTACAGTGTGCTATGATAACATCCCAAGTTCGTACAGGTCTACACTGCATCTGTTGATAAGTTTACAATATGTTATGACAACATCCCAAATAAGTACATGTCTATACTGCATCTCTTGATCAGATTACAGTGTGCTATGACAACATCCCAAGTAAGTACATTTCTATACTGCATCTGTTGATAAGCTTTCAGTGTGCTATGACAACATCCCAAGTTCGTACAGGTCTATACTACATCTGTTGATAAGCTTACATTATGTTATGACAACATCCCAAGTAAGTACATGTCTATACTGCATCATTTGATAAGTTAACAATGCGCTATGACAACATCTCAAGTAAGTGCATGTCTATACTGCATCTGTTGATAAGCTTACAGTGTCCTATGATAACATGCCAAGTAAGTACATGTCTATACTGCATCTGTTGATAAGCTTACAGTGTGCTATGATAACATCCCAAGTTCGTACAGGTCTATACTGCATCTGTTGATAAGCTTACAATATGCTATGACAACATCCCAAGTAAGTACATGTCTATACTGCATCTGTCGATAAGATTACAGTGTGCTATGACAACATCCCAAGTAAGTACATTTCTATACTGCATCTGTTGATAAGCTTACAGTGTGTTATGACAACATCCCAAGTTCGTACAGGTCTATACTACAGCTGTTGATAAGCTTACAGTGTGCTATGATAACGTCTCATGTAAGTACATTTCTATACTGCATCTGTTGATAAGCTTACAGTGTGTTATGACAACATCCCAAGTAAGTACATATCTATACTGCATCTGTTGATATTTTTACAGTGAGCTATGACAACATCCAATGTAAGTACTTGTCTATCCTCCATCTGTTGATAAGTTTGCAATGTGTTATGACAACATACCATGTAAGTACATGTCTATACTGCATCTATTCATAAGTTTACAATGTGCTATGACAACATCCCAAGTAAGTACATGTCTATACTGCATCTATTGATAAGCTTACAATGTACTATGACAACATCCAATGTAAGTACATGTCTATACTGCATCTGTTGATAAGCATACCATGTGCTATGACAACATCCAATGTAAGTACATGTCTATACTGCTTCTGTTGATAAGCTTACAGTGTGCTATGACAACATTCCATGTAAGTAAATTTCTATCCTGCATCTGTTGATAAGCTTACAATATGTTATGACAACATCCCAAGTAAGTACATGTCTATAATGCATCATTTGATAAGTCTACAAGGTGTTATGACAACATGCCAAGTAAGTACAAGTCAATACTGCATCTGTTGATAAGTTTACAATGTGCTATGATAACATCCCAAGTAAGTACATGTCTATACAGCATCTGTTGATAAGTTTACAGTGTGCTATGATAACATCCCAAGTAAGTACAAGTCTATACTGCATCTGTTGATAAGTTTACAGTCTGCTATGATAACATCACAAGTACGTACATCTCTATACTGCATCTGTTGATAAGCTTACAGTGTGCTATGATAACATCCCAAGTTCGTACAGGTCTACACTGCATCTGTTGATAAGCTTACAATATGTTATGACAACATCCCAAATAAGTACATGTCTATACTGCATCTGTTGATCAGATTACAGTGTGCTATGACAACATCCCAAGTAAGTACATTTCTATACTGCATCTGTTGATAAGCTTTCAGTGTGCTATGACAACATCCCAAGTTCGTACAGGTCTATACTACAGCTGTTGATAGGCTTACAGTGTGATATGATAACATCCCAAGTAAGTACATTTCTATACTGCATCTGTTGATAAGCTTAGTGTGTTATGACAACATCCCAAGTAAGTACATGTCTATACTGCATCTGTTGATAAGTTTACAGTGTGCTATGATAACATCCAATGTAAGTACTTGTCTATCCTGCATCTGTTGATAAGTTTGCAATGTGCTATGACAACATACCAAGTAAGTACATGTCTATACTGCATCTATTCATAAGCTTACAATGTGCTATGACAACATCCAATGTAAGTACATGTCTATACTGCATCTGTTGATAAGCTTTCAGTGTGCTATGACAACATCCCAAGTTCGTACAGGTCTATACTACAGCTGTTGATAGGCTTACAGTGTGATATGATAACATCCCAAGTAAGTACATTTCTATACTGCATCTGTTGATAAGCTTACAGTGTGTTATGACAACATCCCAAGTAAGTACATGTCTATACTGCATCTGTTGATAAGTTTACAGTGTGCTATGATAACATCCAATGTAAGTACTTGTCTATCCTGCATCTGTTGATAAGTTTGCAATGTGCTATGCCAACATACCAAGTAAGTACATGTCTATACTGCATCTATTCATAAGCTTACAATGTGCTATGACAACATCCAATGTAAGTACATCTCTATACTGCATCTGTTGATAAGCTTTCAGTGTGCTATGACAACATCCCAAGTTCGCACAGGTCTATACTACAGCTGTTGATAAGCTTACAGTGTGATATGATAACATCCCAAGTAAGTACATTTCTATACTGCATCTGTTGATAAGCTTACAGTGTGTTATGACAACATCCCAAGTAAGTACATGTCTATACTGCATCTGTTGATAAGTTTACAGTGTGCTATGATAACATCCAATGTAAGTACTTGTCTATCCTGCATCTGTTGATAAGTTTGCAATGTGCTATGACAACATACCAAGTAAGTACATGTCTATACTGCATCTATTCATAAGCTTACAATGTGCTATGACAACATTCCATGTAAGTACATGGCTATACTGCATCTGTTGATAATCTTACAGTGTGCTATGACAATATCCAAAGTAAGTACATGCCTATACTGCATCTGTTGATAAGTATACAATGTGTTAAGACATCATCCCAAGTAAGTAAATGTCCATACTGCATCTGTTGATAAGAATACAATGTGCTATGATAACATCCAATGTAAGTACATGTCAATACTGCTTCTGTTGATAAGCTTACAGTGTGCTATGACAACATTCCATGTAAGTAAATGTCTATACCGCATCTGTTGATAAGCTTACAATATTTTATGACAACATCCCAAGTAAGTACATGTCTATACTGCATCATTTGATAAGTCTACAAGGTGTTATGACAACATGCCAAGTAAGTACAAGTCAATACTGCATCTGTTGATAAGTTTACAATGTGCTATGATAACATCCCAAGTAAGTACATGTCTATACTGCATCTGTTGATCAGTTTACAATGTGCTATGATAACATCCCAAGTAAGTACATGTCTATACTGCATCTGTTGATAAGTTTACAGTGTGCTATGATAACATCCCAAGTAAGTACAAGTCTATACTGCATCTGTTGATAAGTTTACAGTGTGCTATGATAACATCCCAAGTTCGTACAGGTCTATACTGCATCTGTTGATAAGTTTACAATATGCTATGACAACATCCCAAGTAAGTACATGTCTATACTGCATCTGTTGATAAGATTACAGTGTGCTATGACAACATCCCAAGTAAGTACATTTCTATACTGCATCTGTTGATAAGCTTACAGTGTGTTATGACAACATCCCAAGTTCGTACAGGTCTATACTACAGCTGTTGATAAGCTTACAGTGTGCTATGATAACATCTCAAGTAAGTACATTTCTATACTGCATCTGTTGATAAGCTTACAGTGTGTTATGACAACATCCCAAGTAAGTACATGTCTATACTGCATCTGTTGATATGTTTACCGTGTGCTATGACAAAATCCAATGTAAGTACTTGTCTATCCTGAATCTGTTGATAAGTTTACAATGTGCTATGACAACATCCAATGTAAGTACATGTCTATACTGCATCTGTTGATAAGCTTACAATGTGGTGTGACAACATCTAATGTAATTACATGTGTATACTGCATCTGTTCATAAACTTACAGTGTGCTATGACAACATCCAATGTAGGTACATGTCAATACTGTATATGTTGATAAGCTTACAGTGTGCTATGACAACATTCCAGGTAAGTACATGGCTATACTGCATCTGTTGATAATCTTACAGTGTGCGATGACAACATCCAAAGTAAGTACATGCCTATACTACATCTGTTGATAAGCATACAATGTGTTATGACATCATCCCAAGTAAGTACATGTCTATACTGCATCTGTTGATAAGTATACAATGTGCTATGACAACATCCAATGTAAGTACATGTCTATACTGCTTCTGTTGATAAGCTGACAGTGTGCTATGACAACATTCCATGTAAGTAAATGTCTATACTGCATCTGTTGATAAGTCTACAATATGTTATGACAACATCCCAAGTAAGTACATGTCTATACTGCATCATTTGATAAGTTAACAATGTGCTATGACAACATCCCAAGTAAGTGCATGTCTATACTGCATCTGTTGATAAGCTTACAGTGTCCTATGACAACATGCCAAGTAAGTACATGGCTCTACTGCATCTGTTGATAATCTTACAGTGTGCTATGACAACATTCCATGTACGTACATGTCTATACTGCATCTGTTGATAAGCATACAATGTGCTATGACAACATGCAAAGTAAGTACAGGTCTATACTGCATCTGTTGATAAGTTTACAATGTGTTATGGGAACATCCCAAGTAAATACATGTCTATACTGCCTCTGTTGAAAAGCTTAGAGTTTGCTATGACAACATTCCATGTACGTACAGGTCTATACTGTATCTGTTGATAAGCTTACAATGTGCTATGACAACATGCCAAGTAAGGACATGTCTATACTGCATCTGTTTATAAGCTTACAATTTGTTATGACAACATGCCAAGTAAGTACATGTCTATACTGCATCTATTTATAAGTTTACAATGTGCTATGATAACATTCCATGTACGTACAGGTCTATACTACATCTGTTGATAAGCTTACAGTGTGCTATGACAACATTCCATGTACGTACAGGTCTATGCTGCATCTGTTGATAAGCTTACAATGTGCTATGACAACATGCCAAGTAAGTACATGTCTATACTGCATCTGTTGATAAGCTTACAATGTGCTATGAAAACATGCCAAGTAAGTACATGTCTATACTGCATCTGTTTATAAGTTTACAATGTGCTATGATAACATCCCAAGTACGTACATGTCTATACTGCATCTGTTGATAAGCTTACAGTGTGCTATGACAACATCCAATGTAATTACATGTCTATACTGCAGATGTTGAGATTATGGATATTGCAACAACGAAACTACACAGACGTACATCTCAAGTCATGTGTATAAACCGTAATAAGCGTGCTCAATATCGATTTACGCTGACTCTGACAGACCTGTTAACGATCTTCAAAACCATTGGACTACATGATCTGTTTTTGTAGAATGAGTGCCATACATATTTAAAATCTTCATGCAATATGCAAAGAAAATAGAAAATCTTTTACTCTAAGGCTACTTTTTTCATAAATTGTTGAAATCTTTCATATATAAATACAATTCTACATGCAGAGATCTAATAAGAAATGATATTTCTCTTCTATGTTTATATGGCGAAGTCCTTAAGAAAGCTAAATAATTCGAATCTGACACACTTATGCTTAATAACAATTGTTCACTCTTTAAGACAGTGTTACGTTACCAAAAATATTGACGAATTACTATTACAACTAAAAAGTATTATTTTTTTCATTAGAAAACGGAAAATTTGAATTTTCTCGAAAACAATTAATTTTTTTTAAAACTCAATAAACGAGAGTTTTGTGCAGAATTCTACTACCATTTTTAAATATGCATTTCATCTAACCAGATCCTTTCATTATTGCTGCACTCATCTGAAATTTGACATTTTCTCCGATTTTAACAGCCAAAATAGAGGCGGGAGTAAACTAACTAGAGGTAGTAGCCAGATAAATCTTACCTTGATAGAGACAGAGACACGTGTACAGGCATATTCTGCCACTCCATTTTTACACTTTAAAATCTTTCTAAAAGTTCACATAAAATTTCTTCATAAACCTATTTTTGACATCTTAACATATATAAACATCGCAAGAATGGGTAAAACAAAGGACTTGTCAAAAGATTGTAAAAACATTGTGTTAAATCTATTCAAGTTTTTTCAACTTGAGAAGGTCAGGGGAAGACCACTTTATTCCCCAGATAATTTGATTAAAAGAACATGCAAGGTTGCTGGCATATCTTACAGGTCTGTGCATAGAGTTGTAAACGGTTAAAGTCCTCCTAAATCCAACAGACCGAAAGAAAGAATGAAAACTCTTGATGATTTAGACCGTTGCGTTATTAAACGGACCGTTCATAGCATGTACAACAGGAAAATTGCCCCAATAGTCTCAAAAATTAAGAAAGAAATTGAAGATACAATTAAAATCTCGAATTCAACGCTTACCTTAACTTTATTAGATCTTGATTATAAGTACAAAAATCCGGCGATAATAGGAGGCTTTTATATGATCAGAGGTCAGTAATAAATGATCGGTGTAATTACCTCCGAAAAATCAAGATGTTTCGAGAGGATGGGTATGAAATTGTATATTTGGATGAGACCTGGGTTAATCAGAATCATGCCACTGACAACATGTGGTTACCAGTTGATGGTTCTGATGCCCCAAAGATCCCTTCAGGAAAAGTAAAAGGTTGATAATTGTGCACGCTGGTAATCGTGAGGAGGGTTTGATTGATAGGTGTGATTTGGTTTTTCTTGCCAAAGCTGAAGATGGGGATCATCACCAAGAAATGAACGGGCCCACCATTCTAAACTGGTTCGAAGATCAGCTTATGCCAGCATTAAAAGCCCAAGTGTCATCGTTTTAGATAATGCCAGTTATCACAACATCAAGACTGAAGAAACTGTTGTGCCAAACTTTAATCAGAGAAAAGCTATCTTACAAGATTATCTTTCAAAGCACAACATTCCTTTTCAGCCCCTTGAAACTAAAAAACTACTTTATGAAAAAATCTAACTTAAGAAACCCCTTTCCGTTTTTAAAACTGATGAAATTGTCAACCTACAAGGTCACGAAGTTCTAAGAACCCCTGTTGGCCATTGCGAATTGAACCCCATAGAACTTATTTGGGCACAGGTTAATGGGTTTGTTGCAGAAAACAATGCAACTTTCCGTTTGAAGGATGTGAAAGAACTTGTTTATGGGGGGTTTGGCATAATTACAAAGAAGTTTAGGCGAAGGCAGAAGACCATGTATTAAAAATAGAAAAGGAGCATGGAAAAGAGAATTGCATTGATAGGAGTGAGATTCCACCAATAATAATTGATTTTGATGACGACGAGTCCAGCGACGAGGAAAGCTGAATCCAGTCCAACATGATTACAGATTGAACGGGTACACCGGTAAATGACATTGTATATAACGTGTTTACATATAAAATTTTAGTCGTATCCAATAATTGTGTACTCTATGTCTAACTTCAGTGAATTTATTAGCAGAAAAGACCGTTATTTTTCTAATTATTTCCGAAAGATTGAAATAACTTGGTCAAATTAAAAATCAGTAATTATTGAAATTTATGATTTAACGTTTTTTTCAAAATTGTGCAGGTAAATCTCAGGTAAGCCTGTATATAAATGTCACGTAGTCAAATGCATTAACCATGAAGGGAACAATAGCCTTCTCCAGCACTCCGACGAGAAACAATAGACCAGCTGCGGGACCACCGTTGTTCCTATTGTTATATGGGATTACGTCCGCGGTTTGTTGGCTGTCACATTTAAGGAGCAAGCTTGGAGTATTTTGAAGAACTTAGCCTGAAATAAAGACCAAAATAACGCTAAAAATTGGTATGTTTTCAGATGAGCAGGGCCTTCAGAATAATTTCAACCGTAAATATTTAAACAATTCCAAAATGGTAGTAAAATTCCTGACAAAATTCGTTGGATGCGCTAAAGAAAAATCTACGGTTTACGAAATCTTTAGATTTTTCCGTTTTCTAATAAAAAAATTAATGCTTTAGTAAGATTAAAATAGTAATTAAATAAGTACGTGAAATTTCATCCCTTACGATACTACTAACATTTTGTTCAATATTTGAAAGGAATCGGTGGTGTAACTGACAAATTGCTATTTGCATGCAGCATGAAGGAGAAAAAGCAACAATCGGTTTGACTCCTAATTAGGATAATGTTGTCCGAGTGGGGCGATATATCTACCAAAGCGTGTTGGTCTAGTGCAAAGCGAACCTCATTATCATTTCATTGTAAATATGTATTGCCGTTTGAGATCAAGAGGGAAGGGCTAGAATCCCATTAAATGGTTTAACTTCGCCACATGTCTATATCTGTCCCAGGTCATATACCTGAATGTCTAATGTCATATGTTATGGTCTTTTTTGTGTTCAGTGAGTTCAGTTCAGATGAGAGGTGATTGTTTGTTTTGTTGATATTAGTGGAATTGGTGACCATCACTGCTTAATCTTTTTTTCATCACGATCTGGTTGACAGTTATGAAATATACATATCTCAAATGACAATGGATCTTTTCCTTTTTTACTTGGATATTTTCTTTCCTCTATCACCGATAAGACATTTATATACCGTATATGTATGAGTAACACGGGGATGTTCTCAAGAAAATCGAAAAGAAGCTAGCTCGATCCCTTAATTTCACGTTCCGCTATATAGATGATGTCCTGTCACGAACGAAACTTTACGACAAAAGCGATGATTTCAATTTTCCCATTGTGAACTTTCCATTTATATGTAGCAACATTCTAGCAGCAACTACATATTGAGTATATATCTCTAAGTTGAGGCGATATTCCAGAGCTTGTGGTTCCTATCAGGAATTCCTTGACATAGGTTTGCTGCTCACAAGGAAGCTACTGAACCAAGGGCTCCTGTTGGTTAAGTTGAAATCATCACTTCGAAACGTGTGCGGTCACCACCATGACTCGTAAGCACTTCCCGATCATTTCCTCATGCATGACTTATCACCGGGTTTTTAACTAGATTAACACGACGGGCGCCACTAGTGGAGCAGGAATGCTTATCCTTCTGGAGCACCTGAGTTCACACCCGGTTTTTAGTGGGGTTCGTGTTACTCGATCTTTAGTTTTATGTGTTTGCTTTGTAGATCGTTGTTTGTCCGTTCGTACTTTTTCTTTTGGCCATTGTGGTTACTGTTCTTCTTTGGTATCTTCAAACTCTTATTAGAAGCAGGAACTGTTTAGCTTTCGAGATCACATGAGTTCACTAGGTTTTTTGGTGGGGTTCATGTTGCTCATCTTTTTAGGTTTCTGTGTTGTGTTGTGTTTTTGTGTTTTTTCTGCCTTTGTTTCGTGTGTCTAGTGTCTCTTGATTGACCTTTATTTTCATAACATGTTGTATATATTAAGATAACACGGCTGAAAATACCACAACTATTACCTTAAAATATACATTCCAATGCTTGCTTGTCATTACTCTATATAGAAAATGCATCAAAACTAAAGATATAAATATTTTCTTTTGTTAAATAAGCAATTTTATTTTACGAAAGTGCAATTTTCCTATCCTAAAGACCGCACTGTATAGTAGTTTACCATGATTAAAGAGCATCTTGGCCATTTACAAACACGTATTGGCTTACAGGGTACTGGTGATGGCACCCAGTGCTTAAACCCACAGTGCTGCTCTGCCGGTCCTCGGGTGCATGATGGATAGGGGAGTTGTCAGATTTTAACACAGAAAGCCTGACCGTGGATCATAGTAATTGTTTGGAGAGTGCCACACTTCCTGCACGAAAAATACCTTTTTTGTAGATGTCTAAAAATAGGCACATTATAGCCACTACATTTTCCCTCCCCACCGAAGTCTGAATACTTTTTCAGTAACAGTTAAAGTCGCTGTCTTGGTTGATCCATCCCTCAATTCTCTATAGTTTTTAATATTATTGAAGTTGCTTTAGTCATGTATGTAGCTGAAATACTTCTGGGTGTTAAGCAATAATCAATCAATCATTTTATCAATGTATTGGGCCGTTTTTGCAAATCGTATATATCTTTACTTGATACAATTATGTACGAAATAAATAATCATGTGTGGCGCGAGACAAGTAATTGTATTCGTCCTCCTTTTATGTTCATATTATTATCATTAATTAGTTCCATGTTTTTGTTCTCTGTTTTAGTACTGCAGTAATCTGTCATATGATGTAGTCATTATGTTATTCATACCCAAAACACTTAGTTATATATAACGACGTTTTCAGCAACAACAACGACGACAACAACGACGACGACGACGACGACGACAACAACAACAACAACACCAGCAACAACAACACCAGCAACAACAACAATACCAACAACAACAACACCAGCAACAACACCAACAACAACAAAAGCAACCACGACGACTGCAGTCACGACTACAATGAAACCAACAATAGTCACTACATTGATGAACCTAGCAACATCCCAGGGAAAAGAAACAACCGAAATTACTAGTACTTTAGTTGGACAAACTACAGGATTAAGCCAAAATATGGTGTGCAGTTGTCCTAGTTCGACAATTACGAATTGTCAGATATACGAACTTTATCAAATTCATTCTACAGCTGAATTATTAACCTACTTCAATAATTTATTTGAAGAACATTCTATGAAAATCGATGATAAAACCACAAGCTTAGGAAAGAGAAAGAAAATCTCGGCCTCTGATGACCGATTCTCGTCTGCCGTCATGGGTTGGGTTGGAATATTTGTATGTTGTCTTCCTGTGATATTTGTTGTAATTATTGACATAACAAACTGTTGTAGTCGTACGTAAGAATTAGATATTATACAAACTTAGCACAATTATTATATTAAATATGAAAAATTAAACAGTGATGGCTAGCAATTCAACAAAAGAGCCTAAACAGGATAATCAAAATCACGTTGTCAACTCGTTTTCCTTAGGTTTCTGTTTTCTGTTGTAGATAATTATTTTAGAGCAATGAAGAGTATTTTGTAATATTATCCCGTATATTACAGGGGATTACTTTATTTTTCCACATAGTGGTGTCCAACGTGTTGTACTATTATGTTTCTTGAAGTTCTAAGTTCCGTATTGTGTAGTCCATTCCGATTTCTGTATAAAAAGCGAAGTTCAGTTCGTCTTTATCCTCAGTTGTTTGTAGGAGGGATCATGTCTTACTAGTGTTGTTTGTTTTACCGTGTATAGTGGTGTCCTACACGACTTGTCTACGTGAGTTATATAGAGGATGTCTTGTAAGAGGGATCATGTCTTACTTGTGTTGTTTGCTTTACTGTGTATAGTGGTGTCCTACACGACTTGTCTACGTGAGTTATATAGAGGATGTCTTGTAAGAGGGATCATGTCTTACTTGTGTTGTTTGCTTTACTGTGTATAGTGGTGTCCTACACGACTTGTCTACGTGAGTTATATAGAGGATGTCTTGTAAGAGGGATCATGTCTTACTTGTGTTGTTTGCTTTACTGTGTATAGTGGTGTCCTACACGACTTGTCTACGTGAGTTATATAGAGGATGTCTTGTAAGAGGGATCATGTCTTACTTGTGTTGTTTGCTTTACTGTGTATAGTGGTGTCCTACACGACTTGTCTACGTGAGTTATATAGAGGATGTCTTGTAAGAGGGATCATGTCTTACTTGTGTTGTTTGCTTTACTGTGTATAGTGGTGTCCTACACGACTTGTCTACGTGAGTTATATAGAGGATGTCTTGTAAGAGGGATCATGTCTTACTTGTGTTGTTTGCTTTACTGTGTATAGTGGTGTCCTACACGACTTGTCTACGTGAGTTATATAGAGGATGTCTTGTAAGAGGGATCATGTCTTACTTGTGTTGTTTGCTTTACTGTGTATAGTGGTGTCCTACGCGACTTGTCTAAATGAGTTATATAGAGGATGTCTTGTAAGAGGGATCATGTCTTACTTGTGTTGTTTGCTTTACTGTGTATAGTGGTGTCCTACACGACTTGTCTAAATGAGTTATATAGAGGATGTCTTGTAAGAGGGATCATGTCTTACTTGTGTTGTTTGCTTTACTGTGTATAGTGGTGTCCTACGCGACTTGTCTAAATGAGTTATATAGAGGATGTCTTGTAAGAGGGATCATGTCTTACTTGTGTTGTTTGCTTTACTGTGTATAGTGGTGTCCTACGCGACTTGTCTAAATGAGTTATATAGAGGATGTCTTGTAAGAGGGATCATGTCTTACTTGTGTTGTTTGCTTTACTGTGTATAGTGGTGTCCTACGCGACTTGTCTAAATGAGTTATATAGAAGATGTCTTGTAAGAGGGATCATGTCTTACTTGTGTTGTTTGCTTTACTGTGTATAGTGGTGTCCTACGCGACTTGTCTAAATGAGTTATATAGAGGATGTCTTGTAAGAGGGATCATGTCTTACTTGTGTTGTTTGCTTTACTGTGTATAGTGGTGTCCTACGCGACTTGTCTAAATGAGTTATATAGAGGATGTCTTGTAAGAGGGATCATGTCTTACTTGTGTTGTTTGTTTTACTGTGTATAGTGGTGTCCTACACGACTTGTCTAAATGAGTTATATAGAGGATGTCTTGTAAGAGGGATGAATGAATCCTTCTCGAACACCTGGGTTCACCACCGATCTTTTGATGACATTCGTGTTGCTCATGTTTTTCGTTTTCTGTGTTGTTTGTTTTTGTTTGGTTCGTCTTCGTATTGTGTCTTTTCCCCTAAATTGTCTGCGTCTGTCTCTGGGTTGTTCATTCTAGATTGCACATTCGGTTTTCTCTAACGTTTATTGTCGATGTAATCGTATATACATTGAATGATAGTTGGGTGCAATGTCAAATTAATTGTATTTTTGTCTCGTTTCTTATGGAATATGGCGATGTAGAATGTGAAGAATGCTATGTTTTTACTACGGTAGTTAACAGTGAAATCTCAGGGGCAGTAACCAAATATACATTAAATGTAATTATTTTCATTGACCTATCACGTGTTTAATGACATCAACAGGTATGTGAATAATAATAATAATATAATGATCTTTCCCAATTTATAATTGTTCTTTGTGTATAATTAAATTAATCAAAAAGTATTGTAGTTTATGAGTTTTATAAGTCAGTTTTGCTAATCTAGAGGAAATACGTGACTTCACTGCAAGTTGTTAGTGAAATTATTTTGTTCAATGTTTTTATTTATATGGACTATTGCATGGATGTATTATATCCAGATGTTTGTTCATGTCTTTCAAACTAAGCATACCATAAATCTCATTGGCTTTTATACAACAATTCTCAAAATGAATTAGAATAAATTTAATAACAAAAAAATATTTGTACATTTCTTAAAATTATTTGATAATATATAAAAGTACAATGACTCATGTATCGTCGATTGTTGTGCTGAAATTCAGACATTGCTCACTCAATAAATAAATAAATAAATAAATAAATAAATAAATAAATAAATAAATAAATAAACAAATGAATAAATAAACAAATAAATAAATGCATATACAACAAATCAAAACATGTAAAAACAACTAAAGCAAATTGTAGACAAATGTAAGCAAATAGTACAATAAATTATTTTTATTTAAATTAATTTGTGACTTCCATAACTGCATGTATATTTATTTATCAAACTGAGAAGATAAACATTTAAACTTGTAATATGAAAAATTCAGAAAACACAATTTCTCTAACAGCCTGAACTATATTACAAAATAAAACATATAAAATATATATATTTCCCCTAACACAACTACTTCCCTTATATTTCAAGTAACCAGTAGGCAGTGTGTATATACTTGTTATTATTTACATGGCTGCATATCTTGAACAATAGTGTCACAGATGAATATATACCTCATAGATAAAGATAAAGGAGAGAACTAAATGTTTGTGTTATTGAGGGGTCGTCGTGGGCGTGATCGTTTGGTAGTTGGATTTACAACTACTTGTGCAATCAGTGCCTATAACCACTAAAGTTATGAGTTCGAACCTCGTACATGGCGAGGTGTACTCAATACAACATTCTGTGATAAAGTTTGTCAGCGATTTTCTCCGGTAACTATGGTTTACCCCACCAATAAGACTGACCGCCACGATATGGCTGAAATATTGGTGTTAAGCACCATAAACTCATAAACCTCTTTTGTTGGTGGTGGACTTTTTTCAACTTTCTTTTCATAATAGAACAAAGCATGTACAATATTGATATTACCATAGTAATCGTTTGTCTGTTTATTTTTAATCTAATTACTATTATATTTTTCTTAGAGAATTATTTTCACTTCAATTCTTTTGAATTATGAAGAAAAACAGAATATTATTACATGACACTTGTTTGAAGTGAATGGAAATGTGTAGACCACCGACTCATTAATCACACATTGAAAATTGTAAGATAAACATAGCCGAACGTCTTCATCTCTCCCACAAGTGTTAACTACCTTCTTACCATACGTAAGATTTATGGGCCATAAAACAGGAGAAACATGTTTAAAGTATGGTGTGTATAATTTTTTGTTTCAACAATATATAGAATAATTCATACACTTACACATTCAATTGCTTCATGATAAAACTATTTGCATTTCACACCTTATTTAAATGAATTTCATTAAATAAGTACAATACCCCATAAATGTGTTGATATGCGAAACAATATACAACAATTGTTACCCTGTTCATTGTGTGACGCCGTGCCAATAATAATAATCGTTACAACCAACACATGTATTGCTTCATTCCCATACGACCTCTTTTACTGTTGACCAAAATAAACTGGATAAACAAATGGCTTCTTACTATGTGATAATCATTGTTACATATAAAATTATCCGGATTGAAATTGTGATTCCAATTTTGTTCTTTTCTTTACAAAAGCCATGGCATCTTCATCCCATAAACGCTTTGCTAACACATCAAGTGCCCCTATGCCTGTAAATTAAATAACATAACGTAAGAATTTCTCAAATGTGAATTTCTGATATTGTCATCAATTAAACGAACAGAACACTTTATGTTATAAAAGGAAATTGTGTTCTTACATTAAATAAAGTAATACATGTACATGGTACTTTGAATATGTTTTGATTGATTGCATGGCGCTAGCATACAGAAAGTATACAATCACTGTATTCCAACATATTGTTCGCTTTATGAGCACCTCTGTATTTCTATTGCATTTTTGTTCTACGTTTTTATTTGTTTATTGTTGTAATTATATCAGACATTATATATTTGTGTGTGTGTGAATGAATTGAATCGAAAAGATAAATTCCATTCTAACTTTGGATTACTAACCCTTTGGCTTAGGATGAATCAATGGTTTTGTCATGAAGCTAATAGACTCGTAGCCAGACACATCTTCGCCATTGACGCCCGGTATATCACAAAGTTGAAGGTACACTTCACCAGCAAAGTCATTCTGGAAAACGTAGTCATGGTCCATGACAGTCAAAACTAACACCGCACCTCTTCTTTTACATTGCTCTGGTGTTACAGAACTACAACAAAAAAACATTAACATTATATCTGTAACTTATACAAAGTGAGTGAGTGAGTGAGTGAGTGAGTGAGTGAGTGAGTGAGTGAGTGAGTGAGTGAGTGCATGAGTGAGTGAGAACTCAGCAATATGTAAGCTACATCATGGTGAGAACAATTAAGTTAATTTCCAATGAAATGATGATGAGATCCCTTTAGTACTAGACCATCATGCTAGCTCACTGAAACAACTGTCCGCGGATAGACATGTCGCCCCACTCTGACACCTTATCTTGCTTCCCAGCCATACAGTCGTTGCACTTTCACCTTAATGCTGCGTGCCTAGCGGAGACGCAACAAATACCATTTTATTAGTCTTTGGTTTGACCTGATCGAGGCCCTCGAACCCAAGATCTGTCGCACTCGATGCGAGCACGCTTTACCTTTACACCACCGACTCGATTATACACAAATAAAGGATACATCACAAGTCTAACGATGAATACAACAATAACTGGTAATAAATAAAACATTAAAATAAAAATGAATAGTTTTCATCTAAACTTTAGCAACATAAGCAAACACATTATATAGTTATATAGCATAGTATATTTTAAGATTATCTGAGTAGCAATGTTAATTTCTGATTGTATTACTTTTATCGAAGTATAAATGGGAACTTCATCTTACATGGCTTAATATAACACAAAACGACACACATTGGAAGAGTGCAAATTTGTTATATGGACTAACGACTCTGTGTTTTTAATTATAAAGCTGTCATTTATGATTGATGACATATGATTAAAGTTGTGGATTTATTAGCTGTTGATTTTATGCAGGAAACACCGCGCAATAAATGTATTATATTTTATTTGTTCGTTGTTAAGCGAAAATATCAACAGTTTAAAAAAAAGCCATGGATCAATTTCAGTTTGTATTATATTTTTGTTGATTTGGAATACAGAATGTATCGAAAGTAAGGTTAAATAAGAACACATAAACTTACAATTCGAATGTTTCTTCAAAGACCGGGTTCAACGTTTTCTTGATGATGCGTGTCTGTTCTGTTGGAACATGAGGGAACACATGATCCGGGCAGAACTGTAGCACAACATATGGATCACTAAAACCTAAATAAAAAGTCATTCATAAGACTTGTAAACTCCTAAGTTTAGATATAATAGTACGATCTTTAAGCTATGAAATTTCAAAATCATTAATATATCATGCGCTTCAATACATTGATTCGTTCATGTTTACATATATTCGACAACCAAAGGGAAGCTTGTGGTATGAAAATATAATAGTTTATCCACTGCAGGTTACAATCCCTTAAGAAATCTGCGTCACTGGCTGTGCCGGACCAATCAAGTCATCAATTATGACTGAACGTTAATGATTTCACAGTATCAACACCGTGCATAAAAAGGGAAGCTTGCTGTAGTTACTAATTAACAACAGTTGTTTGTTAGGAGCGGTCGTTATTAGCCCGAAGCAATACAACGGTTTTGCACCATATATAGCATCAACCCACCATTTCTTTAGAAATCCCTGTACCAAGTTAGGGTCATTACGGTTTTCACAGTTTTCCGGTTGTTGACCGATTTTGTCTGTTAATATACTTATGAGTTTTGACTTTCCCTTTGTAAGATTGTTCGGAGTTCGGTAATTTTGTTATTACCCTTATCGGCACTTTTCAGTGTGACATTCAATGCAACATTGGTTCACCACATCGATGTTGTAAACTGAATTATGTAGTGTCGACTTATTTTCGCTATGACTATATGACTATATGACTACTGCTCCCTTCACGTTTACTGAAGACCAATCAATCATCCATTCGGGCAACATAGAAGCAATACGATTATAATAATTATTATAACCAGACATAAACCTGTGGTCGTTGCATTTATAAAATGCATCCATATAGTTAAGTCAAGTTCAAACTCTAGAAACGTCAAAATATATATAATTGTCTTACCATTTGCATCTAAAGGAATGATATTCTTAGCATCTATCACTGAAATAGAAAAAAAAACATTGTATTGTATCATAAATGATAAACTGAAGAGGCAATCAATAATTTACAATCCTGAGACACAGACAAAGGGCGAGCAGCATGGACCTCGCCCAAAAACTTGTGATGAACCGAGGTGCTTACGAAGGAAGGGTACTCACACTTAAACATGTGATAATCCATGAAAAACACCTTGATTGCATTAACTTAGATTTTCAGTTTATCTTTGATGAAATTAATTACCATCCGTGACATTATCTATTATTAGATGATATCATATTGGGAATAATGAGAAAATACAGATCATATACAACACTACATTTTATTATTGTTTATTCCGTAGTAGGAGGGGACAATTTACTGTCTCTGGCTTGTATAACCTTGGACTATTTTGGTCATCATCTTTAATCCCTTTGGTTTACTTGCTCCCAACAGACTTACTTTTAAATAATCGCCAGAAAAAAATCATTTCGCTTTCCAATCTCTTGACTTTGAGCGTGAATTTATAAGCCATAATATTGTCCTGTGAAAATGTGTCCGATTGTATCTTTTTCAAATGAACAATCCACAACAGACCAAAATAAGTCACCTCTGTACTTTATTCCATCCTTGGACTTTATCATAGAAAACAATTGTAACATAGGACACTATTTAATCCTACACATTAAGATTTACATAAAGACGTGGTGCAGACATCCACTTACCTTCTACAAAAATGGAATGTGTATCTTTTTTACACCATACTCGTACGTTGATCTCGCCGTATTCTGTTGAACTGGTCACTTTCTGAAATGGATAGTATATACAATGTGCTTAACTGCATGCATTTATAAAATGTCCAAAAGAGCCCTAGGGTATTACAATAACTTGCATTAAGGGTCCGTGTGTGGCATGATATTTAAAAAAATTATAAGACTCAAATATTATACTTTTCACAAAACATACCATCTTAAATTATGTTTTTCATAATAAATGCCACTCAACATTCAAACTACAGTCCAAGCGCGTTATCTCGTACTGGGATGAGTCTTAGCTTATGGAGTACACTCGAAGTAAAATAAAATCTATGTTCATAGTAATTTTTATCCTAATACATAAATTGAAATAAAATCCGGTTCGATTCCATTTTTTCCGTGTCCACGATTTGTGGTTATTTGATTAGCATCTACATATACCATTACTTGCTATCCACTTAAGTCTTGAGCTCCAATACAACAATGGACATTGATCAAGTTTGTCAGTTACTTGTGGAAGATCAGTGATTTTATTCATCAGTACAATTACTTGGAATCCTACAATATTACAGTAAAGTTGTCAACTATTTTAGCCTTGGTGATTAAAGGCATATCATTGTATGGTGTATGCAATTATACTGTCTTCTTTTAAACTATAACTTAATTGTTTTATCAAAAAACTCTCACTTGTTGGTCCAGTTTTTCTTCATAGAATTTCTCCATTAGGGCAAATGTATCCATTTTATGGAGATAGAGTTTACCTTTGAGATCCTGAAATATTAGAGTACATTGTTATTAGCAACATATACTGACATGACGTATCGTAACGGGCTGTCCTAATTCAGTATTATATTCCTTACAATAGTGCATATTTAACATATAATGGCTTGGAGTAGATGTTTAATCTTATTCTATATTTAGTGATGATGAGGCTATCTAGTGTCAGGGGTTCTCTCTATCAAAATTTGGTTTAATATGGGTTGGCTTTGTGCTTTGGATGCTTCGAATGTTGGCTTTCCATGTTTTTTGGTGTTTTCACGATTAACATGAAAATTGATTAACGAACTGCACACCTGATGCATGTGAAGTTAAGCGTATGATTTTAATATTATGATAACTGTATCAAACCAATGAATTGGCTGCATTTTCGCGGTAAATATTACATCGTTAATTGTTCCAACGACGACAAAGTTGAAATATATAGCCTTTTAATTTTTAGAAACCATGTTAACCCAATTTGATTAAGTACTACTCCTATATCTAATAAACGAGTCTACAGTACAGTGCTAACAGATTTGATATGCAGGTATATATTCCATAGCAACGGTATTAATAAATGCTTGGACGAATTGTAAGCCCCAAATTTTACGGAAACAACAACGACACAAGTCGATTGAAATATCCTGGATTGGGAACGTTCATCAAACGATGGCGGTATTAATGGATTTAGATTAATGAAATCCTACCCATCCCATCACCATTTTACAGGAAGACATAAACAAACCATAAATATAACTACTCAGATTTGCGTAAATCATAATCTACATGTGGATAAAAAAAAATTGCTACAAAACTGCAAATGAAAACTACAAGTCATATGTCGAGGTCTTTTTAAGTTCAATGAGTTGAGGTGAAAGGTGGTTGTTCGTGTTGTTGATATTGGTGGACTTTTTTACAATCACCTTTTAAATTTTCTTTCCATAGTTGAAATGATCACATACATACATAAATATATTACCTTATATTCTTTAGTATGAAGATCTGCCATAGACAGCCCTTTATCGTTTGCATTAAAGAAATCCACAAGTAATCCCAGAGCATCGTACATTCTTTTGTAGAATATCGGTTGTCTCTATTGATCAAAGATATATGTTGTTAATATTGTCTTCAACATGTATTATTCCATTAAATCAACAAAATGTATGTCATCAACTAAAATCCCTGATGGAGCCCATACCTCTCTTAAATATTGTTTGGCGCTTTAAAACCTGATTCAACCCACCATTTCTTTAGAAATGCCTGTACCAAGTCAGTGTCATTACGGTTTTCACAGTTTTCCAGTTGATGACTGATTTTGTCTGTTTATATACTTATGAGTTTTGACTTTCCCTTTGGAAGATTGTTCGGAGTTCGGCAATTTTGTTATTACCCTTGTTGTCAGGCACCATAATGCGCTATGATATATATAATAGGATAGAAGTGTTATCGCAATTGCCAGGTCAATCCATCAAGGTGGCAATCTTTACCGCCTTCGCTTCAATGAAAAATCGTTGTATATTTATCTGTATCAACGAAAAGATACCAGTATGTTGCTTTATTGCTATATATATTGATTGGTTTATTTGTGTTTATCGTCACGTTCTATGCTATATTGCTACTACTGGACTTATTCTGGGAGAGAGAAAACAAATAGATAATACGAACATGACCGCTATAATATCGGACAATTTTCCCACGCTATTTTGAATTTATTGGTAGTGGTTGTACATGATTATTGTGGTAGATGTTGACACCAGGAGACACAAAGCAAAGCAACACAATAAACAAGATAATACAAACATAATGTATTCAAACTGATACTTTAATGGATATCGAAATGTGTTACCAATGAAATTTAATTCTTAATACAGATAATACCTAATAACAGATGGTATGGTCTCTATCTATATCATATATCTTACCGGTTCCTCAGTATCCATGACATCTTTGAATTCTTCAAGAAGCTCTTCCCAAATTGATTGTAAAATTCTGTCAAAGTTACTTTTCAGAAGATTACTGTTCAGTGTCAAAAGGTTATTGTCTAAATACGCCATTAAATCAACAATTGCCTGAAAGTTAAAACAACTGTGACATGTAACTAGATGATAATGACATTACATAAATACAATATATTGGCTTTTTTGAAAGACATGTATTACATGTTGACACAGGATAAGGTCGGCATTACCTCGGATAATTGCAGACTGACAACTCAAAATTACGGATAGTTTTCCTATGAGTAAGTCATGGTACTCAAGCAATACAAAATATAACTTGTTCAATAACAGGATGGTATATAAATGTATAAACTACACAACTTATTATTGCTTAGCTTTCAATTGCGAGAGAATGTACTAGTTTATCAACAAAACAACCTCAATGTTGATTTCAAATATACTTGTATTTTTGTTTCTATTTGTATGTGTTCCATTATAAGTATAAGTCTTATATAGCCTGTTAAATATGCAATTCAACTCATGGCGATTTGGTTTTATTTTTATTAAAAATAAAGCATTGTTACTATTTTCATAGCAATGCTTGACAGTTAAAACGTGTAATTGTATTTCATATTGTGGTTGCTAAGTTTTGTTAAGGAAGTCACTTTACTACTTACATCTTCAGCAGGGACACTCTCAGGAGCCCAGTTTAAGTGGAAAACGTCTTTCTTTATATCTGGTCTCATCTATAATAATATAGATTTATATCAATAGCAGAACATACCAAGAAGTGCTAAAAACATAAATAGTCAATGCAGAAAAATACAGAAGTGGCAAAAAACCCAAAAGACTAAAACATCACCACGAACAGACATGCTCAACACACGCTACATAAAAAGTAGAGGTGAGCTAATGCGCTGCGGAAGGGTAAAACGCTTGTAACTTGAATAAGAAGCTGTACCGTTTATTTTCATCAATTATGTTTCTTAAAGAAAAACTTGACAATAGAAAAGATTGGAAAACTAAGAAATGTTTGAAGATACAAAGGAGTCATCATTTGATTCAATTCTAAATGTTGTTCGGAACAAGGAAATCAAGTGGATCTTTGTCGGCACTAATAGCTTTAGTATTGTATTTGTTCTTCTTTGCATGGCTGCTATATTTTGTTTTTCGAATAGTGGGAGTGAGAATCATTAATGATATCTCCTTACCTTGTCTGCCACTCTATCCACCACCTGTTTGATCTTCTTAGACATGTTACTGTCAGCCTCTTTTATCATGGCATAGAGGTTAGTCTGTAGTCTAACGTTACTCTTATCAAGTTCTGATTGTAGTTTGTCAAATTGTAGTGTGTCTGGTAAAGGATGAAAGGCTTTCCTCACATGTTCCACGTTATTGATTGTTATACACAGCTGAAATAAATAATAAAAGTGCCCAAAAGCGTAATTAGAAGCCCTACATTGAAGAAATATTCACCAGTTGATTAGATAAATATGTTTGTATTTACATGATGTATATTTGTTTTAGATTATTAATGTCCTTGGACTTGGGACTTTTTATTTTAGCATACATTTGTTTATTTATGTGGAATTATGAACTTATTTGATATGTATGGGGTGATTTTTAAAACAATAATATGCTAAGTTAACTATAAGATACGTACAGGTTCTGTTACATCAAATTGTCCTTCGTCGTCATAGTAACCTTCTGTTATTAGTTTCTGGTGGATTAAAACGGCATACAATGTAGCTCCATCACACAGATCCTATGATGAAATATTATATACATAATTATTAGCTTTAACGTCTAATTGTAAAAATAACAGGGAAACTAAGAGATATTATGTGTTATTCAGCTATCAGACAGGGTATATAATGTGACATTTCCGGCTTAGGATCTATATTCCCTGAGGCGCAGCCGAAGGGAATATAGATCCTAAGCCGGGAATGTCACATTATATATCCTGTCTGATAGCTGAATAACAGATATATTACGGATTTAACCATTTTTTTTTAAATACAACTTCCAACTGTATTAAATAAATTTGCCTCTTTTATTTTCATTTTTCGTATTTCTAGATGTCCGTTTCCGTACCTTTGACGTCATTCTTCAATGACGTCAAAATATGTGTCACGTCATATTTCATGTATAGGGTGTCTCATGAAGGAAAATACTGTACTAAGTTTCTAAATCAATACAGTTTCGTATGTAATAAATTTTATAAACTTTATAAATATAACATTAATATATCACATAACAAAACAACGGGTTTGCGAAACAGCTTCAATAATTTAAATGTTAACAACATGTAAATAAAACCTTGGTGTGGCCTCATGACGTCGAACGTTTTCAAGGCTCGACGCTTTGTTTATTTGTTATGGTACAGCCGTGGAACATAGGAGTTTGCTGAATCGTTCAGGTATTTGTGACGGAATTGACTGTTGTAATATTTATTTGTTCATGCAGCCGTTTTGAGCATAAAAACAGCATTTAATTTGGTAAAAATACATTTATTATTCCGTAAATACGATTGATTCAGTGAAGCGTAATGTTTTGTCGTCCATGTTTTAATCGTTTTTGGGGACTGAAATATATACCCCGTCTGTTTTCCGAATATATGCTGACATTCAGGGTTGAAGAACCAATGAAAATATGTGTAACAAGCTAAATTCGTAATATATTCTCATATTATTGACATATTTGTGACATTTCAAAATCGCGGCAACACAGGCAACACAAAATACTACAATAACACGGAAAATAGAATATACAGATATATTGTTTTACATTTCACATCATATTTTATATTCGCGATTATTCTTCAATTAAATGCAATGTCATAACAATATTATTGGGTAGGTTTGTTAAAATAAGTTTTCACTGGTTCCACGGATTTTCCCTTTAGTAATATTTAGATAAAATACATATGAAATCTTTTCTGTTGCAAACATGATTTCTTGGTCTGCCTAAAACACACTTATATGCACAAATATATACTTCAAGTCATCAAATATTGTACAAATCTTCAGAAATTGCTAAGTTCATGCAAATTCATGAATGATGACAAATTCTATCATAACATAGCAAATACATGTATCCTTCAAACCGAAAAAGTTTTAAACTTATCTAAGTAAAAATGATTTCTAAGTATAGGAAATACATACTTTGATTATCTGTTGAACCAAAGGAAAAGCGTCTACCAAATCTGGCCATTTTAGCTGCTTCCAGAACTCTGTTATCTGTAATGATCAATATAATGGCATCTTATTTCCGTATAATGGATTCCTTTTGGCTTCCGAATAACAAAATGACAGGTTTTTGCTTCTGTATTCAATAACTATTTATCATTTTGGTGGTGTGACATTGCGTTCACAATGTAAAATACGCAAAGTCTTAATTCCGATTTATGATATCAGTGATGTATTAAGCATAATTTACAAGACACTTGCTTAAAAAATGAACTATAATTGTAAAGTACAGAGTACATGTATTCCATCTATTGTGATTAATGATTTTTTCAGTGGTGTTCATTTCGCCAAATATTGTCATTGTTTTACTGATGAAGTCATTTGATCTTGTTTGAAATGATTCGCATTCGCTGGGATCTAAATTACCATTTTTCGGTATTATTGTTGCACATATAATTCTACACCAATTCAATTGGATACGCATATGTATTTTATTCACAAATAATTGCATGCTTAGTGAAAGGTGGTTAATTATTCAGTAATACAATATTGGAAATCCACGAATTCCTAAAGGTGCATGGGATACATTGGGCACTGAACATATATTCTCTGCTGATATTTTCTTTAATACATAGCACTCGGTGCAAACATATTTGAACATTTTACATACCTGTGAAAAACAGCATACTACGTCAACAGAGGAGGTACTATACTTTACTCCAGTTTTCACGTCGACAACCTGATAAAACATTAAAAACAATTAATGAATACCACAATGACCACTGTACGGTGTAAAGCAAGAATATAGTACATTGTACGATTAATGTTTGCCAGATGTTCAGCTTGATTTCCCTGTGTTAACTGTTATTTCAATTCATGAAGTTGTTTTCCTTTTACCGACATGTATACTGTTTCATTCTTATATCATACCTTTGCTTTAAATGATATTGGTTAAGTTACCTTATCTAATTGTACTGCTTTCTGTATTCTTTGTTTCGCCTTCACCTTTGCTATGTCCAACCACTTTTGTACGGCAAATCTAAACCACTGGTAGTACTGGACAATATGTAACTTCTGTTTTTTATCTCTGAAAAAGAATGATATTTTTTCTATATTAGTGCTATTTCAATTCAATCATTTCAGTAAAATAATATGGCGACACACACGTTGATCATTCTTATTTTGGTTTTACATGTAGAATACAATATTGTTGATCCAATGACATGATCAAGGAACGATATTTCCCTTACATCAAATGTGATTTACCAGTCAATATTGCAATATATTATACTTTTGAATACTAACATATTTTCCAACACTTGAATTACGCTAACAGTGATACAAAGTCATTCTATTAATTCCATTAATTTCAACTTTGACCAACATTAGGAAAATGAGAAGAAAGTTTTTAGTTATTTTATTTACAAATGTGATGTATAACTAACAATCATGAGTGTAACAAGGGCAACGCAAAGCGTCGCGTATCCCCTCGCCTAAAAATTAGGCCCTGTGACCTTGACCTTTGACCTTGAAAATCAATAGGGTTCCAGATTCTCTTAAGGTCTAAGCATGTACCAAGTTTGGTCAAAATCCATTGAAGGATGTTGATTCTAGAGTGTTCACAAGGATGTTTCGTAGTAAACATTTAACCCGGTGACATTGACCTTTGATCTATGACCTTGAAAATCAATAGGAATCCAGACTCTCCCATGGAATACGCTTGTGCCAAGTTTGGTCAAAATCCATTGAAGGATCTTGATTCTAGAGTGTTCACAAGGATGTTATGCGATAAAAATTTGACCTGGTGACCTTGACCTTTGACCTTGAAAATCAATAGGGTTCCAGACTCTTGGAAGGACTAAGAATGTACCAAGTTTGGTCAAAATCCATTGAAGGATGTTGATTCTAGAGTGTTCACAAAGATGTTATGCAGTAAAAAATGTACCCAGTGACCTTGACCTTTGACCTTGAAAATCAATAGGGATCCAGACTCTCCTAAGGACTACGTATGTACCAAGTTTGGTCAGAATCCATTGAATGATCTTGATTCTAGAGTGTTCACAAGGATGTTATGCGATAAAAATTTGACCTGGTGACCTTGACCTTTGACCTTGAAAATCAATAGGGTTCCAGACTCTTGGAAGGACTATGTATGTACCAAGTTTGGTCAAAATCCATTGAAGGATGTTGATTCTAGAGTGTCCACAAGGATGTTACACGGTAAAAAAATATTCAGTGACCTTGACTTTTGATCTATGACCTTGAAAATTAATAGGGTTCCAGACTTTTCTAAGGACTAAGTATGTACGAAGTTTAGTCAAAATCCATTGAAGGATGTTGATCCTAGAGTGTTCACAAGGATGTGACAGACGGACGGAAGGACGGATGTTAGCGTTACTATATCCCTTCGCAACTTCGATGGCGAGGGGATAATAAGAAGTCATCAGATATACATTGAAGTATCTGCAACTGGTAACATATATTGCCATTGTCAATTAGCGAAATATACGTTACCATGGATCTTCTTGTTTGATGTCAGTTGAAATAAAAAGAAAAACAAATATAAACCACACTGCCATATGCTAATTCAGGCTGGCAAAGTGGATATTCCTATCACACATATTAATTATATCCTTAAGATATGTAAATGATTGGTGTAAAATTGTGATGGGTCGAAATTTAAAAACAAATTGGCTTATTATGTTAACAATACATTGTACAAATGATAGTTATATGCTCGTTATGGTTATGGGTGTTTAAAGCCACTCTCAACAATACCAGTTATGTTATGGCGGTCAGTTTTATTGCTGGAGGAACGAGAGTACTCGAGGAAAACAAGTCACTGGTAAACTGTATATCATACGGTTATATCAAGAACATCTCGCCATGTCCGGGATGCACACTTGTAATATTACTGCTGATAACACTGCTTGCATTAGGTAGATATATATCCATGTTCCATACAATCACGATCATATCCATATAAGAAATAATTACCCGTCAGTCAATTTTTCTCTAAAACTTGAAAATTCCTGTAATGCCATGTACAGTTCAAACAGTCCCGTTCCAATGGTGTGTTTCGATTCCAGAATATCTGTTCTGATTGTACTGTCTGGTTTCCGAATGGTCTGTTGAATTGTTTTATGGAATTCGTGGTCTAACTATAAAGCAAACATAGTTACTGTAAGAAGGTATTATGGATAAATTGAATATTTTGAATTTAATATTAAACGTTTCTATTTGGATCGCTGCGTACAACACATATAAATGCAGGTAGAAATGTTGTTATGCATTCCATCTACTACACATTGCAATTGTTGTCAAAATATAAGCAAAATAGAAGATTGTCGTGAGAAATGTGTTCCTTGATCAAAAATATTATTGTTACATTTTTTTAATGAAGTGAAAATTTTTGTGTTTTTCAAACAGGTCAAATTTGAATCGGTCAAAATAACATAGACCTCATAAACATTTAATTGTAATTGTGATCATCATCACGAATATACACACAACGGATATTTTGCCTAGCCAAGTAGTAAAGGTTAGTGCATCATATACTACACATGTCAACATTTAAGCAGCACCAAATTGTCTTTGGTGCTGTATAATGTCAATCTAATGATAAATACGTTTCAGATGAGTTACTTGATGGGTGTCATTATTGGAGTAGGAACTGTCTACCCTTCCAAATCACATGGGCTCCCCCCCCCCCCCCCCCACCCCACTCCCACCCCCCGTATTTTATTTGAGCTCTGCTTGCTCAATCTTTAGTTTTCTGTATTGTACTTTGTGTCCCATTGATTATCTTTTTCTTTCCTTTCATTTACAGTTTCTAATTTATTCTTTGGTATCTTCAAACTTTTCGTAACTTATTTAAGATTTACACCTCACATTTGATTCACCAGCTACTCCTTAAATTGCAAATTTGGTCAAAACCAGATTTATTAACTAGAACATTATTACTCATATTTTATCCAAATAACAAAATAAACAGAGAATATAATGAAATTAGACAAATTATTGTTTATCATGTACACATTAAAATAATCAGAATTCTTAATTTGAAATATTCAAAATAATGAACAAGAAAAAACATAAGACAAATATAATTACATTTCTGCATATTTCTGTGGGAAATTACAGAATATAGCTATAGTAATAGGACCTAAATACTCAAGCTGCCCATTAGTATCTACATAATAATACAGTTAAAGATAATAAATCCGTTGATTTGAAATATATGAATAGTCATATTATGTGAATTAATACGTGCATACGCCTTCAAAGTGCCATAATAATATAAATTCTAATTGTCTACAGTAATTGTCTATAGCGGACAAAGTATCAGTGACAGACTGTCCGCTGTAGATAAGTATCATAGGAAAGATAGAAACGAGCGTGATGTGTGCTGTGCTGAAACGACAGACGAATCGTCAGAAAAGACGTAACTATGCATAGTAGGGTTAGTTTATTGATAGCATGCAATAGCAAGTATATTAAAGTAATATTAGCATTGCATGTATTGCATTTCTTGATGGAACGTGTAAAATGTCTAAGCTATCATATGTTTAGCAGTTATCTGATAATATTCGCTTAAATGCTTCAGTTAAAGAACATGGCTTTGGCCAAGGTGTTAAATTTACCACCTCTAATCAGTTAATTTATTAATGACAAAAGTCAGTTTGTCATAACATATGCCATTACTTTTCATATTTCACACTTAGGAGACATAATTGATTGTAAATAACACTTAGATATACAAAAATAGAACAGTCAGATTGTAATAAATTGCAAATGCAATATAAAAGAAATCAAATCAAATCTAACGGAAATAGAAATTAAAACGAATTATTATATAATACTGGAATTATACAAATTTACTTATTTTGCAGACTATCAGCTTGTTTTCATTGATAACACTGAGAATATTATCTAACGATGGAAAATTATATTAGATTGGTAATGAAAAAGATCAAATTATAATCATTCAACATTTGGTCCCAAAATAGTATTTGAATGTTCTGGTATCATTTATTTAAATATTAGCATCTGGTCTACACATACCGAACAATTATCTGTCGATAATTTTGTGAACAAACGATTCATTCCATACAATATATTGTACGAATATGACTCTGGGAATTTACATTGCAGATCATGAAAAGATTTCAAAAAGCATAGTAATTACTTGACTAAATGTCGACAAATTTTGAATTAAATTTCTTTCTTTAAACTAGAGGCTTATCTAGTTTTCGGCCATCAATTTAGCATCAAATATATCAGTCGGTTTGAGCTTCGTCCTGTTGAATAATTATCATTAATGACGAGGTGTAAGTTATTGCAATGTGCAGCGCATGTGTGAAACGTCATAAACGCATTATGTTGATGTTGAGCATAATATTATTGTATTTTAGAAAATGCAGTTAACCTTCTTTGATATGCCATTGTAAATTCGTATTTGGAATTCTTTTCTACTGCACAATATAGTTCCTTTCGCTGAATTAAATTATACACTCTAAGTGATAACTATACAACTATCCCTATTACAAAATATTTTGCAGTTAAAATTTAAATTGTTAGTTAATGCGACAACTAGCGAGTATCTTAGAAATTGATTACTATTGTGTTTACTTAAGTGATAATTTATACAATATATATATTTGTATAAACGTCTAATATAAAAAATATGTGCAGAAAGTAATAAATACCTCCTGAAGTAGAAAATGGTACATATCATTAGCCAGCTGAAAATTCAATAATTCTATTGATAGTTTCAAGACAAAAAAGTACTATTCTAAATATTTTACAATTATAAAACGCTTTTAAGATTATACTTTGTTTTGTATATCAACAAGGACGAGTTCCTAATCAGCTAAATCTTTAAACAAACAACATTAAACAATCGTAATGTCACACCCATTACAACATAAATATAATATTTCACTATTTTGTCATCATTCTATGTCATGCATTAAATGAAGGGATATATGTCTAGAAATTACGAATATAAGAGAGTACCTATCGATAATTTTCCGAATTGATTTTAGAACTGTTCTGATGGAAGTCATTTATATACCTCGTTGTCATTATAAAACGTCACCTCTATGAAATAAATCCTGTTTTGTGGAGGATACATCTCGGTGAATTGTTTGATTTAAGCCGTGTTTCTTTTCCAACCTTGCAAGGTTTCAGTTATATCCTGGGGAAAGTGATACAGGGGTGGGAAATACGGGCATTCTGAATAAAATCTTGTGCGTCTGTAATCACTTATTAAATATTTTTATTTAAATCTTCTACTTTAGTAAGCAGGTTGTGGTTATTAAAAAATATACAACATAAATAGCACATGGCGTTCAGTCAAACGATATTAATATTACAGATACGGACACCTTAAGCCAAGCAACTTCTAAATTCATCTACACTACTATACACGAGTGTGTTTGTTAGCACTTTATTAAACAATGACATTGGATATACGCAATATAATCTATCACTATGGTACCTACCAGTAGTTCCTTTCAAACTCTAAAAAAGCCACTTACCACTTTTTCAAGCTGTCTGAACGTTACGTTGAAGTATTTGACGTTAAGAATTCTAATGAAAAAAGAAACAAAACAGGAAATGAATCATTCACGAAATAAAATGAAAAGGTTTCCATTGATACTCAATCTAAATCGCAATGAAATTGTGGAAGGATACCAACAAAGGTTACATGTTACATATTCTGGACAGATTGTATCAATGGTTATCAATAGTATAAGAATTCGTTTAATATATGAGTCGTCCATAGCCTAATCTGTATTAATTATTCTCTGGTACGATGTTCGGTTCGTCTTAAGTGTTGTTTGTAAGAGAACTGAAGTCTTATTGTGTTGTTTGTGTTTGTTTTTGGCACACCCAATAATGGATAATCAAGAGAAACTGGCAACATTGAGTACACAAGACAGGACGAAGACAAACAACACAAAAACACAACACAAAAAACTAAAACAATGAGCAACACGGACTCCACCATACACTGGGGTGAATGTGTTGTCATGTCTGGGATGAATGTGTTGTCATGTCTGGGGTGAATGTGTTGTTATGTCCGCACGGACTTCACCATACACTGGGGTGAATGTGTTGTCATGTCCGCACGGACTCCACCATACACTGGGGTGAATGTGTTGTCATGTCCGCTTCGATTCCCGCATAAAAACGATGTTCGGTTGCTTGTAGGAGTGCTGACGTACGTCTTATTTGTTATTGGTGATTGCTTGCATATAGTGGTGTATTGACTATATAAGTAACATTGCGGGTGTCTAATAAGAAACATAAACTTTTTACCCGTCAGGAACACCTGTGTTCACCCCCTCCCCCCGTTGTTAGTGGGTGCTGTGTTGCTCATCATTTTTAGTTTTCTGTTTTTTCTCTGTGGTTTTTGGTTGTCTTCGTCCTGTGTATTGTGTACCCAATGTTGCCACTCTCTCTAAGTTATTCATTCTAGATTGCCCTTTCGGTTTCCTCTAACGTTTATCTAAGTCGTTCATTTTCATCGTTAATGAACATCGAGAGGAAACAGTGGTAATTCACATATTGACATTTAATGGTGATTAAAGATAATATAAAAATTTAGCCAACCGGTTAAGCTTGCTAAAATACGACAAATTAGCTTATTGTGTAGATTCTGCTTGGGCACTTAACACACTTCATTTTCATAATTGCTGGTAAATAAATTCAAAATGGTCACATTATATCAGATTTATATTCATCATTGAAGACTGTCAAAATATGAACACCATCACAGCAGCACCAGCCTTTGGTTTTTATTAAGTCTCAACTTTATATTTCTGTAATTTCACACTAAATAGGAGTGTATTAGCGCAATATAATGTCTAGTCAGTGTAGGTTTAACTAGTCAGAATTGTATCAATAAATATCATAATGTGTCGTGTACAAGTTTGTTTTAAAAATTGCATTTATTACCACTGAGGAAAAACAATTTTTGAGTACAATGACTGTTTTATTTGACATAAGAAATCATAATTTCTCTATATCTGACAACTCTGTCAAATAATTGAATGATATTAACACGATGATCTTTAGGGAAATGATTCTGTAAATCGATTTAAACTATTAAATCTCCGGAAACTATAGTTATACCTTTCATATAATGGATTATAGCACGTATCCGTGGCAACTAGATCAACATTTAAAGTGTTTGTCATTTCTATCAAAGAATGTATCATGTCTTCTTCTGTGTCTTGAACCTGTAAATAAACAGTAAAATAATGATCCCTTAATAAAAGTTTGTTCTTCAATATTACTGCTCAATATAGATGCTATAAATTGTGAACTCTATGTACAATACAGTGTGTGGGAGGTAGCAACGAATGAATTAAAACATATATGACACCTTACTGAACGTAATTGATAATGTATATTAATATACGTTCATCTTAATTTCTTTGACTTTTTAAATTCATTCCCAAATTCCAACTGTCTAAATACTGGACTAATGTGTTACTTACAACACCAGTATATCAAATATTAATACAACATTTATCATCCTGTTAAATATTCAATGGTGGATCAAGATAAACACAACTTTTATAAATGCCTTTCCATAATACGTTTAAGGAATTTCACCACGATATAATTAAATATTAGTATGTTATCTGTAATTTTGATAGATAGAGTAACATGTTCTGAATCGTGAATGAAAAACACACATTTATTGTCTTAGGATCTTCCTCACAAAATAGGAGAGAACATGTAATGTAACCACATCTCATCTTTTTCTTTTCAATATATGTCTCTGACGTTCTAGTTCAGCATCGCAGCATAAATCAAACGTACAATGTATTTAAATATTACCTTTACTTTCTGTTTTGTTAAATGAAGTACCCTCTCATACCACTCTACTGTTCCTTTCTAAAAATAGAAATATAGTGTTTGTAAATTTCCATGTCATACACCGCCGTCAATAGCTTGTTGTTTTGTTGTTGTTTTTATTAATAGTTTTTTTTTTCCATTGTATTTCGTATGACCATTTTATCCTGGACTCCTGGTCTTCAGGTATGGAAATCGTGTTCATCCTACCATGGGCAAACCCAAATAATCGAATTGAAAACAGCATGTACAATTGCATTTCTAATGACAGACTGTTTCTCAGGGATAACGCTACAGATTCAGAAAATCATCTTAATATCTTGGAGGCGATATTGAAAATATAATTACCAATATATAATTTACAAATTTGTTTTTGTAGTATAAATATAATAACGTACATTTCATGTGTATAATACTATTTGTCATATGTAGGTCAAACATCGTTATCTTGGATATATCGTATTATTATTTTGCATTTTTCAGTTTTCGGAACGGGGTTCGACTGATGTATCATGTTGAATTAACACAGGGGTTTTGTGTGAATTATCGGATTTTGATTGTCTTATAATTGCATAGCGATTTATAATGCTTGGTTCTTCTTGGGATGACAATGCATCATTTACACGATTCCTAAGAGCACGGGGTACACGAGATGATGTAGATATCCTATCATATTCTAAGGTTAATAGTTGTGAATATTTCAAAATGTTTAAAGAAACCGATTAGATGCAATAATGTTTACACCATTTGTTTCAAGAACGTCAAAATGTATATTTAACAGGTGCATAAGTATTTTCTCACCAGAGTAAAATTTGAACTGTATTTAATTGTTACAAGAATATCACAACAAGTGGTCATAGCCTCGGCACACATAAAACTATTCACTTTGATACTTTGACTCCTTTTGATATCTGGATTAAGCACAGCACGACTTTAAAATGCTACGAGAGATAGTTTTCCAAAAATACGACCATGGTGTACTCCTAAGCACAATTGTTCAGTTTTCTAAAAATATATACATATTTTAGCACTTACCTTCAAAATCAGTTTTACATTAAGAGCAAGTTCGTTGTTAAATGGACAGACGTGTTTATATATCTTCATTACATGAATTTTACACAGGCACCTATATAAATAAAATAAGATATATAAGATAATATGCATAGATTTATTTCTAGCCAGAACAGAGAGAGGCGGTGATGCTTGTATTTGTGATCATTAATTTTTGTTGTTGCTTTATTTGCTTTCACTTACTTCCCCTTAAGATTTGTTTTGGTGTTTGTGCCACGTGTAATTGCCTGGTTTGATATGTACTTAGCCACATGTAACCAAATAAATGAATGATAATTGTTACGCCGCTTTGAACAGAGGTTGGAAATCACAGTATTCTACAAGGTCAATAGATGCTTCCGCCGACAGGTCAGATAGTGGATTAACATATTGGTCTCAACTTACTATTCGATATAAACAGACCAATCAATTCAAGGTTTTTGATTATCATTATGACGACATATTTCGGTAGCAATATCCACAAAAGACAGGATTCAATTTTTGGTAATATATTATAACTTTTTGAGTTTTGTAAACTCAGTTGGTAAAATTTACAACATAAAATAAAACGATAAATGAATTATGTAGATTTCTTACTGTAACATAGAATCTAAACGACTCAAGGCAGCTTTATTCGATGAGGGGAAAACTTCTCTCTGCTTTCTCAGTAAACTCATACAGTAATTTATAAAATTTGTGAAACATTCTGCTAGCCCCTCTTCCTGTAAAATATAATATATTTTGTATCAAACAATTATCTATATTTATCTATTAATGATTGACTTAATACAGTAGGTTCCGGCGTGTTTGTTATTTCATGTCAGTAGGAATTCCTTGTACAATGACATGATAGGCTAGAGCTACTCTACTAATGTTATCCGTTGAATTCCCGTCCAATTAAAGTTGTACAACTTATTTCAATTATTTACGGTAGGTCGGTGATTTTTTGCAGGACACTCTCATTTCCTGTACCGATAAAAGTTGTTGTCACGATAACGATATAATTGTAATATTATTAAGCGTAGCGTTAAACATCAATCATCCATATTCCGCGTTATAAAATGAGCAATTGTAGAACAACACAGGTAGAAATAAACCCTACCATCCTACTTTGGCAAGAACAAGTGGCTTTGTGTTGAATATTTTGACGCATGGTAACATTGTTTTGAGACATCTAATGCATTTGTTTATACACCTGACTTTTCGGACATCATATGGCATCCGACCAAATTGTCTGGTCCCAAACTATGCATTTCACATCCGTATATAATGTGCTTTGATCAAATAAAGAACAGACTTATAGAAATGCGACAATACCCTAAACTGTTATCGACCTGGCTGGGAATGAAAGACCATTTACTTCTGACACACATAAGATCACCGATTAGTCAAGTATACCACATTTGTTGACGGACATAAACAAGGTTTATAGATCTCATGTATGATTCTGTGTTTACAACAATGATATTACCTCTTCTCTTGATAGTGATTCAGGAGACCATAATCTATCCAGATTGTCAAGCAGTTGTGATAATAGATTATAACTTAAGGTCTGTTCGAAATGTTTTCGCACATAAGCCACCCACTTACTGCAATGATAAAATGGAAAATAAATAAAACGGATGGAATTCAATCCTAATTCAATTACATGTGCATAATGTATTTTACCTTTTAATTTAGTATATCAATTTTACCTATTTGATGTTTTGTTTAATATTTTAAACGTTTACAATTACAAATAGCTATCTAAATGTTATGCAATAATGTCAGCAATGTCCAAATTATCGTTAGAGTGAAAATCAATTAACTGATTTGTAAACCTTTTGATGTGAAATTTGCTGTCATAACAATTTTCAATTAAAAATAATAATTTGTGAAATAACATTTTTAAAAGGATGTTTGTTTCAACATATATTAGCTTCACATAATTATATTAAATGTCTCACTGATTAATGTTCAACTTTGTGTAACAATAAATCTAATATATATATATATATATATATATATATATATATATATATATACAATATATGCACATTGTCGAAAAACATCAATTTAATTTGTACCAACTTTAGAAACAGGCACAAAGTGGGCCTTTGGTTATATTTTCTATCCATGTACGTATATTTATGTTTATTTGACAATGTAAACATATCCCAAACAAGAGACAAAACTTAGTGAAAAGAGAAGACACAAGAGTAGTTTCAATGGTTTTCAACGATGTCCTCTGTCACGTACCGTTACAATTTCTTACTGTACGCTTTATATATATCATATGTATGTACCAATATATTAATGTGTATGCTAAACCATTAAGCAAAAATGTATTCGTATATCTTATTGTATAGCAAATGCAATGGTTGTAGGATACAAAAGATAAGGGACTGCACATATTTATCTCTGCACATATTTCGTAAAATGAGATTCATGAAAAAAACATTCACATACCAAACGGCTTGTTGAACAGGGGTTATGTCCCCTTGTATAGCATGTTGATGAAGAATTGTATCTCCAGCTTTTGATAATTCTCCACTCCACTTCACTGGATGCTCCTAAATTTAATAACAAGCCGATCATATCATGTCGTTTCTACATAACACATATTAGAAAAGTATATTCAATTTCAAATTCTAAGGAGCATGATTGGCCGAATGGCTCATGTTCTTGAATTTTGACTATAAATCTAATATAATTTTTGAGGTGTCAAGCTCCATTACACACTTCTAGCGTAAAGGCAACGCCCCGCTCTCGGGTGTTTCACTTGTCAATTCGCTATATCTGTTCTGCCTTCTCTCTCGACTATCGTTACGATATAGCCGCAAAATTGTTGAAATGACGATAAACACAAAACAGATCAACATTTACAATGTTAATTCAAATAACAAATTTACAAACACTATATCCGTTTAATTATATTATTACTATAATGAGATGTGCCCAATATCAATAGTGTAATTTCTATTGAAGATGACATACATTTATGATGTGCTACATTGTCCACTTGCTGGAAAGAACACATACTTAGTGAACTAACGCTAGAGAAAACGAAAGAAGAATGGTGAAGAACTGATAAATTGAAGACACGTGCAATATTAGGCACCAGACACAGAACGAAGACAAACAAAACAAAGAAAAACATTGCATCAGAGTTTGTAGATTAACTATATAGTTTAGCATGAAATGATAGGTTTAAACACATTTTGCTTTGTAGCAGCTTAATGCTTTTGTTAAATACAGGCTTTATAGATCAAAGGACTAACAGATATTACGTCGATATAGACAGTTTTTAGTTTGATATATAATGCAATGCAAATAGTAAAAGTATAATGTTTGCCTATGTTTGAAAAAATGTGCTATTAAATTACAAGATTAAGTTTAGTATAGCATAGATAAACATTGCCGTCGACTTCTTTAAAAAGCTTACATGTGATTTTGATATTTCGTGTTGAATAAAAACACTGATGAGATCTTCATGTTGTCTGACGTCAGTCCAATTATCATCTTCTTCAAGACCTCGGTCCTCACGTGTTGCTAGACTCAGTTTTAGTTTGATGTCTCCCTTAATGGATGACCTTGATGACCTACCTTCCAATGGATACCACATTTCGATACCAGTCGATGGAATGTCCTATTTAAAACAAATAAAGGAGAGATCATTGCAATGCATGCATGTAGTTTCCAGAATTTATATTAGTATTGAGATTAATCAACTACGATATTTAGTATTTTATGTTGATATTCGGCTTATACATCATTTTATATTCATGGCACATCAATGGACAATTCGTTTTTTGTTACAATCATTGTGTTCATTTATATTCTTGTGATTGTTTGTGACTTATAGCTCTTTTAGAAATATCAATTTAATATATTGATTCTAAAGAGAATACATCCAAATAATTATAGCTGCCCTTATAGCTAGTGGTCAATTCAATACAAGTTCATTACAGGCATTTAAACACCAATCAATCAATTAATCAATCAATCAATCAATGGCCCTTCATTTGTAGTTCATCTAATGATGTCGTTATTGTTATATATTACACTTTAGGTTTTTATTTTCCCTATTTGTCTTTGTTAGCGCAGCCGGTCACTATTTTCGTATATGGACCGGTCACTATTTTAGTATATGGACCCGCTAGTTACCTGCATTATTATTTTAGATAAAAAGTATAATATAGCAAATAGTTCATGTCACTTCGGGTCATATGGCAGTATATGGACCGGTCCGTCACCAAATAAATATCATATGGACCTCAGAAGCTTCGGTCCATATAATATTTTTTGGTGACGGACCGGTCCATATACTGCCATATGACCCTCAGTGTCATGAACTATTTGCTATATTTGTTCTATTTAATATAATAAGTGCTTGTTTATTTTTATTGTATGTTTATATACGTGTGACCACAATATATTTAGATATAAACAAGTGGGATCCAGATACCCGTTTTAAACCGCAAGTACATATCTCAAGACAAAACCTAGATTAAAATTTGCTTTTGTTGTCCTCAATTTTATTGATCAGAATATGTGGTTTGAAAGAGCGTACTTCGTATTGTTGCAGTCTGTTATATTATCTACTAGTCCAGTGTTTGAATTCTTATTTCATTTCTAGTAGAAAAATTAGGAAATATTCATATTTTTTCCAAAATGACACGAAATTAATAAATATCCAAATTAATGTTAAAATGTTATTGTGATTTTGGCATTTCCATCCATGGAATGTTCACCTTAAATGTCAAATCAATACAACCAAGAAAATCATCAACACTGCCACTGTCTTTAGATGTCCTAGCCGACTGTGCTACTTGTTTAAAGAATCGGCCCAGGCCCCTTAAACTCTGTACTTCATTCAGTGTCTTAGCAGCATCAAATACAGAAACTTCATCATCATGATCCCTAAAATAGGTACATTAATAAGTTAATTTACAAGTGTATAATCAACAAAATTCCTGAAATGTCAACTATTTAGGACGAGTGTTGAATATTCAAGTTACAGGAGATTAAAGATGACCGGTGTTACTTTTTTTCAAAACAAGTATACGGATTCACAAGTTGTCATTTTAAACATATTCAAGCAATTCATGGTGTCGAGGATAAAGATAATACCTTCACATTAGTCAGATATACGTCTGGTTATACCAGACAATGTTTGTATCTGTATTTCTGTATTGTGTGTTGTATTGAAACATAATGTACTCATGTTAATGATTCAAGTTGTTTTTACAACACAATCAGAGTAAAATATCGACGTACATCTGGATGCACTTATTTTCGGCGAAAATTTAAAAATGATAATTTATTCTTACATTAGAAAAATTAAGGAATATACAACAACACAAATATGTTTAGTGGAACTCTTTAGATATTGATTTAACTCCTTGGTCTTCAAATATGTCATGCCAAATACAGTCAGACACATTAATCATCTATATAAATTTCATTTTCCTTTACATCATATTTTATGAAATAAAAACAAAAACTAAGACATGTTATTTTGCTGACAAATAATATTTGTATAAGCTTTGAATGACTATATATCATTGATAGAAGCTATATTTATTATGCTTTGTCTGTCGAGTTTTATATTTTACCAGCGATATGTCTACCTGAACTAGTAAACACTAGATATCTGATTTAGTGCACACGGTGTGTTTCTGGGATTGTTTTGTGCTGTCGTCATTAACTGGTATCATACAACACAAATCTCCTGAGTACATCACACTTCTAATATGTTGACTCTATGCTGCAACAATTACATCAGCAATGTTTATTTCTAGAAAATGTATACCTTTTCTGAAGAGTCTACAAGAACAAATGTGTGCAATACTTGTATGTTGTTTTAGATATTAAAAACAACCCAGTAGCTATATAACGTGGTGTTTTTAATTCATCCATCAAGATTGTACAACTACATAATCTTCTTGCAATTCCTTCATTAAGAATGAGATAATATTAATATTGGAAATGAGATTGAATTCTACATTCCCTTAGGTTGTGTCTGACAATTGTAATTAAACAAGAAACGAAGGAAAGGTAATCAATATATTAATTACTTTCTTGCTCAATTGATAATAAAATATACGATGTCGGTTTTGTTACGTCTATCCGGATTGAGATATTTACGTGTTTTTTTTTTTTTTTTTCTAATTGGTATTTTATCTTTTTTTCTACAAAATGTGTTATCTGAGTTGTAATTAAAATGCTAGATATAGTCTGATGACAATAACAACATCTTATTTTCTTTGTAATACGTCTTACCAGATATCTAAGTGTAATTTGTCAGTGTTTACGTCTTCAAGATCACTACAATGAAATGATAAGAGTCATTTTATTAATCATATAAACTAGTTGTAACATACAAAATCATTGTCCGTTTGAGAATTCCAATCACAAACAATTGAAGTCGAACCTTTTTGTATGAACAAGCTTAAAAGCACTCCACTATTTTAGTTATCCTAGGTAAAATGTACCTACAATTATTACGAATTGACCAGATTTTAATCTGAGATTATCAAGGAATAATGAGATTCGATAGTGATTAACAACGACAAATATTTACTTTCGTATTATTGAAAGACAACATTACTACTTTCGAAATCAGGCCAATATGTTTTGGGTCGTCTCGATTCCGTCATATGTTGTGCAATGCCGATTGACGTCAAACAAACTTGTAGTAATGTTAAGTATTTGGTGTGCTTTACAGTGAATTTCACAGAACAGTATTGATGTCAAATATACTGATATTAAGGAATATTCTGAGTAGTGTCCACTTATATTGCTTCAGTGATTGATACAACTGGAAACAAGTGTATTGTGTGTTTATAATCTCACTATAATTAATCGTATTCTTACAATCTAACTAGAAACACTCTTACAATCTAAATTTTTCATTCCATTCCGGGTTGACTGTGTTCGGTACTACGTGTGTTGCTTTGATTAATCTTGCTGGAACCATGCTTCTGGCAGATTTATCTTTTTTCTTTCCTGTTAGTGAAAACTTTCTTCCACTCCTCTTCCTTTCCTGGTGTTCATCTTCGTCCGAAAATACACCTTGATCGGAACCATCTTCGTTTAGTAATCTCCCAGGTACTATCCCACACATGCAATAAGGGTCACTAAAACCTGAAATATAAATAATTATATAATATGTCCACATGACAATCTATATAGTTATCTTTTTAAGCAGTCAATAGAAACAAGTATGATAATACAAGATTCGACAGATTATACATCCATGTAAATATTAAAATTCTTGATGTATAAACCTCATGTATATACCTCATCACAAGTAATAATATATAGACTTAATGTGTGTATAATATTAAAACCAATAATGTAACTGGAAACCGAATACTACGAATGTATTGGGGTATTCGCTCATCTTTCTATTTCAATATCTAGCCATCTTAAATAACAAGCTGTAATAGGTTCTATATTATAAGCATAATCGATCGGAAACCAATATTTTTTGTCAATGGGTGATTTTAGAAACATGATATTTCTTTTTTGCATTTTGTAATTAGATCACTTTGCTTGAATAAATATACATTAGGTTTGGTTTGGTTGATGGTGTTTAACGCCACATTCAACGATATTTCAGCTATATCGTGGCGGTCACTTTTATTGGTGAAGGAAACCGGGGGACCAGGAGAAAACCACCGACCTGCCGCAAGTCACTGACATTAGAGAAGACTGTCTAGGCAATCAGTAATGGACAATCCATAGACAAAGGGAAACACGATCAGAAACAAAATACAACAAACTATGAGGCACACACCATGAACAACAAGGACTCACCTGTGGTGAACTTGTTCTATTATCGGATAGATCACGTATGCAGTTCTTCGATTTCAATCGACACATATTTAATAGCAGAAACTCGACATCAACAAAGAATATTGAGGAAAGCATGTTTACATTTACTAATATTAGACAACGTTATTCTTCTATAGCATAAAATAATAGTCGCCTACAAGCTTTAGACTCGGCCACATCATCGAAATTTTGTTTACATAAAGGTAATAACTATAGCTCCTTACTTTACATATAACATTTGACATTTTCTGTGTTGTTGACATCATAAATGTTATGTAATTGACAACGGTAATCCGATTACCATGTGTTTGTAGCGTATTTGGCAAATCTAATTAGTGATGCAAATTAATGTTTACGTAAGCTCATTGCGCAAATGGCATTTTGTCAAAGTTCTTTTCAGAGCGAATTACGTGTAAGATTTATGATTTAATTACTTAGAAAAATTCGTAAAAAAGTAATTATTTCTTTTCATGCGTCGGCCTAACCACAAATTGACATTAGGAATATAACAAAGTATCACTGAGAATTGTATTAACACCATTAACACGTTTATGCACTTTACCAGAAAAGATTGAAGATACGAAATGAACAATCAGAAGCCGTAAATCGAAGGACAGACAACACAATGGCCTATCAGAAGCCGTAAATCGAAGAAGGACAGACAACACAATGGCTATCAGAAGCGGTAAATCGAAGAATGAGAGACAACACAATGGCCAATCAGAAGCCGTAAATCGAAGGACAGACAATACAATGGTCAATCAGAAGCCGTAAATCGAAGGACAGACAATACAATGACCAATCAGAAGCCGTAATTCGAAGAAGGACAGACAACACAATGGCCAATCAGAAGCCGTAAATCGTAGAAGGACAGACAACACAATGACCAATCAGAAGCCGTAAATCGAAGAAGGACAGACAACACAATGGCTAATCAGAAGCCGTATATCGAAGAACAGACAACACAATGGGCAATCAGAAGCCGTAAGTCGAAGAAGGACAGACAACACAATGGCAAATCAGAAGCGTAAATCGAAGAAGGACAGACAACACAATGGTCAAAAAGCATAAAAGAACAAACAACGACCTACAAAAACCTAAAGATGGACCAACACGATTCCCACTAAAACCGGTGGTGAAGTAATGTGCTCCGGAAGGGTAAATTTGAAGATACCGCAAGTACAATCATATTCTCGGAAGGACATATAGTACAATAACCAAAAGAAAAAGGAGCAACGATTATCTAGACAACACTACACGGAAAACGTAATCTCGATGTACCACATCCATGAATGTTCCATAGAATTTCTGAAGCGATGTCTTAGCTATTATCATGTTTATACCCTTGGGTTTATTTGGTCAGAGAGGTATCTATTATAGTTGATTTACCTATCTGTTGAATTGAGCGTACCAGATCAAGGTTAGTCTAGTAACGCGTTGTAGACACTCAATTCTTGTTTTGTTCTATATATACTAAACAATTACTGATGCACGTCAATGTCTATAAACTACCTCAACTTATTCGGAAATTATTTGTTTTTGGCATTAAGTAGTCCCAAAAGACTTTGTTTATACACTATATCAATATCTATATATAACCAACCAGCAAATGGAACGTTAACGAAATAGATTTCTAATTAAAGAGAAGAAAAAAACATAGACAATAAATTATATATGTGTTCGTGAGCTTAGTAATATCCCAGTAATTTGTCTTGGTGTTTATCCTTCAGGGATATACAGACGCCAGATTATGTTTAATATGTATATAGGCCAATAAGTTTTACTTAATGAAAGTTTTATTATAACGCTAATACCAATAACATAGTCATTTTACTTAATAAATACATCATTTTGTGCTGTTATTTTCTTTCCGTGGAGATTTGTTTTAATGTTATAGACCTTTTGTAACCTTATTAAAACATCTGATGCTAAATATGAATGTGAAAGATAACTATTATCATGTGTTTTAAGTAAACAGTGTAAGATAGTTTTCAGTTATTTAAGTTTGATTTCCTGTGTGCTTTCTGCTTTCCTTAAAATTCATAGCGGTATCATGTACATGTTTAATAACACGACCCTTGTCTTAAGAAGGGATACATCTTAATTTGTTAACAAAAACACAATGATTCTACCAAAAATGTCTGTGAAATTGACATCCTCAAAATTCTTGAGTGTTTGATTGACAACACCTTTGGGTACAAAACTCTTCTCGCTGACTTGTTCCTTTATTCGTACGAGGCAGACTTCATACAGCGGCTTCTCAAGAAAAACGAAAATAAGCTAGGCCGATCCTTTAATTTCACGATCCTCTACACAGATGATGTTCTTTCACTAACTAATTCTAAGCTTGGTGATTTTTTGATTGCATCTATCCTATTGAGCTTAGAATAAAGGATACCACGTATACAGCAAGGTCTACTTCATATCTTGATCTACCACAGCAAGGTCTACTTCATATCTTGATCTACAACAGCAAGGTCTACTTCATATCTTGATCTACCACAGCAAGGTCTACTTCATATCTTGATCTACCACAGCAAGGTCTACTTCATATCGTGATCTACCACAGCAAAGTCTACTTCATATCTTGATCTACCACAGCAAGGTCTACTTCATATCGTGATCTACCACAGCAAGGTCTACTTCATATCTTGATCTACCACCTCGAACTTGTTAGTGAATATTTATTAAGAAGGAATCTTTACGAGAAAAGAGATTATTTCAATTTTTCCATTGTGAACTTTCTTATAAGTAGCAACCGTCTAGCAGCGCTTGCATATGGAGTATATATCTCTCAGTTTGTCCGATATTCCAGTGATTGTGGTCCCTATCATTCCTTGATAGAGGATTACTGCTAATAAGGAGGCTACTGAGCCAAGTGTTCCATTGGTCAACTTGAAGTCATCACTTCGAAAGTTTTACGGTCGCCACCATGACTTGGTAAACTGTTACGGAATATATGTGTCACAAATGATCACGGATATGTTCCACTTGTCGTAAGCACTTCCGGGTTTGTTGTTAGAGTAACACAACAGGTGGGTGCTGCTAGTGGAGCAGAACGGTGTACCCTTCTGGAGCAGCTGAGTTCACTCCCGGTTTTTAATGGGGATCTTTAGTTTTCTGTGTTTGTATTGTAGATCGTTGTTTGTCATTTTCATCGTTTTCTTTTGGCCATAGTGTTGTCTGTTCTTCTTCGATTTACGGATTCTGATTACCCCCTTGGTATGCTCAAGCTCTGCTTGTTTGACCATTAGAAATTTGAATTGTATATTTATCAACTGTGTCATTCCATGATTTACTGATATTGATAATCAAATGTTAAGTCTTTTCTAATCATATAATGTTGTATCGAGTACACCTCGGTATGAACGGTTCGAACTCACAACATTAGTGGTGATTGTACAGGTAGTTGTAAATCCAACTACCATCAATCACGACCACGATGGCCCTTTTATATAATATAACGAAAACAATGAGAGCAGAACGTTGTTTCAAAACTAAATGGTGTCCTTAATATATATTACATTATTATTCATTGTAGAGATATTACAACATTTGTATTAAAATACAATTATATTCAACATACACCTAGTTACATTTATATGTGATAAACCATATATTAAGTAATAATCAGTCTTTCATTTTGTGCTTAAATACCATCTTTGTAATATAATATGCATTATCAAATATTTATCTAATCTCATTTGGTATATAATATCCTATCATGTAATATAAGTCATCACTGTACTTAATTTATTTATTTTGTTATGTTAGTAATCAATGTTATGTAGTAAAACCATCTGCGAATCATGTTCCTTGATGTCGATTTCTGTTAATGGGATGAAATTCATTTTTTTTTAATTCGAATGTCAGTGAAAATCTAGAGCTTTTATTATTATCTGCCACAAAATCGGTGTTATAGGTTGGTTTCTGTTGAAGAACTACAATGCCCGTATAACATACGTGAATAATATAGATAACAGATGTAACGCTGATCAATGTTATTACACTTAAGTCCTTTCTAGTTGATCATGCTATCGCTTGTTTTAAATATCATCTTGACAAAACAAAGGTAAAATACCCCTAACCAGAAAAGTACAAACACACTCAGATAAGCGAAACAGTATCACTTACACACAACATCATATATAAATGGAAGTGACACAACATTGGATTAAAGACAAAACTCTTATAAAAGGGCATTGGAGATTGGTCATTTGAAAGATTATACTTTGTAATCCATGAATGATATATTGATTGTTGGTTGATAAACATGCATTAGAACAAACGGGAAAACGACTATGGACTATCACTGCATACGAATAAGAGCCACATATTTTAAAATGGTGGCTCCATCTACATCCTGTTATCCAGATCTTCTAAATGATAAGTAATAAGCCTCTGGAAATGATAAGACTATCTTACCATCGGGGTCTTTAGCTTCCAGATCCCGTGCCTTTAGGACTGTTACATTTAATATCACGATTGGAGGCTGTAATATATACCAAATTGTTTGTTGAAACATAAATATTAAAAGACTCTTAGTTCTCTAAACCAAGATTAACCAAGTAATGGTGGCGACCGTAAAACTTTCGAAGTGATGACTTCAACTTCATAGCAATAAGATATTTAGACATGGTAGCATTTGCATTGCAAAATCTTTAGTTTTCTGTGCATTGTTTTGTATATCATTGTTTGTTCTTTTGTTCTTTTTTCTTTTTTTTTGGCCATTGAGTTGTGTGTCATTTTCAGCTACAGCTTCTGACTACCCTTTGGTGTCTTCAAACTTGTTTTGTTTATTGCTTAATACTTTCACATTCAGGAGATGCCTCACTACAACTATGGTACATACAAATATGAATTGGCGTGTAGAATTCTATAGTGCTTCCGGAAGAACACGCTCCTTGACCATACAAGACAAATATTGAACAAAGATCATCTCTAGTATTGTGATATGTTGATACTTGTATGTAGGCTTTGATCTCTTCTAATTACACAAATGTAGTGCATACCATACAATATTCAGCAGGAACTGCCTACCATCCCGGAGCACATGAGTTCACTCCCGATTTTTAATGGGGTTCGTGTTACTCGGACTTTAGTTTTATGTGTATTGCTTTGTCGATCGTTGTTTGTCCTTTTGTACTTTTTCTTTTGGCCATTGTATTGTCTGTTCTTCTTCGATATACGGATTCAGATTACCCCTTTGGTATCTTCAAACTCTTCTTATTCAGTTGACATATTGATGATTTACTATATTTCATAACGATGCTTAGAGCAAATATAGGAAGAGTGAAGATAGATATATGTAATCTAATGTAATCTAAAGGAAGAGTGAAGACAGATATATGTAATCTAATGTAATCTAAAGGAAGAGTGAAGACAGATGTATGTAATATAATGTAATCTAAAGGAAGAGTGAAGACATATATATGTAATCTAATGTAATCGAAATGCAGAGTGAAGACAGATATATGTAATCTAATGTAATCTAACGGAAGAGTGAAGACAGATATGTGTAATCTAATGCAATCTAATAACTCACCTTTTCCTCTGTGGCTTTTGCCAACAATCTGGCATGGTCCTCCGGACTAACTCTGAACGACTCTTGTGTATATTGATACAGGTCCTGGATGTAAGGCAGATGACTCCCGGATGTTGTTCCAATTTTATGTTTAATGGTGTAAAGGACTTCAATGTATAACAGCTCAAACTGCAAAAATATATCAAAATATAAATCGAATTTTCTAAACTTTATGCAAGTTCACATCAATAAGGAAGATGTTTTATTTAGTCTGCCCAGCCAAATAATTTAAAATTCTGTGAGAACAAGAATACCAAAGACTCTAAAAAGGATACCCAATATCCACTAAGCTAGGTTATTTTTGGCCTAGTGAGATCAAACTTAGTTTTATTCATATATTTTAAATACGTTTTAAACGAAATAACCTATTCCCCAGGAATGGCATTAGCGTATTTCATTTCTTTGTCATTTATATTAATGAAATTTTAATAATGGCAGTTTTGACATTTTACACATTTTGAACAGTGTCAGTATGAAATCTATTATATTAAACTCAACAAAGACACTTCTAACGGAAAACATCTGATGTGATTAAAGTCAGTTACACTTTCATAAAAATACACAAACATTATGACAAACAGGTCATCGGACAACATGAATATGCACCAAAACTGGACCATGATTTGTAATGTGTGTTCTCCTCCTTCAGTCATAGATGACCCTAGACGATTTTTGATATCCTGTTTAGGCCGTTTGTGTTCTTGTTTATTATTTGGCTTTCTAATCTTTTGGTTTTTAGTCACATAATTAAGGTTATTCCAGAAATGCGTCCTCCACACTAAATTTGATATCTCCGTATTTTTTTCAATTTTATTTTTTATTCTGATTAGTCATCCCATTACATTCAATGGTTTTAGTACATAGCTGAGAAGAATGTAAAAACAAATTCATAAAACCTACAAAAGTCTACTAATATGTATACTAGTGTACTTATCAACAATCATTGATGTTTTCATTATATAGGTTGTATATCTATATGTAAATTTTATTTCGCACAGTCATCAAAATCTAGGAAATAAAATGTTACTTGATCCCTGTTGGTGAAGTTTAGATTATTAGATTTCTGTTTTATTTTACTATATATTAGTAAAGTGTTACAATCTGATTATTTATCTACTGTTTCATTATAAGTACCTATATCGTCTGTACCTAGATAAGTAATTCTGATAATACCAGTATTGCGGCCGACTGCTTCATATTATCCGAAATTCTATGAATAATTTGGAGAAAATGTGTGAATTATGGCAGATGGTTATAGCTACTATTAGATCCTACATGGGAATTCCATAATGCACGAGTAAATAAATAAGAAATGACAGCGTGTTAGTTTGCTTAGGCTTAGATATAGCGATGTGCTCTGAATACGACTGAGAATAACGATACACCTGGGTAATTACGATTAATATTAAAAAAAAAATTGTGTGGGACGTTGCTCTAATAAGGAAACTTAAGACCTAACCTCAGAAATCCTGAGTTGGGTGATTGATTTACCATTGGTTAATGTGACGTTAACAATTTATATATATGCCCAGATCAACTTAATAACCTTACGAAGACATATTGTAAGTTATAATGTCGTCCTCTTGTGAGTCTAAGAGCGCGTGTTTCAAGCCCATCAACAAACAACTGAGATCGTGTACAATGTAGGAATGTTAGCCTTGCAACAGATCACCAGCGATATTTAGCGAATTATTGTTTATTGAGAGTTGTTGCAAGTTCTTTGTTACGTGGACAGATTGTGTAGTTATGCCTGATTCGTCCCGCATAACTAGTGGACAGCCCTTTCAGAAGAATTTGACCGTATACCGCCAAACATTTCGCAGGATCTCCGTGGGTCATGAATCGTTAACCAATGCTAATCCACCACTTTAAAAAAGCTGACACTTCTTGATCACCCGGTCTTAATGCGTCTTTTTGTGGAACTTGTCTTCTGTTTGTATTCAGATCTACCATTTGGTCGTAGACATATCCTCTGATTAAGTGTTTCTTTGTTGTGTTGCCTAATTTTTTGAACACACTATAATCCATGTTTTTTTTTAAGATCCGCTCGTCACCAAACAAAGAATACTCGAAAATCAAATATGTTTTACACTGTTATGCTCCAGCATTCGAGTTCTAGATTGTAGTTGTCATATGACTTTGTATATATCAATCATAGTTTTAAATTTAAATAAATATTTCCGGTAAGCAATATTTCTGTTAATTTTCTAATGAAACTACTAATGACTGATGCAATTAGATGACAAAACACGAAGAGGCGTCAAAAATTATACTAATAGCAAATACCAAATAGGAGAAATATAGATGTTAAAGAAAACCAAACGGGCAATCAAGAATGGACTATCTATAGCTACATTTGTGTAAGACATAAAACTAAGAAAAGCAAAACAAAAAATACAAGACGGACTCCACCAAAACACTGGGGATTAACCCAGGAATTCTGGGAGGGTAAGCAGTTTATGTATTTTAAAATACATCCATCGTGCTACTCACATAGTCAAAGCCTGTAAAAGTCTTGTCGATGACAGACGAAAAGAAACAAATATTATAATAAGCAAAGCAATACTAATGAAGCATCAAATCCAACTTAAATCAAAAAATATATTGCACAACACGAACACAAATACAATATCGGAAACGAGACCAAATGCTTGTACACACCTTTGGAAATACTAGGTACAAACATATGATCTAGAATCAGTGATGGAGGTACGACCCTCCCATATGTAGGTGCTATAGGGATGGAGTAGTATCAGTGTCTCGTGATTGGGAAATGAATGGCTTAGCACGCACCGTACAGTCAACTTGCAGGAACTTGTAATTGTAATGAGTGATAGATACGTATGAACCCGTTGCATGACCTCAACTATTATTTCGTTGTTTAGATCCGACAATCAATACAATTTTGCATAGCTCAATCCCAATACATTTAGCATCGTTCATTTATGTTTGTTTTCCAGATCTCGTCACGATTTTATCAGAAATATCATGATAACTGTACGGTAATCAAATACTTAATCTAAGAAAGACAAGCAATGCAATACCGAAAAGGAAAATAACAACAATGATCTACAAAGTACTACAACGAAAACGAAATCCACTTAAAACCGGGAATTAATTCAGATACTGCGAAACGGTAAGTAGTTCCTGCTCCAGTAGGAACAGTCATAATATACGTTGTGTACTAATTGGAGGGAAAATGCAATGTACTAAATGTAACAATGAGTCTAAATAAAACAGACAAATGATACATTAAATCAAACAGCGATAATAAAATTGACAAAAAGCAAGATCAAACTGACAGCATGGTTCATCACAAAATATAGATGAGGTGGCGATGTATAATTTGTTTGTATGTTCATCACAGGTTCATCATATTTACAAAGGTATCGTGTTTGAACGAAAATGTCACAGAATGCGTGTACACGTATCAATATAGGTAATATAAGTCATTGTAAGTCTGAAGTTACTTATTCAGACATAATGATATAGTGGATAAGGGTAATAACAAAATTACCGAACTCCGAACAATCTTACAAAGGGAAAGTCAAAACTCATAAGTATATAAACAGACAAAATCAGTTAACAACCGGAAAACTGTGAAAACCGTAATGACACTGACTTGGTACAGGCATTTCTAATGAAATGGTGGGTTGAATCAGATTTTAAAGCGCCAAGCATCCCGCTTTCATTACGGCTCAAAGTTTCGGATATCATGTGTTTAATATTCTACCTAGTACATCGACGACTATCCATTGTAATAACACTACAACATATTGATGAAAAAGTCATGGCTTTCGAATGAAATTGTGTACATACAATGCAATCTGCTATCAATAATTGAGGTGAAAAATTAACGTCTTCTTTTCAGAACAGTATCAATCATAAGATTGATCATTAATTACCAGGTATCTCTAAACTAAAAGAACTTGATAATTTACTTCATTTTGATAATAGCTGATATATTGAACTATTAACAGTATAGAACAGAATAATAACTATTTAATTAAGATCAAAGAGTAGCACAAAAGACAACAAATAATACAAATAATGTATGTTCTGCGAAATATGCAGACGTCAAGTTTCATCTCCTAAGTAGTGTAGCCGAAAGAATTTATTACGACTTTAACTCAGTGATGATTAAAAACAAATGAACATACCAAATAAGGGTAATAACAAAATTACCGAACTCCGAACAATATTACAAAGGGAAAGTCAAAACTCATAATTATATAAACAGACAAAATCAGTCAACAACCAGAAAACTGTGAAAACCGTAATGACCCTGACTTGGTACAGGCATTTCTAAAGAAATGGTGGGTTGAATCAGATTTTAAGGCGCCAAACCTCCCGCTCTCATTACGGTTCAAAGGTTCCGGCTGTCACTATAACAGTATTTAAATACAGGAACAAAATAGGTAAACTAGTTGTCAAAGCAGTACCATATTCAGTGACGTAAATGTCAAAAATATTTTTACGTCACATATTGATAAAAAAATATCCTTGACATTTTTCTTGACTTCTTTATCTTTATACATTTCCACTATATGAAAATGCATCGGTAATAAGAAGCCGCAAATCGAAGATGAAGACACCACACGATGGCCAAAAAGAGAAATGACAAAAGGACCAACAATGATCTACATAAAACAACACAGAAAATCGAAGATTGAGCACCACGAAACACAGTCCAACTCCGGGGTGAACACAGGTGCTCCAGAAAGGTAAGCAGTTCTGCTACACTAGTGGCTCCCATCAAGTGTCTTTTGATACACATATGGTGATAATCAAAGTATCAAGTCAATCATATTATGTTAAAGTCACAACGAATGGACAATAATTTTTACTTCGAGTAAGCCATGGGGAAACGATCTATTTCAGTTCGAGTCAACGGGGTTTGACAGTAACATGATATCAATTCCTGATCATGTTGTGAAATGATAAAAATAAGTAGTCATGTAAAGGAGATTTATATGATGCAAATCGTGATCATAAAAATAGAGTTATATAATAAAAGTATATCCTCATTAACATTTTCAAATCTAATACCTTCCCTATACTTCCAAGATTTTGAAGGGAAAATATCAAATATCATGCATTGATTCCGCCGAGAAACGTTTCATGACAGAATCAAACTGTTGGGAATTTTAATAACTTACTTCAGCATTTCACAATAACGTTGTGTTGATTAAGACAAATGAAACAATGTCTAAAGATTAAATAGTTTCTAATCACCATATCACGAACAGATCAAAACAATTCTACAAGTTAGACATGACATCTGTAGCTCAAGGGCTCAATAATGATAATAAAATATAGGTAGTATATAATTAAGCATCGTATTACCAGAGTTGCTATCTATATTTGGTTCTTTACATGTATTGAATATTGTTTCACGGTTCTCTAGGGTAGTGCGTTATCTAGATGTTTCCAATCTCCGACACAGAGGCTCTTTTGTTCCTTCATCTATTAGAATACTAGCTTCTACTATTTGCCGGCAGATTACTCAAATTAACATGGCTAGTTTTTGGGGATGAAACCAACGATCAATCTTACGTACGCGAGAAGAACACGCTAACCATATACATTACCCTATACTGCGATTTCTCTTAATAGAATATGTTCTTCAGAGGTACATTGTATTCCACAAACCAGTCATATATTTCTATTGTATCACTCCATGCAAAATGAACTTATATATATTATATATCAAATTGTAACCTTCTAACAGACTCTTAGCGACATCAAATTATGTGGTGTTGAATAAGTTTGTATTATTTTAAAGGCGTTGGAAATGCATTGTAAACATTTCCTGCATATATTTATATTCTTGTAACTTATATTTAGCCTGTTATTATTTTGTCTAATTTGTGCTATTTTTGTTTATTATAGGGTCATTGTGAATTATGAGGAAATAAAGAACCCATTATACTTTTTCATTATTTTATTTATTTTCACATACTGAGGGAGGAAACACTACTACACAAGTAATAGTCCATTCTTATTTCCATTTCACCGGAAATATACTGGATTTTATAGGCAGTTTATAGAGTTTGTCTTTGATCTCACCACCGGATATGTTCAGTAACAACGGACTGATCATGATATTGACAATCATCTGTCAGTATGACGTCAAACAAATTATGACATTACCATTAAAAACAATAACGTCAGTTTTGAATGTCTAGACATACATTATCACAGCTCTTACTATCGGACTCGCTGTGATACTAGAGATAATGTCTGTCCCAGCATCATAACTGCCATTATTCTATATTTAAAAATATTATAAAGATCATATTTGACTTATTTTGTTGTTATTACAGTAATGCTCTTAATATGTAATTCATCATTCACAGTACTGAGTTTGTCTTACTTCCTTTATTTAATAGAGAAAAGCTAATACATCATATATAAATTTAGGCTTACAGGAATAATGGCCATATATAGCAAGGAAAAACAGACCACCGTTGTCAATGCTTGTATATCTCTACAAACATATACATTTTCTATACAATTGATCAAAGTTTTCAATTATTACATCTAATCGGTAGACAGATTAAAAGATTAAAATTCCCAGGTAGTTCCCAGATACAATTTAATTAAAGGTAAAGCGCAACCATGCATTTGTTTTATTAATCTTAAGATAAAACGACGGTGTTACTCAATAAGTTTTAAACTTTCATCAGGTAAGAACAAACAAAAGGTCAAATCAGGTGACATACTAATAAATTAGTTTATAATAAATAAGGAAACTAGTTAAAAGGACATTTCAGTATATATGTCTGCAGAGTAGGCGAAATAGTCTGCCCATATCTCAATTTACTGTTTTGTAGGCTTTGACAAATGACAATTTTAGACATGAAACGTATGTAGGAAACTCTACAGATGAAATAGTAACCTTCCAAGACATCTATTTATAATGTTGTTTTCTTTGTAGAGGGTTATGCTGTCTTCCGTTTTCAATTTTATTTCTGTTTTTTTTTTTTTTTTTTTTCCTTTTTCCGGATTATGAATATTACTAATATGACAGAACATGGTACCATTCCCAAACAGCTTGTTAAACGTCTCGATTTTGCAGTGCGTCTTTTTACCACCGAACACCGCCGAACACCACCGAACTCCTAAAAACTACCACCGAACGCATAAAAACTATCACCGAACACCTGAAAGTCACCACCGAACACATTTGCTTTATCACTATACGGGAATTTTTAATATCATGTTGAAAAACTAAATTTTACCACAAAACATCTAAACACGGCCGACGAACACTTCTTTTTTATCACAATGTGCACATTTTCACCCAACTAATCTTGACCGCCGAACACTTTTTACTGCAACCGATTGACTTGATTTTTATGCAGAAAAACAACCATTTAAGAAAAGCGTATTATTAAAATTTTAATGATATAAAGATTTTTATTTTACTTTTATTAAATCTATGAAAGACCTTATTATTAATTCAAAATACAGCTTGCGTGTTAGTAAACCCCGGTTAACATGCAAACTCATTAAAATTAATGCACAATTTAATACTGCATGTGTAAAGTACACAGGAAATATACATCCATTAATCATCAATTATCACGTGTGAATACGACCTGGCACCTAAATAGACAAATGTATTTGATCTTTACTAATTGCCGGTAATTGACAAACAAACTAAAAATTTCGACCATGGTACGTGGTACATTTCCCTTTTGATCAAACAAGTTTCTAGTATGGCTTCGTTAATTGTAGAATCGTTTTGTTTGACGTAGCTATTATACTTATCGGCTCCATAAAAATGTCAACAATTTCAATAAATAACGGTCATCATAACTTTAATGAGGTGTTTCCATTTAATGTTTTCTGAATGTGTTCGGTGGTAAATCTATTATGTTCGGTGGTAAAAAACTGGTCACTAACTTCGTTATTAAAAAAATTCGATTTAGTACTCAAATATGTATATTATTACATTGAAGGTGATTATTGAAAAGTGTCTATAGGTGTTCTGTGGTAATTGTTAGGCGTTCGGTGGTTTTCAGCGGTGGTCGGTGGTAAAAAGACACATCCTCGAATGTGTGTCCAAACTATTGTACTTTTGAGTTGTTTTACCGTTGTATTTGTACTGTTTGTTTTGTATCCGATTAATCCCTCTACTTTAATCTACAACATCCAGAGATTTTGATATATTATTGTTATTATCCTTATATTATTCTGGGGGTGGGGTGAGGAGGGGGGGGGGGGGGGTATTATAGTACAGCTTATATAATTGTTAAGCTGTTCAGAAAATATGCAATCCTCATAGTTATTATAGAAATTATCTAAATATCAATCTAGTGCACCATATTTCTGCAATTAACTTTTTCGGTGATAATGAAAATTAATACGTTCTTTAAAATATTGGTTTTTGAGATGTAGGTGTTCAACCTATTTCTTACGTAGATAATGAGAATGTAAATATATATAATTTAACAAATTGTGAAAATGTTGATGCCACTTAACTTCCTATATCCTGTCACCTACTCTTTAATTCCGACATTTCATCATTGGATATATATTCTTCTAGAAGACAACATTGCAGTACGTACATCTGTCTCTAATAGTGTCGCACATGGAGACGCCAAATTTACGAAGGGAACCAAATACAAAAGACAAGTGCAGAATCGTAATGGGGAAATGGAAAATGGAAAGAATATTAAATTATTAATTAACCCGAATTTACCTTCCCAGAATAAAAAATAATCGACTGGTGTCAGGAGCACCAAACCACTCTCCAATGTACCCCTTACTGATAATTTATTGGTGCTATGTCACATTAGGCTTAGATATGATTGCTTTAGAACCAATTTCCGCACTTGAGTTCACCTACGGTTTTAAGTCGGGTTCGTATTGCTAAATCTTTAGTTTTCTGTGTAGTGTTTTACAGATGATTGTTTGTTCTTTTTTATTTTTCTCCTTGTATTGGTTGTTGTTCTTTTACTTGTGGCTTCTGATTAACCCTTTGGCATCTTCAAACTTTTCATATAACTAATTTAAAAGCAACACAACCTTCCAAAAACATAGAAAATATATCAATTTTTAGGTATCATATATAACCCCACAACATTAAGGTTTAAGGCGCAGCCTAACGTATCATTAACAAATAAATTGACATGTGTGACGCATTGTCAAGAGCAATTACCATTATAATGACGGGTAGATTAATTCTGTTGCTATCTAATTTAATTTACTCTCTTTAATTAAATTGCCTTGGAATTCAGAAGTGGCCTGCATGCGAAGGTAATTATCATCTATATCTTTGTAATGCTCATTACTGGAGACAGATAATGGTGTAATACCATTCCTATCAATTAATGATTAGTTCGATGTGATGGTAAATTGATACCCATAGCTATATATAGAAACACGCTATGTTTTATTTTCAAAACCTCACCAACTTATAGTGTTGTTTCCTATTTATATATGTAAATAAGTTATTTCTAAGTCACTCTCCATTATGGAATATGTATGAGTTAATGAAGCCTATGATATTTTTCCTGGTCCAAATAAGTCATCTGCGCTTACAGTAAAATTGCGTAGCAACACCACAATTTGAATCCGTTGTGTTGTTTGACGACTTTTTTTAATATCTTCCAATAGACATGAGGATAACATTCACGACGTTAATATGAGAGCTAAGTATCTATGTATGTCATCTATAATGTTGTATTTCTTTAGAAGAAAACAAAAGTACTAAAGAAGTTCTACAACCATGTTCTAGTTCTAATGCTGGTTCTAATAACTGATATTGGACGTTTTTGGCCAACATATTTAGGTGTTTTGGTTTACTTGCTCCAAAAGAGTCTTAAGTTATTCTGCTTTCCTGTCTGACTGCGAGCGCACCTGATGAGGTTTTTCCAGACACGCGATAAATATCTCCGTTTGTATTGGATAAAGAAATTGCATAATATGCAAATCTGTACAGCACGGACGTCATTGGAAAGCAATTGCGTTGACATTAACAAACAATATTCTGTCTTAAATGTCACAGTGTGGTATATACACATTTAAATAGCCATTAGGCCATTTGATTTCATATTAACAAATTGTAAAGGATCGCTTCATCAGTTCTCAAGTTTAATTAAATGATCAACCTCGCTACTGAAATCGGTATTTTATCCGATTAGTTTTATTACAATTTCGGGTACTGGTTTAGATCAAACAGAATATTTAGAGTATTTTAGTACTTAGTATCACACGAATACTTTAATGAAATTTGACTCTTCACTTTTCAATACTGAATACAAAATATTGCTTCCAATAGCACAATGTTTTTTGTTTTGTATATTAATTAGCTAAGTCAGTGAAAATCTGGGCTTAATTAATTGTCTGCATTGAAATCGCACTCACATATTTTAAGTAATTGACCTTTTAAATCTTTATATCGTGTTCACTAAATAAGAAATCTACATTTTGTTTTTCATTTTGATTATTGTTTTTCAAAATTGTTATTCATCAGTCGTGTTTCTGGATAATGGCGTTCATTTCCATGAATGAACCGTAATTCAACATTTCGAATACAGTTATTTTAACACTCTCCTGGCAATATATAGTTTTAATACCTTCTACACCTTCGAATCGTCAAAAATCTATTTCAAATGAAGAAAACATCAACATTTAATATGTCCTATTTGACAGATTATTCAATATTTACCATTTGGTATTCAAGTTTTATCTGTTATAAAGTCCATGGTATAGCAACGTGATCATTATGTTTGCCATTTGTTGAATTAAATGAGAAACATTAGACATCTAACATCAATTGTATAACCATTTGTCGTCGTAATATATTTTCAAAATTAGAAATAAAGATATTTATTGATAATATAGTTAATGAAAAATGACTCTCATATACCTCATAAAACATATATAACATATCACACGAGCGATATTTTCAATGTAGCTTTATATGGCAACTGGGAGAACATTCACGTTCTAATCCACGCGATCATAAAACTCGGAAAACAGGTAAGGGTACAAACTCAAGGTGCATATATCACACACTTTTTTTTATTTCTATTTGTAAACAATCTCTCCTGTTTTAGGTATGACGTATATATTTTACTTACCGTAAAGATTGTTGTAGATTACGCAGAATTAATACATGTGAAATGTTTAGGATATAATGCCATAGCTTAGCTATATCTAGACCGTTAGTGGAATAACCTCCTGCTAAACATGACCAAATTCTATATTTGGTAAAAACAATAAATCGTAGCCATTATTCTGCTAAACATTTGTCTTTTGAAAAGAGTAAAAGGTTGAGGTCAATCTGGAACGATACAGTGGAACTAAACAAATAGATCGTAGGAATTGTCTCGTATATGTTCTTAAAACCATACTCTCTTATTTCTTGTTTTATATCTCTCTGGTACCAGATTGAAGTCTTGTTTTATATCTCTCTGGTACCAGATTGAAGTCTTGTTTTATATCTCTCTGGTACCAGATTGAAGTCTTGTATCTTTATCTCTGATTGCTATTTTACATTTGTATTAAACCAATATAAAACCCTAGATATTGTTTATTTTTAATATTATCTGGGATTGGATGTGATAGCCACTGTAAGAATATCTTTGAAAATGTCTGAAGCTAGTGTGCATTGTCTATTGTTGTATCTTGATGGATGATCAGAAATGTGATACCTATGGAGATCCCGAACGGAAATAATATTCGCCGAGGAATTGGACGAGGATGTACATAATATGATATTCATTGAGACATTGGGCAAAGGTATACAGAAATTATATATTTTGCGTTGCGTTGGACGAGAATGAACATAATCAGTAATCACAATTGCGTGGGATGAAGGTGTTCAAACAAATGCGATATTCACCTAAATATTGGACAAGGATATACAGAAATTAGATATCCACTATTATTTTGGACGATATAATACAGAAATCCGATTTTCACCACTGTGTTAGAAAATGGTGTACAGAAATATAATTGTAACTGATACATCGGTAAATATCACTAGAAATTAGAGATTCATATCACTCATCCTGTACAGGATATTAATTGAACTATTGTATATCGTAGCATGTTTTCAGTTCGTATTTTATATTGGTACACAATTCAATCTTCATAAAACAGCGCTTTTCAACCATATGTAATTATATTTAAATAACCTGCTTCAAAACAATAATTTCAACCTCCCCACACCCCTTTTTCCCATATATATCCCCTTTTAAGCTTTGGGCAACAACAGCTCAGAAACCGTACACCCTGGGTATTAAATTTGTGGTAACTTGAATCTGTTAATGAATAATATGTCATGTCACCATTGGCATTTTGACCATTGATTTTCATTTGTACCAAGATCAATCTGCAATTCGTAAGGATGTTTCAATTCACACACAACATGAAATATTGCATCACAAAATAAGTCTGCGAGCCTTCCAGCATATTTACCAAAGCTGAAAATTCGAATATTTTCAAAAGTAATTGATCCATGTTATATCTTTTGTTCTACTGGTTCCAAAATTGTACGGTTTATATGTTCGTTTACTAAAAATAGCTCCGAGATTTTCATGATATTTATCAAAGTTGGAATTATGTAGTCACATATGTCCTGAAGCATATACGTCTCAAATAACAGTAACTTAGTGGAAACCAGGAAAACGATATTAGCTAAGACAACATATAAGGTATATAAATCAACTTGTTTGATCTTAACATCTGAAGGTGGATGAACATGTGGGACAATAAAAAGAAAATCACGTAAGGACAGTTATATTCTGATTGGATACAATTTCCCAGATGAGATGTGTAAAGTATTCAATATAACATACGGACGCCAGAAAACAAATGATGAAAATAATTCATACGAACATGTGGTCCAGGTGAGCTAACGAGGACAACATTTCGAGTTGTATGATAAATATTAACTCCCATATTATCATAAAATATATCATGAATCTAACTGCATATATGTTGATGTTAATAACTATTTAATATTAAATCTGTTAGAAGTATCAGTTATGATTTGTTTGTCCTCGGAGTAATGGTCTTTCAACAGCATATTCTAACTTTCTATCTAGTAGTCAGTTAACTAACAGCATTCACTGACCCTGCTATGGTACTGTCCATGTGCGGAAACAGTAGTCAGTTGATTAAAGAAAATAAATATCAAATTTCACTGACAGGATCATCAGACAAAGCAATAAACATGGTTCTTAGCTCTGGAGCCACTAACCTAACACATGTTGGTCAAGTTATAATACAATATCATATCATATATTAGCTATTCCAAAATAATTAAAACAAAATATTACACCCATTACTTGACCATGCCAACAAGTTAGTGGTTAAAGGCACACAGGCCGTTATTTAATTTTTTTTTTAATATTTCCCAATATAAGACCTAAACTTTGATTTAAAAAACGATAAAGATGTATTGCAGTTGAAATTTTTCATAATATCATACGTAAATAACCTAAAACGAAGGAAATACGTCGCTGTTTGATTTTCTTCCATCCAGAAAATAATTCAATGTTGACCCGCCCAATGCTATGTAATCGAATTCTTTTCACTAATTACGACATTATAACAGATTTTGTAATTTTTAAACCTAGCTTTTTGTTCAGAACATTTTATTAGTATAAAACATCGAACTTTTAATACAAACAAAAAAATCAATTCTGACAGCCTGTGTGCCTTTAAAGAACTTAATGATCAGTTTATTCATAAGGACATACATAGCATATTCTACACATATCACATTAGAACTTGAATGTGTGGTATCTTCAAGCTCTTCTTAGAATAATACTTAAATATTAAATCTTATTAATACAGATGTGAATAGCTTTAGGTGACACAAAATCTAAAGTAAGCAAAAGTATTTTCTACTAAGGATAGGCTGTAAATTTCTTCATATGATATTCATATGTTATTGGTAGGTTTACGTTTCATAAACACAAGGTAATTGCATATCAAATAACCTTGATCAGGTACGATCAAAATCGAACGATGAACAGTTAGTATTACATTTTGTTGTCTGTCAAGACGTTAGCAATTGGTGAATTTCCACGACCATCATGAGGATACACATTGAAACTCGTGAAAATGGAATCAACATGACAGATTATATTGCCACAGCACAAGCAACTCCTCCGACAATCTTCATACTCTTAAATACAGACATGATGGCTCATAAGCAAGTGGACATAATTATTAGGTAAGCCATATTTCTGACAGGCGAAGAGAGGTTATTGAATAAAACGGTCAAACATGATCTATGAAGCACTTAGCAGAAAACTACAGATTGAGAAACAAGAACCCCACAAAGCAAATTCGGTTGTGAATTCAATTGCTCCTGATGGGTAGGCAGTTCCTGTTCCACTGTTTTATTTTACAATTGCTCCTGATGGGTAGGCAGTTCCTGTTCCACTGTTTTATTTTACAATTGCTCCTGATGGGTAGGCAGTTCCTGTTCCACTGTTTTATTTTACAATTGCTCCTGATGGGTAGGCAGTTCCTGTTCTACTGTTTTATTTTACAATTGCTCCTGATGGATAGGCAGTTCCTGTTCTACTGTTTTATTTTACAATTGCTCCTGATGGGTAAGCAGTTCCTGTTCCACTGTTTTATTTTACAATTGCTCCTGATGGATAGAAAGTTCCTGTTCCACTGTTTTATTTTACAATTGCTCCTGATGGATAGGCAGTTTCTGTTCCACTGTTTTATTTTACAATTCCTCCTGATGGATAGGCAGTTCCTGTTCTACTGTTTTATTTTACAATTGCTCCTGATGGGTAAGCAGTTCCTGTTCCACTGTTTTATTTTACAATTGCTCCTGATGGATAGAAAGTTCCTGTTCCACTGTTTTATTTTACAATTGCTCCTGATGGATAGGCAGTTTCTGTTCCACTGTTTTATTTTACAATTCCTCCTGATGGATAGGCAGTTTCTGTTCCACTGTTTTATTTTACAATTGCTCCTGATGGGTAGGCAGTTCCTGTTCCAATGTTTTATTTTACAATTGCTCCTGATGGGTAGGCAGTTCCTGCTCCACTGCTTTATTTTACAATTGCTCCTGATGGGTAGGCAGTTCCTGTTCTACTGTTTTATTTTACAATTGCTCCTGATGGATAGGCAGTTCCTGTTCTACTGTTTTATTTTACAATTGCTCCTGATGGGTAAGCAGTTCCTGTTCCACTGTTTTATTTTACAATTGCTCCTGATGGATAGAAAGTTCCTGTTCCACTGTTTTATTTTACAATTGCTCCTGATGGATAGGCAGTTTCTGTTCCACTGTTTTATTTTACAATTCCTCCTGATGGATAGGCAGTTCCTGTTCTACTGTTTTATTTTACAATTGCTCCTGATGGGTAAGCAGTTCCTGTTCCACTGTTTTATTTTACAATTGCTCCTGATGGATAGAAAGTTCCTGTTCCACTGTTTTATTTTACAATTGCTCCTGATGGATAGGCAGTTTCTGTTCCACTGTTTTATTTTACAATTCCTCCTGATGGATAGGCAGTTTCTGTTCCACTGTTTTATTTTACAATTGCTCCTGATGGGTAGGCAGTTCCTGTTCCAATGTTTTATTTTACAATTGCTCCTGATGGGTAGGCAGTTCCTGCTCCACTGCTTTATTTTACAATTGCTCCTGATGGGTAGGCAGTTCCTGTTCTACTGTTTTATTTTACAATTGCTCCTGATGGGTAGGCAGTTCCTGTTCTACTGTTTTATTTTACAATTGCTCCTGATGGGTAGACAGTTCCTGTTCCACTGTTTTATTTTATAAACATTTATCAAATAATTTTTTATATTTGCACATATTGATAATTAAGCCTAATCGTTATTATATTTAGTCGTTTTTATTAAAAGTCATTTTAGAGAACGCAGGCATACATATTAATCCCTTGTAAAACAAGAAGTTAGATAACTGTCCAGTTAGATTTCTTGATAAAGAATTTATACAGATCCACCAGATATTCTCAACATTAGAAAACGTTTATTACGAATGCATGGGAAAATGGATATAAACACAAGTAAACAATAATTTATAACATCGAGATGTAATTGGTTTTCTCATATCGTCAGTAATATCTATGATAGAGACCGAGGGGTTAATAATGGAACCAGTAGGTTAAACTATCACAATAATAGGTAGGAAATGTATCCTCGATATCCTAGATATATATGATCGCCTCATTTTTGTGCTTGGCTCAGGCAGTTGAGTAAAAGTGGTCTGGGAAACCGATATTACACGTATGAACCCAAATCGCCTCTTTTTGTGAAATGATGCGGTCATGCAAGTGTTGTCAACATATGAGGGAATGCCTAATCTGACATATAACTGGATGATCAGCGTTATTGAAACGAATTCAAAGTCCTAAACGTGAACTTTGCACATTATATATGACGATATTTTACTTTTATTAATCTTCGGAACCGACTATTGTGTTGTATTTGCATATCTTGAAATATTACCTGTTATCAGAGCGAACAAGCTCTGTTTTGTTGATTATAAAGAATTTGTACTCATATTTTAAAATATAAAATATAGGTCTGCTTTAGGTCCGGATAAAATAAACCTGTCTGGTACGCCATGATTAGAAACTCTCCTGGCGATGTGACAGACGTGATGGTAGAAGATAAAAGTAGGCATTATCTATAGTTGTTTGTAATTACGTAATAAATAACTACCAAAACAGTCTGTCGTATTGTTATATAAGAAATCGTTTTAATAGACTTTTGACTTATGAGCACTGAATATATACACAAGAGGACAACAAACAAATATGAAATACACTATTTGAAGAGCATTAAATATTGTATGTTTTTATTTTAAGCTTCTTCAGCTGTGTTTGACCACATACTAGTGTAAACAGAATACACTAGACTAAGTGTAAATACATTAGACAAACTACAAACATTGTCGGTAAATATAAAATTTATTTGTACAAGCATTAGAAACAGGAATAAAAGCGAAGCTTTAACGAGCATTTTGACCAGTTTCGCAGATAGTGCAAATAAATGCTATATTTACCGAAATATATACGTATATTGGGTTTATTCTGTAATGTCATAAAGTCAATAACAACAGCCAAATTGTCTGCAAATAGCTGAAACAAGCGTCGTTCTAATTGTTTTCAGTGGTGTCCTCTGTGAAGTTCGCACTTATACTGTTACCGTTTCTTAACGTCGCTCTACATAAATCAGGTACCAGAAAATCTATATCTTGCTCAGTAATGTATATAGCTAAAACTATATCCAGTCAATGCAGTTGGACTGCCCACATAAAACTGGTGCAGGATAAAAAGAAAATAACAGCATGTTCAAAAACTGTCACTAATTTAATCAGTGTCATTTATATGAACCATTAGTACCAGTACAATCTAATTAAAATAATATGTGTGTTGGGTTCTTTACAAGCTATACAGGAACATCTAACGAAATATCGTATAAGATCACACCAGGGGGGTCATAGTTTTAACCGATCAATTACCAACGAGCCTGCAACTAATATTTAAGAGGCAAATTATATAAATCAAGCTGGAGTGACATGAACATGTCATTTTACAACAAACTGTCACATATATCATACGTAGTGTTAGCAGAAATCTGAATCATGTGTTACGTAACCCAATAACGATGTCTTACTGTGAAGATGCCGATACGTTAGCATGGGAACTTTTATTACCTTTCATACCTTAACCTACACCTCGAAATCGACAGTGAGGGTCGGTTAAGAACGAAACTTTACGACAAAAGAGATGATTTCAATTTTCCCATTGCGAACTTTCCATTTATATGTAGCAACATTCCAGCAGCACCTGCATATGGAGTATATCTCTCAGATGGTACGATATTCCAGAGCTTGTGGTTCCTATCATGATTTCCTTGATAGAGGGTTGCTGCTAACAAGGAAGCTACTGAACCAAGTGTTCCTTTTGGTAAAGTTGAAGTCATCACTTCGAAAATGTTACGGTCGCCACCATGACTTGGTTGACCGTTATGGAATATCTGTGTCACAAATGACCACGGATATGTTCCCCTTGGCGTAAACACTTCCCGGTCCTTTCCTCATTCACGACTTATTACCGGGTTTGTAACTAGATTAATATGACGGGTGCCACTAGTGGAGCAGGAACTGCACCCTTCCGGAGCACCTGAGTTGACCCCCGGTTTTTAGTGGGGTTCGTGTTACTCGATCTTTAGTTTTATATGTATGTTTTGTCGATCGTTGTTTGTCCTTTTGTACTTTTTCTTTTGGCATTGTGTTGTCTGTTCTCCTTCGATATACGGTTTCTGATTGCTCCTTTGGTATCTTCAAACTCTTCTTATTATATTTTATTTACTTTATTGACCTTTTCAACTTTCAAATTGCTATACAGGTAAATAGAGTAATATTGCTCTTCACTTGAAGATGTAAAATTGATTTACTTTGTTCATAATAAACTATATTTCACCTTAGCTCATGATAACTTATTGGACCATAACCCTTTGAGATTTAAATACCGGGTATAATGTTTAGAACACATGTTAATATTGATTGGATTTAATGTATTGATATGATATTAAATAAGTCATGATAGTTAGCATGAACTACAGTCCATGGACATAAGTATTCGTCACCTTCGATTTTTTACTATATATTTCATATAAAACCACATTTTTTCAAAAAAATATTTTAAAGCTATCTCTGGGCAGATTTTTATGAAATTTATTTCAAGAGACGCAGAATTCTTTGAATTTTATTTGTTTATCTGATAGTAATTTTTGTCTGCATGGTTTTTGTCTTCTGGTGATTTAAACGCAAATGTTGATTTTTCCGATTTAATTTTTGTTAAAATATATAGCAAATTTGACGTCAGAAAACAAAAATTGTCTTTAAATCATAAGAAAATAAAGGCAATCTAACGGAAAATCATGCTAAAATAAACAATAATCTTTAAATATTTCTGCTTCTTCTGGCGCAAAAATGATCAAAATCCGTTTAGAAATGACATCACAATAAAAAAAAATGGAAAATGTGGTTTTATATGAAATATATAGCGTAAAATCGAGGGTGACGAATACTTATGTCCTTTGACTGTATATTAATAGTACCTAATGACAGTGAATCAACATTTTAACTTTGTTGCCGTGGCAATTGAATAAATTATTACATAGAGAGTAATACATTAAAAAACAAAACAAATACTACATTGTCAGAATAGTTATAAATAGAATAGAAAAACCGTAGAATCACAGACAATAGCGACATCTCTAGCGCCCATATATATATGACCGCTCACCTTTCTGGCTGCTAGGCATTGGCACGTCTAATTCAACATTTAATTATATATTAAATTGTTGGTATTAAGAGGTCAATCATAGCATTCACAGCTTCGTTAGCAAGGTCCATAGCAAAAAACAGAGTTCTTTTCCAAATATCAAGCATAGTCAAATATAAAAATTCAACCTGGATCAATAGGGGTATGATATTCATTTTTTTATTTTTACGGCACCAAGAGGGTTCTTTAGCAAATATCTGGCACTGTAAAATCTACAGTAAGAATTTAATTACAAATCAAGATCTAGAGATAGCTAAGGGATATACTATGACCAGCACCATTGATGTATGCTTGTGCACTTCTAATGTGAATAAAGGATCAACGTCAATCCTAATTATGTTATCCAAACCTGGGAACTGGTGAAGGTTCCCGGGGCTCAATGCACAGAGCTACTCAACTTGGATATAGCTGAAATACTGCTCGCTCGCTCAATCAATCAATCAATCAATCAATCAATCAATCATATAGCTAATGCTTAAGTATGATTGATATATGTGGTATCATTTCAACATTTAAAAAACTTGTATTGATTTAGTAAGCCAGATACGTATTTTTGTATTCAGTTTTCGACCCGACCTTATTTACTCCAATCTGTTTATAATCATGGTCTGAATTTATTTTAGTTTGCTATAGAACACGTGGTTCAAAACACACTTGTTAATAACAACTTATAATGGCATGGTTTCTTAAATACATTTATATTAAAATTTACAGAAATTTATTAAATGTAATTTATTACATCTAAGGTTAACTTCCCTCAGGCAAATTTATCCTTAGTGGATAGTGGCTTAGACCTGATAGTGGTTTAGACCTGATAGTGGCTTAGACCTGATAGTGGTTTAGAACTGATAGTGGTTTAGAACTGATAGTGGTTTAGACCTGATAGTGGTTTAGACCTGATAGTGGTTTAGACCTACTAGTGGCTTAGACCTGATAATGGTTTAGACCTGATAGTGGCTTAGAACTGATAGTGGTTTAGACCTGATAGTGGTTTAGACCTGATAGTGGTTTAGACCTACTAGTGGTTTAGACCTGATAGTGGCTTAGACCTGATAGTGGCTTAGAACTGATAGTGGTTTAGACCTGATAGTGGTTTAGACCTGATAGTGGTTTAGACCTGATAGTGGTTTAGACCTACTAGTGGCTTAGACCTGATAGTGGCTTAGACCTGATAGTGGTTTAGACCTGATAGTGGTTTAGACCTACTAGTGGTTTAGACCTAATAGTGGCTTAGACCTGATAGTGGTTTAGACCTACTAGTGGTTTAGACCTGATAGTGGATTAGACCTGATAGTGGTTTAGACCTACAAGTAGTTTAGACTTGATAGTGGTTTAGACCTGATAGTGGTTTAGACCTACTAGTGGCTTAGACCTGATAGTGGCTTAGACCTGATAGTGGTTTAGACCTACTAGTGGATTAAACCTGATAGTGGCTTAGACCTACTATTGGATTAGACCTGATAGTGGTCTAGATCTACTAGTGGTTTAGACCTGATAGTGGTTTAGACCTGATAGTGGCTTAGACCTACCAGCTTTCTTGCTCCCAAAATCGATAGTGGCTTAGACCTACCAGCTTTCTTGCTCCCAAAATCGATAGTGGTTTAGACCTACTAGCTTTCTTGCTCCCATAATCGATAGTGGTTTAGACCTACTAGTGGCTTAGACCTGATAGTGGTCTAGATCTACTAGTGGTTTAGACCTGATAGTGGTTTAGACCTACTAGCTTTCTTGCTCCCACAAACGTTTGGTTTTTCAATCTTTTCTCTATGGCCGTACCCAATGAAGATTTTTTCTAGAAACAGGTCGTGCTCACTAAATTAGATATCTACTTTTATTAGTGTAAGAATTTTAATTTCGTTTAATAGCGTACACGGTATTGTCTCTTGAGATTTCAAACGTCTCTATTCTTTCTTCATGGAACACGTAACGATAATATACTCTCAAACAATGACATACTTTTTAAAAATAAAATTAGGGTAGCCATCTGCGTTTTTTTTCTAGTCAATAAGAGTCATATTACGGAACCACTGTATATCTTATATGTTACCCCATGAATAAACATAAAACTCTAACAATGTGCATAAATAGTAGCTACGGGCTCCTTGGAGTGTGTAATCGCTCCCTAGTTTTACATTCCTTCACAAACAGGTCAATAATGGTTCAATAGATAATAATTTGATCATATGCAAATGCCGTCAACATGTGAACCAACTTAACAAAGCATATTATTTCACGCCTAATGGTCTTTAGAGAAATGCATATTTGTCTATAATTACGTTAAAAACAAAGTTAGTAATTTCACAAAAATAAAACGTAACATTAGTTATAAAACTAAATATCATGTTACTGTATTTACATTTGACTAATTTCTGTTTAAAGCATCGAACTTTTCGTCACTTGAAAAAATAATTACTCTGTAATATCGGATTATTATCTTGTTTAACAAACTTTTAAACTTTGTAAGGTAATTTAATATCCCAGAAGAGATTGGCGTTATCTGAAAGTTGACATATATGGGAAATATGATAGGGAATAAGTCAGAAATAAATCACATATCGGACAGCGTATGGTTTCCAACTCTAATGAAAAACATCAAAATTAACAAAATAAACGGTCGCACATGCCGAACTCGAATGACAAAGCGTGGGTGAGATCATGTGCTGCTAATGGTAAGCTTATGATTAAGCTGATATAGATATTAATTTACTTCCGTTTATATTATGGAACTAATATGCATCACGCACAGTGTATTTTATATGAAACATATACTCTAAATATTAACTATATTGTGTTTCTGCCGACAGAGGTAAGCGTAATTTGCGATGGAACACATCCTTGGTAAATGAGTGTTGTCATTCAGTCACAGCTAAGTGTGTTATATAAAGAAACACGTGTTTCATTCTGACACTGTTGAGCGTGCTATACAATGAGACGCGTATGTCATTCTGCCACTATTGAGCGTGTTATAAAATGAGACAAGTGTGTCATTCTGACACTGTTGAGCGTGTTATATAATGAGACACGTATGTCATTCTGCCACTATTGAGCGTGTTATACAATGAGACACGTATGTCATTCTCCCACTATTCAGGGTGCTATACAATGAGACACGTATGTCATTCTGCCACCATTGAGCGTGTTATACAATGAGACACGTATGTCATTCTGCCACTATTGAGTGTTATACAATGAGACAGGTATGTCATTCTACCACCATTGAGCGTGCTATACAATGAGACACGTATGTTATTCTGCCACTATTGAGCGTGCTATACAATGAGACACGTATGTCATTCTGTCACTATTGTGCGTGTTATAAAATGAGCCACGTGTGTCATTCTGACACTGTTGAGCGTGTAATACAATGACACACGTATGTCATTCTGACACTATTGAGCGTGTTATACAATGAGACACGTATACCATTCTGCCACTATTGAGCGTGCTATACAATGAGACACGTATGTCATTCTGACACTATTGAGCGTGCTATACAATGAAACACGGATGTCATTCTGCCACCATTGAGCGTGATATACAATGAGACACGTATGTCATTCTGACACTATTGAGCGTGTAATACAATGAGACACGTATGCTATTCTGACACTATTGAGCGTGTTATACAATGAGACACGTATGCTATTCTGACACTATTGAGCGTGTTATACAATGAGGCACGTATATCTTTCCGCTACTATTGAGCGTGTTATACAATGAAACACGTGTCATTCTGACACTGTTGAACGTGTTATACAATGAGACGCGTATGTTATTCTGACACTATTGAGCGTGCTATGCAATGGGACACGTATGACATTCAATCAACACTAAGCGTGTTATATAATGAGACACGTATGCCATTCTGCCATTGTTGAGCGTGTTATACAATGAGAAACGCATGTCATTCTGCCACTATTGAGCGTGTTATACAATGGGACACGTATGACATTCAATCGTCGCTAAGCGTGTTATGTAATGAGACACGTATGTCATTCTACCACTGTTGATCGTGTTATGTACTGGGACACGTATGACATTCAGTCACCTCTAAGCGTGTTATGTAACGACACACGTATGTCATTCAGTCACCGCTAAGCGTGTTATGTAATGGGACACGTTTGTCATTCAGTCACCGCTAAGCGTGTTATATAATGGGAAACGTTTGTCATTCAGTCACCTCTAAGCGTGTTATGTAATGAGACACGTATGTCATTCTCACACAGTTTCCTGTATAGTGTAATGAATCATATACTCGTAGGATATATTATGCTATGATAACCTGCTCCCACGTTATATTTGTCTAGATTTCTATTTTACATCATGTTCCCCAGGGCTCCATCAACGAATTTCCTCGTTGTCACTCGGCATGAGTAATCACAGTACATTAGCAAAGTAACATATGTATTTTACGAAGGCTAAGTCTTCTAACAACAAACATTTCATGCTGTATCAAGGTCGTAACTAGGGTCTCATTTCTAGTGATGAAATGGGTCTGGGGACCGCCTAGGTTCATATCAGGTCCAGGGCAGACCCTTGGTAACCTCCCTTAACCCTACTGCTTTATTTCAAATTGCAAGGGTATTTTGGCTATGACAATGATCGTACACATGGTTGTTTTAGTAGTCAAAATTACCATCCAACTGACATATGGTTTTCATGGCTTTAAAAGGAAGGAAGTCGTATAGTAATTATGTGTTCAATGAAAAAAGCTAATCGAAATAAATTCAACAGTATAGTACCACAATGGAAATTCGTCCAAAATTAAAAGGAGCCTTGGTTAATCAATCCTTTTTTTTTCTCTCAAATATTTGTGCCAATCCGTCAAAGCAAACTTTTATGACAAAGGAATTTGGGACCGATTATAGGTTATCAAAGGTCACAACTCTAGAAAAACATAACGGAAATTCGCCAAAAACGAATTGGGGCTATGCTTGATCAATCGTAGCATTTTGTAAAATGAGAATCCGTTAAGGCAAACTTGAGTTAACGTATACGCCATAGTAATTCTGGACGTACGGATGCACGCACGAAGGTATGTCCCGTCGCAATACGGCGGGGCATACAACGACTAGCTTATTCAATGGCGATACCAGAACCACAATAATCTGTCGAAAACAAATATATAGGTCATCGCATGCTATTTACATTCGACAATCAACGCAGTCATACAAGAAAAGTTAAAATTATATGAAAAAATATAACTATGAAACGAATGCCATGCCTATGAGAAGTAGGGCCATACAATATACATCTGGCAATATACATAGCCGAGATCCCGAAAAATGCAAAATACCCCACATAATGAAATTCAAACTTGATCTGTATGTGATGTCTTTCACAACATTTTAAAGTGATTATGTTGAGTTGTTTTTAAGTTATTGCATGGAAACCACTTCTTGACAACCGGACGGTAAATTGGAATGCCCCTGTGTCCTAAAGGCGGGGACATAATAAAAACAGCAAATATGTTGAAGTGCAACTTAATTTCAACTGATTTTGCTGAGGCGTTCTAGACCTATTCCACGGAAACATCAGTAACCCGGGACGGGCGGACATGGGTAAAAAATATACCGACGCCTGAAAACCTAGGGATAAAGTGATATAAATTGCACAACGTATCTCTCGGCCAATATAAAATTTATGTTGGTGATGGGCTTATGGGTCTACGCTTTTCGAGCTCGAAAAACCACGAGCAACCTACCATTTTTAGGCGACCTTGTGACCGATGACGACACCTCTTGAGCTACTGATGTCCGTGCAACCATGAAGCAAAGAGATCGCTGCAAGGGAAGAAAGGAATCATTGGGAAAGGAGACTGATGCCTTAGACCAAGATGAACATTTTGATGCGATTGATCTTATGTTGAGGCCACCGGTATCGTGTTGTGTGTGGGGAGATGGTGGTTCACGTTGTATTCAAGATCATGTGGTGAGCTCCGTAAATCTGTTTGTAATATGTTACATGGGGTGATTTTGTACTGTCTTCGTGTCATTACCTCATATCGGTAATCTCGAGTATTTCATCACTAGTAGTTCTTAACGGTAATTTTTCCGTTGTACACGTTGACATTTGTGCATGACAAATTGCAACATACAACTTGCACAAACCCAATTCACACTGTTCTGCTTTTCCTTTTCGGCAAGACCCTGTTTTCAGCCAAATATCCATTTCGTACAAGAAGTGTCGTCAACATAAACATGCAACGTGCATAACTACATCATGTAAAGATATAATAAATGAGGGGTGGGTACGGTTTGATGCTGTGTGAACTCCGACGTACAATAATATACGGAATAGGCTAACTATTATACGATTGGAACAACTTGATACTACATAGGCAAAATCAACATAAAGGGATACACAAGCAACCTTTGTAAATCGTTAATTAAAAAAATGACGGAATTGCCTCACTTGCCTCAATGATAGTTACGGCATTGTGTATAGAAATTTCTAACTAATTGTTTGTGTTTGTTCAAAGGACAAATTACAAGTTTAGTTAAATACATAGATGACGTCGGAATTGCTTTCAATGTAATAAAACCACTGTTGAGCGTATTTTGTAATGAGACATATACATTTTATGTCATTCATTTACCGCTAAACGTGTTCTGCAATCAAACACGTGTGTCATTCTGACATTGTTGAGCGTGTTATACAATGAGACACGTATGTCATTCAGACAGAGTTACTTATATAATGTAGTGAATCGTATACTCGTTGGCCATACTATACCATGATAACCTGCTCCCACGTTATATTTGTCTAGATTTCTATTTTACATCATGTTCCCTAGGGCTCCATTAACGGTTTTCCTCATTGTCACTCGGCATGAGTAATCGCAGTACATTAGAAAAGTAACATATGCATTTTACGGAAGGCTAAGTATTCTAACAACAAACATTGTATGCTGTATAGAGATTTCTAATTTATTGTCTGTGTTTGTTCAAGGAACAAATTACAAATATAGTTAAATACAAAGATGATATCGGAATTGCTTTCAATGTAATAAAAACATGTCTGTGGTTAGCTGCATTGTCGATCATTACTGTGTATTTCATGTAGGAGCTTTATATTTTCAAAAATCATGTTGTTCCTCTTGTGAACCATTACTTGATACATTTGTTGGTTGTAAAAAGTATTTTATTGTTATAAAATTAAGATATGTACAATTACGTTCCTAACGCTTTCATCGATAATAGTTTTTGTCGTTTTTTTTTCTTGTAACGACGTTGTCATAGACCATTAAACAATGTTGTTTTCATCACACTTGTGAAGACGTATGTCTATACACACCATACTTTAAACGATTTCTTGTACAGCTACAGTAGATTTCCAACATGATGATATTTTCTGATAGATGTCATATGCATATCTACAATGCATATGACTGAGTCATTGCAGATCAAAAACATACAAATCTTAACATTCGATCAGAACTGCAATGCAGCTTTGAAGAGCAATACTAAGTATGTAAAATCGTGTTGCTATTAACTTTAGTACACTTTCATAGTATGTACGTCTAGCAAATAACATATATAAATTGGATTGGTTCATTGAGTGTTGTTGAGCGTCAAGTAAGCAGTAAGTCAGCTATATTCAGAAACAAGTCAACAAACAATAAATAAACATAGAGGTTAAGTAGATGGGTTCATGCACGGATGTTTTAATTGCCACAAGTAAATTGGGAGATAACAAACAGGGGCCGATTTGTTTTCAAATGACCACTTCTAGCAAGAGAAAAATAAGGATAGATACCATATGGTATTGAAATGCCGTAAATCGAAATACGATGCATAATTCAGTGACCAAGCGAAAAGGAACAAACGACCAACAGCATATGACAAAACTAAGATTTTATTTTTTTTTTTTTTTTTTTTCTATTTATTTTTAAAATTTTTATGATAAAATTAAATAATATATTTTTTAATAGCATAACCATAATATTATTCATGTACATGGACTAACATTATTTTAATCTACAGCATCACCTCAGTACTGTGGTGAATCGTTCCGATGTCATTATGTATACACGAACCCTAATGAGATGTTTGTTTGTAAGAAATATATAGATTCAAAACAGTGTATTATTGCTGAAGAAAGTAAAATCTGCTTCATACTATAATTATAAGATAGAAATATAGGTAGGTCTGATTAATTAAAATTGTTGGAATACCCCGGTATCGTAAAATTGCTGGATTATTCCGGTTTTGTCCCCAGAACAGGATTTCCAGTTTCCTGTTGACTTCTAATGAAGGCAGAAGAATAACATGTGATCTAATTAAATTGCTCAGAGAATTCGTCGTCACTAAAACAATTAATTCAAATAATTTACATGATAAAAAAACATATTCGTAAGAAGTGTCTATCGTATGAGTATACATCTGTTTATATTATGTGAACTAATCATTAATAGATAACTCACACAGTGTATTTTATGCAATGAAGCATATACTCGATATGTTAATTATCTTCTTTCCAAACTGTTAAACGTGTTGTGGATAATTGTGTCACTTTCGACAGTGTTGAGCGTGATTTGCAATGAAACACATCCTCGGTAAATGAGCGTTGTCATTCAGTAACTTTTAAGCGTGCTATGTAATGAAACACGTATGCCATTCTGTCACTGTTGAGCGTATTTTGGTATGCGACACGTGTGTCATTCTGTCACTGTTGAGTGTGTTACGTTATGCGACACGTATGTCATTCTGATGCTGTTGAGCGTGTTATACAATCAAACACGTGTGTCATTATGTCACTGTTGAGCGTACTATGGTATGCAATACGTGTGTCATTCTGTCACTGTTGAGCGTATTATGGTATGCCACACGTGTGTCATTCTGGCACTGTTGAGCGTATTTTGTAATGAGACATGTATGTCATTCAGTCACCGTTAAACATGTTATGCAATCAAACACGTGTGTCATTCTGACATTGTTGAGCGTGTTATACAATAAGACATGTATGTTATTCAGACATAGTTACTTGTATAATGTAGTGAATCGTATACTCGTTGGATATACTATGCCTTGATAACCTGCTCCCACGTTATATTTGTCTAGATTTCTTTTTTACATCATGTTCCCCAGGGCTCCATTAACGGCTTTCTTCATTGTCAATCGGCATGAGTAATCACAGTACATTAGAAAAGTAACATTTGTATTTTACGGAAGGCTAAGTATTCTAACAACAAACATTCCATGCTGTATAGAGATTTCTAACTTATTGTCTGTGTTTGTTCAAGGAGCAAATTACAAGCTTAGTTAAATACAGAGATGATATCGGAATGGCTTTCAATGTAATAAAAACATGTTTGTGGTTGGCTGCATTGCCGATCATTTTACTGTTTATTTCATGTAGGAGCTTTATATTTTCAAAGATCATGTTGTTCCTCTTGTGAACCGTTACTTGATACATATTTTGGTTGTAAAGAGTATTTTAGTGTTAGAAAATTAAGATCTGTACGATTACTTTCCTAACGCTTTCATCGATAATAGTGTTTTTTTGTTACGACGTTGTCATAGATCATTAAACAATGTTTGTTTTCATCACACTTGTGAAGACATATGTTTATGCAAACCAGACTTTAAACGATTTCTTATACAGCTACAGTGGAATTCCAACATGATGATATTTTCTGATAGATATCATATCTACAATGCATATGACTGAATAATTGACGATCACAAACATACAAATTTTATCATCCGATCACAACTGACATACAACTTTGAAGAGCAATACTAAATATGTAAAATCGTGTTGCTATTAACTTTAGTACACTTTAATAGTATGTACATCTAGCAAATAATCTATAAAATGGATTGGTTCATTGCATGTTGCTCAGCGTCAAGTAAGCAGCAAGTCAGCTATATTCATAAACAAGTTAACAAACAATAAATAAACATATAGGTTAACCAGATGGGTTCATGCACGGATGTTTTAATTGCCACAAGTAACTTGGAAGATAACAAACAGGGGCGGAATTGTTTGTTCAAATGACCACTTCTAGCAAGAGAAAAATTAAGATACCAAAGGGTATTGAGATGCATTAAATCGAAAAAGGACACAAAAACAGTGACCAAAAGACAAACAACATATGAAAAACGAAGATTTTATTTTATTTCTTTCTTTTTCATTCTATTCTTTTTTATTTACATTAATAAAATTGCATAATAAATTTTTAGAAAAATAGTATAGTCATAATATTATTCATGTACATGCACTAAATTTCATTTTAATCTACAGCATCACCTCGGTACTGTGCTGAATCGTTCCGATGTCATTATGCATACACGAACCCAAATGAGATGTTCGTGCGTGAGAACTATAAGATTCAAAACAATAAACAATGTATTATTGCCAAAGAATGTAATGTATGTCTTATACTATAATAATTAGATAGAAATATAGGTAGGCTTGATTAATTAAAATTGTTGGATTATTCCGGTTTTGTTCCCAAAACAGGATTTCTGGCTTCCTGTTGACTACTAATGAAAGCAGAAGAATAACATGCGATCTATTTAAATTGTTAAGATAATTCGTCGTCACTAAAAACAAATAATTCAAATAATTTATATGATAACAAAATAAGGGGTTTCAATCGTTATATATTCATTTCAGACTGAAAAGCAATAAACTAGTCGTTTCCGGTTTATGAGAAATGTATATGGTTCTATATAAACGGTAGAGTATACCGAAGGGGCAATCACAAATTGACAGTCTAGACAAATTGGCAACATCGGGTACACAAGACGAAGAAAAACAAAACAAAAACACAACACAATATGTGTTGGACATCACTATACGGAAGCAAACACAAACAACGTAAATAAAACAAAATATATGTTATCTCAGCACAATTTATTAGTTTTACCCCCCCCCCCCCCCCCCCCCCCCCCTATTTTTATGTTAAATATTAAAACAATATTTAATATGCATGTTTAGTTTGACAAGATTTTGCTTAATTTACTAATTATAATTGATATAGCCTGTATATTTGCTGTCATTTGATTTGTTTTGTTTATGCTATTAATGTATTTGTATGGAGAGGGACTAGTAAGTTGTAAAAACTTGTTCCCAATCCAATTGTATATATATATTGACAATAAAATCATTATAAAGTAGGTCATAACCAATTGCTGACACTGGACAGCTGAAAATAACATATTGTTTAGATATATTCCAAAAGGACTACGTGTATATAAGGGATATTTGTCTATAGCAAAATTTGTAATTCTGTTTGATTTTTCACGTGTTATCAGATCCAAAAACTGATTCAGAATACTAACTTTGTTTTAATGTTAATGTGCTCGCCCTCGGTAAGCGAATCATGGAACAAAGTCAAACACACAACATGGGTGACGATATTTAAAGCTTACATATCTGCATAGAGTCAGCTGATGCTGGAAGCCCAAGCTGTTAGCTTGTCCAATGGTATCGCATTACTCAATTGAATATCTTTGTGATACATGCTTTACAGGATAATTTGGTATAAATGGTTAGGAAGTATATTATAAATGTTTGTTGAAATATTTTAGCAGCTTATAATGGCTAACAAGTCGGAAGCATAAAACAACTTTCCTGTAATAATATTATACTTAATTAGCGGGAAATCGATAATCATTTTGCTTTACTGAAGCAAACATACAGATTTCAGACGAGTTTCAGCAATTATTTATGGTAGTGCTTTCTTATTGTAATGTGGTAATTATGGGTTGACAATGTAAAGGGTCTATAATAAATAGTTGTTTATTTTGTACAGTTGTATCATTACGGAAACCACTTATTACCTTGTAGTGTCAATCAATATAATAGGAAAATAAAGAATGCAGCCGTGATCACACATTCAGTCACTTGTACTATAACTGTAGGTATATGAGAATTACAGGTGTAAAATCATAGCACCTGCTTGCTGATTAAGCTAGAAAATTGAAGGTTCTATAGAGGTATTCAGAAGCCGTGATTCGAAAGACAGTAAATACGGTGGCAAAATGAAAAAGGACCAATGTAAAAAATGATGTCCGATAAAATACAAAGTCATATACAAAACTAAAGATTGAGCAACATCCTATTTCTCTAGTGACACCAGTCGTGTTACTCTTGTTATATAATCTGGTGATAAATCTGCATGAGGAAAGAACTGAATTGTGTAGACGACAAAAAGAGCATATCTGTGGTCACTTATCTTTGATAACTTCAACTTAACCACTATGAACCACTTGTGCGTAAGCTTTCTTGTTAGCATCAAGGAATTTGTGATATGAACAACAAACTCTGGAATATTGTATCAACTGAGATATACCTACTCCATATGTAGGTGCTACTAGTGTGGAGTATATACATATGAATGGAAAGTTCAAAATGGAAAATTCAAATCATCTCTTTTGTTATAAAATTGCGTTCTTAACTGTCCCTCCCTGTCAATGTGTAGGTCAAGGTATGAAGTAGACCTAGCTATATATGTAGTCTTCTATTATTTCATGCTCAACAAGACAGCGGCGATCAACAAATACATAAATATATGACTTTACTTTACATAAAACCGCCATTATGAATGCATTCGTTTAATAACAGATCAATTTATTGTGTAAACAAAAGTAGTGTAAATGATGTTTCTGACATACATAGCTAATGTTAACTTCTATTTCTATTTTTCAACGATTACCTATGGTGAATCATTTTTAGTGAATTTGTGTTATATTGAAGCAAGAATATTGATTGTTCATGTCTAATTTACAATGACATACGAATGGGAATAAATAATTATTTATTTATTATTGACAATATTTAAACAATGTCTTTAAATATAAAACGAATTCATGTAGAACTGCATACTAGATATACATGTCACATTAGGAAAAACCATTTTAATGAATGCATGAATAACTTTTAACGAGATCATAAAAACATTTTACGATAACATAGCTTCTATGATAATATGTAATAATCTTACGATAGCATAAAATATGTTTTACGAAAACATAAAATATATTTAACGATAACATGAAATATGTTTTATATAGCATTTAATAATCTTACAATAACATGAAATATGTTTTATATAGCATTTAATAATCTTACAATAACATAAAATATGTTTTATATAGCATTTAATAATCTTACAATAACATAAAATATGTTTTATATAGCATTTAATAATCTTACAATAACATAAAATATGTTTTATATAGCATTTAATAATCTTACAATAACATGAAATATGTTTTATTATAGCTTGTAATAACTTTACGATAACAATAAATATGTTTTACGATAGTATGTAATATTTATTTTTAGCATAAGCAAGAATAACACTTAAATCTAAAATGGAAACACATTTATATGTTTTGATGGCAATTACATTCATATGTGGGCACAGAGGAAGTACAACTCAAAATATTAATAATTTATAATCCATATAAAATTAAGCGATTGAAATCAGATACTTTCACATTCGTTATGCAAAGGCCAGTAGCAATTATTCTGATTTCTTGAAACGTAATCTTTATCTGAGAAACAGGCTACTGGACCAGCGCTATAAAAAGATGCGCCTTATTCGATCTCTTAAAAAGTTTATATTCCGATACCAAGATATTGTCGACAAATATTCTGTCTCTGCAGAGACGATAATAAACGATGGATTTTCATAAAGTATATTTGGAAAATGTATAAAGATAAAGATTAGGTAATCGTGGTTGAGACATGACGTCATTCAACATCTTATTTGAAATCCAATTGTGTAAGAAGATGACCGTTTAGTTAAACCGTTCTGCAGAGAGGATAATACACGATGGATTTTCATAAAGTACTGCGTATACCTAATTTGTCCCAGTATTGTTACAAATGCTGTTATAGTGACAGCCAGAACCTTTTAACCGTAGTTTTGGCGCCGTAAAATCTGATTCAACCCACCATTTCTTTGGAAATGCCTGTACCAAGTCAGTGCCATTGCAGTTTTCCCAATTTTCCGGATGTTGACTGATTTTGTCTGTTTGCCTTTCCCTTTGGAAGATTGCTCGGTGTTCGGTAATTTTGTTATTACCCTTATTATCTATCATCTGAATAGACCAACAACACCAGTGGAACTATAAAATTGAATTTAAACCGATATAAACAGAATATTAAGAAGGGTTTGAGGATACCATTTGAAGAATCCGTAAATCGAAGAATATCAGACAACACAATAGCCACAAGAAAAAGGACAGAAGGACAAACACCCATCTACAAAACATACACATACAACTTCTGCATAAATGAAACACGAATATATTTCGCTATGTGTTTTGAATTTCCCGAAAATAATAATGTTTAAAGAATTGTTTTCGAAATATATATTGTGAATCTGTAATAATAATTGTCTTTCCACATCATATAATGCAATAGTACATCAATACAATGACATATAATTGGTTTGACTTTTCATCATTTCATAATGCCATCAAGTATGATTTAACGATATCAATACCTCTAATAATTTTCTTGTTACAACATTACATGACATTACTCGTCAGCGATGCAGTAATATAATTATAGTCGTTTGTCATTACTAGTCAGTATTTTTAATAGAATTACAGTCACATGCCATTACAAAACCTATCCAATAATGTAATAATTATATAGACAAAGATGTTTATTACATTTCTGCTTCATAAAACTGCACTTATAATATGGTGATCTTGAGAGAAATGTCTATATCTTTGCCTATGATTTTCATTCATTTTTACCAAACTTCTGCCTTATATAGCAAAACGGACATAACTTTTGCACTTTGTCCCATGATTGCATGGTTTTGTCAGCGTTTTCCACGTTTTTGCTTTTTCTGGCAGTCTTTTTGTTTAATGTAGGTATCATATTTGTATTCGTATCATATTTCGCTCCAATTTAAGAAAGTAATCCAATTTAACTGTTCATGAAAGTGGTGATATTGACATTTGACGATACCACTGGGGTAATCGAAAGACGTAAAGTGAAGTAGGCCAGAAAACATAATGACCAAAGAGTAATGACAATGCACAAAGATGGATTAGTAAAACCAAATGTGAAAGTTAACCCGAACGCGGGAAAGTGTGATACAGAATTAATTATAATACTCCTCATTCTTTTTCAATCGGGAGTACCTGAGTTCACGCCCGGTTTTTAGTGGGGTTCGTGTTACTTGATCTTAAGTATTATGTGTATGTTTTGTAGATCCTTGTTTGGCATTTTGTACTTTTTCTTTTGGCCATTGTGTTGTCTGTTCTTCGATTTACGGATTCTGATTAACCCTTTGGTATCTTCAGACTCTTCTTAACAATAGCATGTATCACACCTTTGATAAATATTATTCATAGAATGGCAATAATATGGAAACAATAGTTAATATTTTTTAATTAAACACATTTCTCTGTGGAAAATATAGATCACTACGAATGCTTACAATTAAATGTTTTCAGTGGGACAGCTATACATTTTATGTTAACATAACACCTATTTTTAGTTTTTGTTTCTCACGAAATCCATTATACGTTCAATGTTCGTGACTAATTAATATGAATTATATAAGATATGTTATCTTATTCTTAGATTTATGGTCACGAATCAGCATATTTGATATTATTATCTGGGCTCCATTGTTGAACTTATGATTAAGCTATTCCTAATCACATAATTAGCTAATGCAATGAGTAATTATGATTATTTAATACATTGATTCAAAACAGTTCAGCAACAGAATTTAATAATTGCATTAGCTAAGTATGTGATTAGGAATTAAAAATGTAATTAGGCTTAATCATATGATTAGTTTCATCACAAGTTCAACAACGGACCCCTGGTGTATATGTTCTACTGTAATTTATATGAAAGCGTGTTCATCTTTTGAGTTAAGACGAATCTATGCTAGTCTTGTACAGTATGATTGAGCAGGGCTATGATACCATTGATTGATTTAATTCTGCCACTATGCTAGTCTTGTACAGTATGTTTCAGCAGGGCTAGGATACCATTGATTGATTTAATTCTGCCACTATGCTAGTCTTGTACAATATGTTTCAGCAGGGCTAGGATACCATTGATTGATTTAATTCTGCCACTATGCTAGTCTTGTACAGTATGCTTCAGCAGGGCTAGGATACCATTGATTGATTTAATCCCACCACTATGCTAGTCTTGTACAGTATGTTTCAGCAGGGCTATGATACCATTGATTGATTTAATTCTGCCACTATGCTAGTCTTGTACAGTATGTTTCAGCAGGGCTAGGATACCATTGATTGATTTAATTCTGCCACTATGCTAGTCTTGTACAATATGTTTCAGCAGGGCTAGGATACCATTGATTGATTTAATTCTGCCACTATGCTAGTCTTGTACAGTATGCTTCAGCAGGGCTAGGATACCATTGATTGATTTAATCCCACCACTATGCTAGTCTTGTACAGTATGTTTCAGCAGGGCTATGATACCATTGATTGATTTAATTCTGCCACTATGCTAGTCTTGTACAGTATGTTTCAGCAGGGCTATGATACCATTGATTGATTTAATTCTGCCACTATGCTAGTCTTGTACAGTATGTTTCAGCAGGGCTATGATACCATTGATAGAATTGATTTGCCACTATGCTAGTCATGTACAGTATGTTTCAGCAGGGCTAGGATTCCATTGATTGATTTAATTTTGCCATTATGCTAGTCTTGTACAGTATGTTTCAGCAGGGCTAGGATTCCATTGATTGATTTAATTCTGCCAATATGCTAGTCTTGTACAGTATGTTTCAGCAGGGCTAGGATTCCATTGATTGATTTAATTCTGCTACTATGCTAGTCTTGTACAGTATGTTTCAGCAGGGCTATGATACCATTGATTGATTTAATTCCGCCACTATGCTAGTCTTGTACAGTATGTTTCAGCAGGGCTAGGATACCATTGATTGATTTAATTCTGCCACTGCTAGTCTTGTACAGTATGTTTCAGCAGGGCTATGATTCCATTGATTGATTTAATTCTGCCACTATGCTAGTATTGTACAGTATGCTTCAGCAGGGCTAGGATACCATTGATAGAATTGATTTGCCACTATGCTAGTCATGTACAGTATGTTTCAGCAGGGCTAGGATTCCATTGATTGATTTAATTCTGCCAATATGCTAGTCTTGTACAGTATGTTTCAGCAGTGCTATGATTCCATTGATTGATTTAATTCTGCCACTATGCTAGTCTTGTACAGTATGTTTCAGCAGTGCTATGATTCCATTGATTGATTTAATTCTGCCACTATGCTAGTCTTGTACAGTATGCTTCAGCAGGGCTAGGATTCCATTGATTGATTTAATTCTGCCACTATGCTAGTCTTGTACAGTATGCTTCAGCAGGGCTAGGATTCCATTTATTGATTTAATTCTGCCACTATGCTAGTCTTGTACAGTATGCTTCAGCAGGGCTATGATACCATTGATTGATTTAATTCTGCCACTATGCTAGTCTTGTACAGTATGTTTCAGCAGGGCTAGGATTCCATTGATTGATTTAATCCCACCACTATGCTAGTCTTGTACAGTATGATTGAACAGGGCTAGGATATCATTGCTTGATTAAATCCCACCACTATGCTAGTCCTGTACAGTATGCTTCAGCAGGGCTATGATACAATTGATTGATTTAATTCTGCCACTATGCTAGTCTTGTACAGTATGTTTCAGCAGGGCTAGGATACCATTGATTGATTTAATCCCACCACTATGCTAGTCTTGTACAGTATGTTTCAGCAGGGCTAGGATACCGTTGATTGATTTAATCCCGCCACTATGCTAGTCTTGTACAGAGTGTTTCAGCAGGGCTATGATACCATTGATTGATTACATCCCACCACTATGCTAGTCTTGTACAGTATGTTTCAGCAGGGCTATGATACCATTGATAGATTTAATCCCGCCACTATGCTAGTCTTGTACAGTATGTTCCAGCAGGGCTATGATACCATTGATAGATTTAAACCCGCCACTATGCTAGTCCTGTACAGTATGTTTCAGCAGGGCTATGATACCATTGATTGATTTAATCCCGCCACTATGCTAGTCTTGTACAGTATGTTTCAGCAGGGCTAGGATTCAATTGATTGATTTAATTCTGCCACTATGCTAGTCTTGTACAGTATGATTGAACAGGGCTAGGATATCATTGATTGATTAAATCCCACCACTAAGCTAGTCTTGTACAGTATGCTTCAGCAGGGCTAGGATACCATTGATTGATTTAATTCTGCCACTATACTAGTCTTGTACAGTATGCTTCAGCAGGGCTATGATACCATTGATTGATTTAATTCTGCCACTATGCTAGTCTTGTACAGTATGTTTCAGCAGGGCTAGGATACCATTGATTGATTTAATCCCACCACTATGCTAGTCTTGTACAGTATGTTTTAGCAGGGCTAGGATACCATTGATTGATTTAATCCCGCCACTATGCTAGTCTTGTACAGTATGTTTCAGCAGGGCTATGATACCATTGATTGATTACATCCCACCACTATGCTAGTCTTGTACAGTATGTTTCAGCAGGGCTAGGATTCCATTGATCGATTTAATTCTGCACTATGCTAGTCTTCTACAGTATGTTTCAGCAGGGCTAGGATTCCATTGATTGATTTAATTCTACCACTATGCTAGTCTTGTACAGTATGTTTCAGCATGGCTATGATACCATTGATTGATTTAATTCCGCCACTATGCTAGTCTTGTACAGTATGTTTCAGCAGGGCTAGGATACCATTGATAGATTTAATCCCGCCACTATGCTAGTCTTGTACAGTATGCTTCAGCAGGGCTAGGATTCTATTGATTAATTTAATTCTGCCACTATGCTAGTTTTGAACAGTATGTTTCAGCAGGGCTATGATTCCATTGATTGACTTAATTCTGCCACTATGCTAGTCTTGTACAGTATGTTTCAGCAGGGCTAGGATTCCATTGATTGATTTAATTCTGCCACTATGCTAGTCTTGTACAGTATGATTGAACAGGGCTAGGATATCATTGATTGATTAAATCCCACCACTAAGCTAGTCTTGTACAGTATGCTTCAGCAGGGCTAGGATACCATTGATTGATTTAATTCTGCCACTATACTAGTCTTGTACAGTATGCTTCAGCAGGGCTATGATACCATTGATTGATTTAATTCTGCCACTATGCTAGTCTTGTACAGTATGTTTCAGCAGGGCTAGGATACCATTGATTGATTTAATCCCACCACTATGCTAGTCTTGTACAGTATGTTTTAGCAGGGCTAGGATACCATTGATTGATTTAATCCCGCCACTATGCTAGTCTTGTACAGTATGTTTCAGCAGGGCTATGATACCATTGATTGATTACATCCCACCACTATGCTAGTCTTGTACAGTATGTTTCAGCAGGGCTAGGATTCCATTGATCGATTTAATTCTGCACTATGCTAGTCTTCTACAGTATGTTTCAGCAGGGCTAGGATTCCATGGATTGATTTAATTCTACCACTATGCTAGTCTTGTACAGTATGTTTCAGCATGGCTATGATACCATTGATTGATTTAATTCCGCCACTATGCTAGTCTTGTACAGTATGTTTCAGCAGGGCTAGGATACCATTGATTGATCTAATTCTGCCACTATGCTAGTCTTGTACAGTATGATTGAGCAGGGCTAGGATACCATTGATTGATTTAATCCCACCACTATGCTAGTCTTGTACAGTATGTTTCAGCAGGGCTATGATACCATTGATAGATTTAATCCCGCCACTATGCTAGTCCTGTACAGTATGTTTCAGCAGGGCTATGATACCATTGATTGATTTAATCCCGCCACTATGCTAGTCTTGTACAGTATGTTTCAGCAGGGCTAGGATTCCATTGATTGATTTAATTCTGCCACTATGCTAGTTTTGAACTGTATGTTTCAGCAGGGCTATGATACCATTGATTGATTTAATTCTGCCACTATGCTAGTCTTGTACAGTATGTTTCAGCAGGGCTATGATACCATTGATTGATTTAATTCCGCCACTATGCTAGTCTTGTACAGTATGATTGAGCAGGGCTAGGATACCATTGATTGATTTAATCCCACCACTATGCTAGTCTTGTACAGCATGTTTCAGCAGGACTATGATACCATTGATAGATTTAATCCCGCCACTATGCTAGTCTTGTACAGTATGTTCCAGCAGGGCTATGATGCTATTGATAGATTTAATCCCGCCATTATGCTAGTCTTGTACAGTATGTTTCAACAGGGCTATGATACCATTGATTGATTTAATCCCGCCACTATGCTAGTCTTGTACAGTATGCTTCAGCAGGGCTAGGATTCTATTGATTGATTTAATTCTGCCACTATGCTAGTTTTGAACAGTATGTTTCAGCAGGGCTATGATTCCATTGATTGACTTAATTCTGCCACTATGCTAGTCTTGTACAGTATGTTTCAGCAGGGCTAGGATTCCATTGATTGATTTAATTCTGCCACTATGCTAGTCTTGTACAGTATGTTTCAGCAGGGCTATGATACCATTGATTGATTTAATCCCGCCACCATGCTAGTATTGTACAGTATGTTTCAGCAGGGC